>JBBEEQ010000021.1:3010058-3446058 GCA_037950945.1 Hypolimnas misippus
TGGGGTTTTTCGCTATTTAAATGCATATTTTTAAGGAAGGTTTTAGTATATAATATACAAGCAGCTTTAATACCCTCTAGCACAACTATAAGGGATGATTTTTGAATACGGGGATATAAATATTTATTTATTCACTTCAAGGAATATTTATGGTGAGTTTAAGGATAATCGGCCAAGAAAATAAATTTTGTCCATACAAACTTCACCACCCCCTACAGTTCAATAGGGGATATATTCGTGCGTTTTAATGTTAACATTTCATTACTATCATCCAGAAGTATGTGTAATAAATTTTAAGTTAATCTGACCACCGAACTTATTCCATTTATTTTCAAACAAATGTTTTTACCCCTTTTAACCCTCTTAGGGGTGGAAAATCGAAAAACCCTCTCTTAGTGGATGCTTATATATTAAAAGGCACCTAAAGCCAAAATTTCAAGTTTGTAGCCCCAGCGGTTTAGGGTCTGCGTTGATGAATCAGTCAGGATAAGTAATTTTATATGTATTGATTAGGATATAGTGAATTTTTGTGGACTCTACAGAGAACAGCCGGTGAGTACTCAGTAGTTATTCTTTTAAAAATATTTGTGTACAATATTGTTGGATACAGTTATCCTGCGAGAATATCAACGCACTATTATTCCACGCGGCTTTACCATTAATGTAGTCATATACTAAATAGTATGCTTTTTCTAACAATTATTTTTGATGTAAACTTTAAGTTTGTGCAGTTGCAAATTTTATTATAGAAGCGTAAACTTTGTCCCATAAATAAGATATTAACTTTGCACAGTCTGAAACTAGGAGTTACCAGCTTATCTCTATTTTATTATCGATTACAAAATATTGAAACTAAAATAATACAAAAAATATATGATTTATGAGGCCGAAAGATAATTGTTTGCTTCGTTTTATTAAAATTTTCCATTCAATGTAATTTAAAAAATTAAATAGTATCACTAATGACAACAGAAAAATAACGTTAGTAGATTACGTTTGGAGTGATTAATAATTTAAATATTTTATCAATAATGTTATCTTCTATTTTTATTGACATAATCCATTGAAAGTGGTGTTACTAATATTTATCTACTATTAGATCGATGTCCACAATTAAAACATTAAAAAAAACAACTGCCTTGAAATGCAAGAGTCTGCACCCAAAATATGTATAATTTTTTTTTCGTTTACAATTATTTTAATTATAAAACCAAACTACCACACAACCTCGTCATTTCTGAACGGATTTTAAAATTCTTTCTTATTTTTGTTTAAAAGGGTATACTTTAATTTTAAAATCGAAATAATCGGTATAAGTGTGTCGTACACGTAAAAAAATTTGTGTAAAGTTTAAATATTTTTTAGTATTATGTAATTTTCTATATAATATTATATAAATACAGATCTGTATAACTCCTTGATTTTTGTACGCACGATGCCGACCACTTTGGAAGACGTTGTCTAGCAACCAGCTATTTTTAAATATATAAAAAAAAAACTTATTATAAAGTGGGAAACCATAAATAACAAACTCAGTGAAATTTGTAGAGCATACTCAAGATAAAACCTTCAAATGACGAAGCAATTGGTGTCTTTTTAACTGTACCAGAGTTTTGACAAGAATAGCGAAGAAAGTGCTCAAGATATTTACAAAAATATTACACACTACTCCTCGCGATTTCACTCGCTTTTATACCTACTGCTTCGTTCCTGTGAATCGTAAAATGATGTATTAAAGCCTATAACCTTACTCAATAAACAGGCTATCCAACGCAAAAAGAATTTCTCAAATCGGATCAGAAGTTTTAAAGATTACACCTACATACACACAAATTTTACCTCTTTATAATATAAATAATAGATAAAAAGCAATGTTTTATATAAAACTACATACTCTCCTAAAATCACATTAGAATTCGTAAAAAATTGTATAAATATTTAATTAAAATTTTTTGATAGGTACAAAAATATCCGAGAATAATACATTATTATAATTACTGATAAAAAGGTCGCATACCTTTGTTACACGCTATATTTCCACTTCTCAACGATCTAGAGTAACTAACATATTATTGTAAATTTTCTTAAGCAACGTTTCTGTAAATGATAAAACACGAATAAAATAAACTCCACTGACATTTTATCTCTCACTTGAATGAGTAAACGACTCGATAACACAAAAAATTGCAAAACAATTATAAGTAATCTTAAAACAAAACATTATTAATTCCAGGCGAAACAATGGTTTGAATCCTATTTACACAATGTCAAGTTTATTATTAAGTCGTCACACTTTTAATTATTCATCCGGCGAAGTATTTTAAGTTATAAATGCGCAGAAAAATATAAAAACAAAAATCTCGGAACATGTTCGCAAAAAAAACGCAATATTCAACAATATAATCTGTAACAATTAAAATAGTGTTATTATTTTATACATATGTTAGTAATGACGTTGTATCCTTAAACTGGTCGGTTTATTATGACGTGCAGACACGTTGGACAACAAGGGTTGCATTTCGTCAATATTCGCCAAGGTTCGTAATAATTCGCATCAACTATCTCTTTCGCACTCACGATAAACGCTATTATAATGTCTATTGAATTTCTACAGGTCTTGTCTCGCTCTTCAGTTGATATTTTTAACTTGCGGAGTGCAGACGTAATACATACGTTAGAAAGTCGGTGTTTTCTTACAATTGAATTAAAAATTATAATTACTGTAACTTTGAACGCTGTGAAGAAATACAAAAACGATGGCAAAGGTAATTTGTTTTTTTAGTAAAGAATGAAATAGATATGGTAAGCTTTTTTAAAATATCTCTTTTTTTTTCGACTCGAACATCGTACCACCCTGTGACGTATTGCAAGAAGATAACTATAGCAAATATTTTGCAATCAAAATATGATATATTTTTTAATTGGTGTTTGTGATATAGTTACAATTAAATAAACATCTTTTACAAATATTAAACCAAAATAAATAATAATAATATTAAAAAAAAAAAAAAAAAAAACAAATATATAAAATAAATATTTACAAAAAGTGTAATATATATATATAAAAAATTAAAAGTAATAAACTAATTGGTTTTGTTGACGGCAAAAAAAAATACAAATTTAACACGACATTTTTTTTAACTGCGTTTTATTGATTGGTGTTGTTATGATTCATTGATAAAGTGAACTTGTTATTTAAATCAACGTAGGTAAAGGAATTTGTAAACAAACCATATAAGTAAACATTAATTTACAAGTTTCGTTCTAAATATAGTTTTTGCTTGCGGGCAACATTTTTTCACGTCAAGTCCAATCGATAACGAATGTGAAAAAAAAAATACTGTCAGACAGGTACCGCTCATTTCGGTATTTTAAATATTAATATTAATGTCTTTTTATATTAAAAAGATATTAGTGGGAGCTAAAAACAGTTACAGGAGATTAATTGACATGAATCGGAGCAGTTATTGGGTACGTTGCCGTCATTTAATTAACAATATCGCGTCTAATTTGAATTTCAATACGAGTTTACATATTTCAGTTATTTTTTTATTATAAAAACAGTACAAAGAGCACTTACCTTGTATTTGCCCTCGTATTTTATCAAGAATTAAACGTTTTGACCTTAAACTTTTTAATAACATGACAATATAAAACGGAAATAATTTTCCAGTCTAAAGATTCTAATTTCGTCAGATAATATAATAAATAATCTTAAAATTCCATTACGAACGATAATATTGCGTCATTTTATATTTTTACAATTATATTTTATAGGTATGTTAACAATAAATTTATAACCTACATTGTTACAGTTATCTTACGACAGCTTACTCTATATACAACAGTGTATGTAATATTGTGATATATAAAACGTGAAGTAATCAACATATTTATCTAATACTAAGTTAAACATTGTAGCAATATAACACTACAGAATTATCAATTTCTACATGTATATCCACTAAATATGTTAAAACTGATGCGTATGTCTACATACACAGAAATCAATTACAATACATTAGTATTGCAAAACTCAAAAATGGCTTGACCAATTTTAATAATTCTTTTTTTGCTTTGTTTCTCTTTATTCTGGAGTAATATAGGCAAAAGGAAAATAAGAAAAAGCCTAATAAAACAACCAATAAATTTGAAATTCTTAATTGGTAATTTTAGTTATTACAAAATTAAAATATACTACATTCAAGTAGGCTTTCACAAGCATCAAGCGTCAAGAATCGTCAGTACCCAAAAAAGAAATATTATTATTAGTATTACACTAATAAGTAAGCTACACACCCGGTTCGTAATGTAGATTCTACTGGGAAAACCAGCAAGGAACTTAATAGTTGCTCTTAAACAAAAGTCATCACAAATTTTTACGAATTACAAATTCATTAAACATCCTGTATGAAAATCAGCATACACTAATTCCACGCATCTTTATCGTCAACATGATCTTGAATAGAATAATATACTTTAGTTATTAGGGACTTTTCAAACACTATTATTATTATTTTTTATTAGGGACAATATTTATTTCTAATTTACTATTTATTTAGACTTAGTAGGCTGTGGTAAAGTTCTAAAATAACTGCGGGAGTGTGAAATATTACTTAAACCTACATATTAATAATAAAAAACAATTTGAAACCACAAAAGTGTTGTCTCCCACTCAAAGGATTATTTGTAAAGTGATCCTTTGAATAATTAGGAACTCTGTTAAATCCACATCAGATAGCACCTTTGTCTCTTTAAAATGATGAATTATATCAAAAACTGGCACCTATGGTCCTCTTCACTGCTCCTCACGGTTCAACTTGTGTTTTCAGTTACTGCTTTGCTCTTATGACTCGTAGCATGATGTAGTATATTCTATAACCTTCTCAATAAATGGGCTATCCAATACAAAAATCGGTTGTTATATTTTTTTAATATAAGATGTTTAATTGTAACAATACCGAGACAAATCACTGATGTTATAAATAAAATTGAAATTTTGGCAGTTACCTTTGATGTTGTAAGCATCCACTAAGGAAGAATTTCTGGAAACTTCACCCCTAAGAGGGTAAAATAAGAGATGGGCTGCTGTATTACTTCTAGATAAAAATAAATTCACATGTGCACTTGCAAAGGCATGATTTTTAATCTTCTCTAAGTATCCTCAAAATATTATGAATAATACCAGTTATATCAACTCAATGTTCTAGTTTCTAAAATCGTCTAAAATGTATTTGCTCCAAAATTCACTTTGGTTAATGATGACTCAGAGTGTTTTGGAATTTTATATATATATATATTTTTTATTATTTCTGAAACCCCATCGGCTGATTCACAAATCACATAAAAATTAAAATCTAATACAGTGTGATGCAACATTACAGGCAATGACAACTTTCACATTTAATAATGAATTTCTAAAGTAAATACTAAACTTTCTCCGTTATTGAATACTATAAAATAAAATAAAAATGAAAAAACAAAACAATTAAATAAATACAAAAACAGAAATTATAGGATTACTACTACTGCTGCAAAATAATTGAAAATTGTATGTATTTTTATTTTTTATTTTCCAAGTAAGTGCGTTCTATTCTTAACTGCATCGTCACCCTACACCAGGTGAGATTATAGTGAAGCACTTATCTAAATTTCATGAAAATCAACTTTCTATTTTCAAAACACAATTGGAGTCGACTACTGTACCAAATTTTTATTTTTAAGTTATGATTATTTCTTTGAAGAATTCACTAAGTAATAAGTACCAGATGTAGTTAATGTATGAATTTAATAGCATTTTGTAAAAAATAAGTCCTTTTCTTTAGTTTGCCATACCCTGTTACTTCCCAGAAGTTGATCCTTATAAGTAACACTATCTAATGGTGCAATAGTATAGGATCTTTTTTTTTTTAACCCTATGAATTGAGAACCCTCTCTTTTTTTGAATTCACTTAAATATTAAACAGGACATATCGAATTTATTATATTTAAAGCTTAAAATATTATTTATTTATTTATTTAATCAATAATCTGACCTTTACTCTTGTTAAGTTGTTATTCTAGTTTTAATGGTTTTCTTGCCATCAAGAGTCGCAGAGGTCAGATTACAATTGCTTTGTAAAAATCACTATCGTCTCAGAACCAGCCTAGAATAATAAGCAGATTCAAGTGGTCCAGAAAAATTATAGGCTTAAAAACATACACTACGGATTGAGAACTTCTTCCTTTATATAAGGTTGAAAAAAAAATCTCATGACAATAATTGTTTTTGTACAAAAATATAAACAAAACAACACAACTTCAAACAAAACTGATACTGTACCTATAAATGGACAAACTATTGCAGCTAAAGCGGGTCATTTACTGATAGTAATTGAAGAGTACCTTTGTTTACCTCTGAAGATATTCATCAGATCCTCGTCATCTTGTCCTGGTACCACATTCCTTCCTATCAGCCGTCATATCAACACTTTCTTACTCATGTCACCTTTTACAATTCAATATTTATCAGATCATACTGATGATATACAGAAACCTTCCTTAAAAATTTACATACCGAAAAGCTTAATCAAATCTGACCGATCAGTTTTTCAGAAAATCTCAAATAAGCATATATCATATTGGTCGAATACAGACCCTATGTTTTTTGAAGTCGGTTAAAATTATCTATAGTCTATTCATTTAGATATCAATTTAGTCTTTATCGTAATGTATCTTGCTGATTTACTGTAATGTTATATAGAAATATTTATCATTATTAATTATGCTCTCTTGATACTTGGCATGGAGACAGCGGATTATATATTATGTAAGTAAATACATTCTATGTATTCCTAGTATTATGTTTTGTTTCTTTGCTTTACAAAAACATTAATTCATGATCGATTTCCAAAAAGGTTCGCAATTTGTCTGGGGTTTTTTTATGTATGCTCTCTGATAACTTATTAATTATACATATATCGATTATACATATAACTCAAAGATGACTGACTGCTTAGTGATCTATTAACGCACAGCTCAAACCACTGGACGGATCGGGCTGAAATTTGGCACGCAGGTAGATGTTACGATGTAGGCATCCGCTAAGAAAGGATTTTGATTAATTCTACCCCCAAGGGGATAAAATAGGGGGTGAAAGTTTACTTAAAACCTTGTCAATTTTAAACCGATCAGGCTGACACTTTGCATGCATAAAGCTACTATGACGCAGGCAACAGATATCGCAAAGTCCCGAGCACCAGCTGGTCAATTATATAATTTTTAGCTTCAATTCTTGATTCAAAGATTGACTTAATTCCAAAAAGTTACGCGGCTTTGCACTACAACGTTTCATGGTTCTAAACTCACCCACTGACTCAAGCAGTGAGTTCTGTTCGTCAGTCGTTTCAACATCTTTATCTATCACGTGTGATTACAGATTAATAAATAGGTATTTTGTAAACTTGAACTTTAAACCTTGTTACGCTAATTTCGGAGACTGAATCTCATGAACTGATAAATTTGATTTTGTTGACACTCGTCATTGAATTTAACTAATTTTGGGTTGCTTATATGAAATGTGATGAATTTATGCTGTCAGAAACTTGAAGAAAAAAGTTTTACGTGTTAGAAGAGTAAAAAAAATTCAATTCTTCGGTTACTGGCTAAAACCAATATCTCGAATACTATGAAGTTTTGTATTTGATGTTTTTCTATATTAAAAATTTGTAAGGTTATATGTAGGGGTAATCTTTTAAACTACTGATTCTATTTGAAAAAAATTTTCTACGTTGGATAGCCTGCTTATTGAGTAAGGTTTATAGGCTTACACCATTTTACGATTACAGGAGCGAAGCAATTTGTATAAACGCGAGTGAAACCGTGAGAAACTGGCGTGTTAATATATTTGTATATATATTTGTAAAAATCTGTTATTGGGGAAGGTTATAGGCTATATTACATCACATTATGACTGACAGAAGCGTAGCAGTAACTATAAACACGAAACACGAAAGTGAAACGGTGAGGGATAGCTAGTGGGCAAAAATTTCCAAATCGACTCGTCTATATGCCTGTCTCGTATGGCAAATCATCTTTCAAACACTGTGTATATTTTGTATCGAATTCACGTTATATGGATGCTGATAAGCAATACCGTGTCAAGCTACAAGCACTTCATTTTGAGGAAATGGCGTCTAAAGATGTCAAACCTATTCTTAACAAATATGTTTGAAGAAGTATATATCCGTCTTTTCTTCTGATAAAAGGTATAATAATAATAATTAAAAGCAGATTGATATATTTATTATATTATCTAATAAAATGTTTTTCAAATATTTGAGATTATTGTATAAATGGCAAAATATGGAACGCACTTTGAAATCGAAACAATTAAATAAGAAACTCTTTCCGTACTTATGTAGTTTATGACTTTCAATAATGTTAAATAGTTGGTGCAGTATCAAAATACAACAATATCTCCGAATTTGACTTTTTGTGGGTTGACACATTGTTGCTTATCAGCATTCATATTTAATATACTTATAAACTTTTAGGCGAGAATTACACTCATAAGTTTTGCTCTCAGATTTTCAAAAATTGTCATTGTTGTACACCTATAAAAAGAATGTCACCTTATTTTGGATATTTACAGCTTTCGTAACCACTTACGACGTATCTGTTGCTAGATTACAGTGTTGTTTTATATCGCTCTCGAGAGTAAAACTTACATATGTAATTCTCGCTTTACCGGAGTCACACAAGCAATAATTTATAATTATCACAAACCGTGACAATCACTCAAGATAAACACGAGTCGTGTACGGAATTATTATTAGTTAACAACTATGTATGTTTTGTTAAATTGTATCTTTATATTAATTACTTTATAATAAATTTTCAAAATACAAACTTACATTGACGAAAATACATTTTCACTCATATTGACGCCGGTAAACTATGTCAAGACACACGGAAATTTGAGAAAATGAGAATTTCTCTGCTATATTCTATATTTTATCTGCTTTTGTATCATTTGTTTCTAAAACTTTAGACAACCGGCTCATTGAGCAAGTTTTATTTACTAGCGACTGGTTTCGGCTTTTCACGGGTGCAATGTTGTTTTTTACGATATCACATTACATATCTTTGAAATACTTGGCTTTTCTCTACTATGATACGCTCAGTGTATTGATGGAAAACATATTAAAAGCCGTTGCGTTGTTTCAAAGATCTAAGTGTACAGCCAGCGGGGAGCGCCTTTGTTTTATACTATGTAAAGATTACACGTAAGTTTTACCTTTACTGTAACTTGGCTGTACCTATTTTTTCTATACTATCCGAATGTAAGTCTATTTGATGAATAAAAAACATTAC
Source organism: Hypolimnas misippus (assembly GCA_037950945.1). Classification (NCBI taxonomy): domain Eukaryota; kingdom Metazoa; phylum Arthropoda; class Insecta; order Lepidoptera; family Nymphalidae; genus Hypolimnas; species Hypolimnas misippus. The sequence goes on from JBBEEQ010000021.1 coordinate 3,019,413, forward strand.
AGTAGGAACCCAGGCCCCTGCTTTAAAGGGGGCCTGAAGTCCATAGATGTCGAGGCCTCTGGGTTTTAGAGGGCCTTAAGCAAAAATTCTTAACCAATAATATTATACATATAATATAATTAAATATATACGATTCTAACGCCTAATAGTGTTTTAGGCTGTTCAGTCTACCTTAATACACTTATAGATATTTCTATCTCTTTCTATTACGTCCATAATTTTAGTGACTACCAAAGTACCAAGATCCAGCTACTCATTCATATTGCAATTCAAAGCAATTGTTTCATTAAAAAACGGTATTTTTGTATTAAAATCACGTCATCTCGAAAACAAGATGATTTAAATAACTGCATAAAATTGTGACATGTAATTCTCGTGACATAAATACTAATTTTCTACGACTTCGCATCAATTAAAGTTGACGTGTAAAATTGAATAATTGCGCGGATTTTATTGTGTATGATCTCGCTTTTAATTAATATAACAATTAGTAATATTATTAGACTGCCTTGGTTTTCCCAAGCCCAATTTGCTTGATAGTGTCATCACTTAGTGTTCGAGGATGGCTACGAATAAGACGATATCATCATTTAGATTTACAGGGACAAGCAGTAGCGAATTTAAGGGAGACTAAGAAACTCATCCCGAACCTGGAATCATACTTGACAAAACTAATTGAAATTAGGTAAATTCTTCAACCAAAATTGTGGATCTACTACTTCTTTCTACGACTACGTATAATCATTTTCTATTGGGTGTGGTCATATGCCAAATGGACCTCACGGTACTGCCATCTCCTAATATTGACTACAATATTGTTGACATTTCAATATCACTTTTTATATCACACTTGTGATGTCTACGCAAAGATTAACATTGTTTGTACATTAAATAACGTAATAATTTGCTGGGCTGTTTTAGATTTAATAGTGCCCATCATATCACATAGCCAATATGATAAAAATTTGAGCTATGATTTGCTATGAGCAAAGTAATGGATTCGAAACTTTGGGAGTTTCTTTTACTTCTCCATCTGGTGCTGTGGTAAATGCAAGTCTATTGTTCATCGTTGTTATTAAACGTAAACAACCCATCTTCGCGATTCCAAATTATACAGCCCAGCCTCCGCCGTCTCCAGAGTTACCGAGTTTCGTCGTGTTTACAGTAAAATTACCAAATTTCTTGAGGTATGATTAAGATCGGGTTCCGTTCGGTCTGAATTTTACCTCAAAGTTCTGTGCGAAATACGCACTTTCCTCTATAAAGTTTATAGTAAAATAGTCTACTAATAGAGTCGGATTAGACTAATCTGTGTATCCGTTTGCTATCAGATTAAAAACAAAAACATTACACACAAACACAAAAAATTGAAATCAATTACAATTTCATTACTAACAGGTTCGCAAATGATGGAGCATCCAGATTCATTCAGAATATTAGATTTATCTAACATCGGTATAAAAACTTTAAAAAGCAAAATATACGTTTTTTCGCTTATTTGGATAATATACTTATTCCATTTTATTTTTATTTTAATGTACTGAAACGATTTTAATGAAAATTCTACGACACCAACTGGAAAGGATATCTTTTCAAAGAGAAAAATTATCAAATCGATCTAACCGCTTTCGAGTAATCGGAGAACATATATACGAAGGAGAACCTCCTCCTTAATAATAAATACTGTTCTTGTCTTTAATTTTTTTTGTACAAATGTAAGTCATTGACTGCTATGTTAACAACGTCATTAAGATAATTATCATTATTATGCGGTTACGGAAAAGTTCTGAGGAAATTCCCGCTTGTGTATACTTGTTTTTAGTTTAAAATGACTGCTAAAATTGTTATTTCTTCTCTCACTTTATTTAATGTTCAAAAAGATATAAAGCGTTTGACATAATCGTTCGTAGACAAGTCAAATGTATGGAAACGACTTAAAATGATGCAATAAAGAAGAATAGGAAGTAAGGAAAAAATTAGGGAAAGGGAAGGACATTTGGAATAAGCATAATTATAAAACTTCTGATACTCTTTGTCGAAAACAAAATATATTCTTTATCAGTAACTAGCGAACCGACCCAGCTCCACCCACCAATGTGTAATGTAGTTTTTACGACAGAAATTATCGGCCTTTCTCTACTATAACATGCATACATATATTATACATATACGCCTTCTTCTTGAAACACTATTGATGAAAACGATACTAAAATCCGTCCCGTAGTTTAAAAGATCTAAGCGTACAGACTAGGTACTAGATGCCATGATTTTGTAACAATAGTAATTGCATCAGCAGACCTAAACTAAGTAATACAGCGATTGTCTAATTCGTTTACAAGTCAAAATATATGGATGACGGAAACATTGAATTGGATGTACTAATAGATATTGTATATGCCATCAATATCCCACTGTTGTTTTTGGACAGGCCCTCTTCAATTAAGGAAAAGATTGCCGGATGTATGTATCAAAATTTCTCCTGACGTATACAGCTTGTTTCCTCGCGACATTATAGTCAACTTAACCGTCGAGCGCGAGGCGAAGTTAAAGATACATTTAGAGTTTTAAAACTCAGCAGTGCTTGTCAGGGATTATGTTCGCGATCATCGGTTGAGATCGGAGGATCATCTCAACTAATGAGTTTCTTTTTCGGGTAATTAATGATAAATCATGGCTCGTAAAATTCGATCAAAAAATTTTTCGATAGCGGCATTTCTTAATCGATTTCTAAAAAAGAAAGGTACTCAATTCGTCAGGGACTTTTCTATGTATGTTCCCCTAAAAAGGCTTTATCGATTTGTTTAATTATTTTTTTGTTTGGTATATTTTCTCTTTGGTCTCATAGAATTTTCATCAAAATCGGTTCAATTGAATGCTTATAAAAAATGATTGAAATAAATATATCGTCCGAGTTAAAGAAACTACGTGTTTAGCTTTTAAAGTCGGGTTTTCTTTTGAAAAAATTACAATGACGACATAAACAATTGTAAAGAAGATATTAAAATGAGTGTAATAAACGTGATGATAAAACTCACATTTCATGGCAACATACATTTTTATCAACGTTTTACAGCCTCCTATGATAAGATTATCCTAATCCAAAATACGCATTTGAAATCACCAAGAGTATCTAATAGGCTCTAGATAGCTTTATCATATAAGTAAAAAAATATATACTTACCAATAAGTTTTTATGCATATTTACTATCTTCCTTGCTATCTTTTGGCCGTGACTTTGCTTACGTTGATTTAATAATGGAAAGGCGCGGATAGATAAAGAAAATAATTGTCTGACGGTAGTGCTATTGCAGACTGTGAATCATGAAATTATGTAAAACGAGATGGTGCCCGCAATTTCGTCTACGTAAAACCTCTATTACGCCCTCAACAGTATTGGTCCTTCTCTAAAGACATATCTGTCCTATAATTCATCAAAATTGGTCCAGTGTTTTAAGCGTACCAAACAGACAGACATAATTACTTTCATATTTATAATATCAGTGTGGATAATATCGATTTTACAATTTCCAACTTTTAGGAAAATTGCACGAAATTATTCTTTATTAGACCACTTTACAGTAAAGTTCTTCAGCTTGACTAAAATCACACTATTTAAACACTACAAACAATTCAATTGTTTAGTCCCTTGAGCAAGATCGAAATTAATATTTCACCACATTGAAATAACTCGAAAATTATCCCCATTGATTATCAACATTGTTTTTTAGCCAAATTGTAAAAAAATATATACCCTAAAACACCATTAATGGAATGCAGAATTAATCGCCATGAGTAAAATCAATGAATGTAGAATTTATCTTATATAAAATATAGCCTACTCACAAAGATATAACGAGATCGAAAGGATCAGCTCCCCTTACGATTTTTCTCGAATGTATGGTCACAGTTTCGCTCCTATGAGTCATAGCGTGATGTAATATAGCATATAACCTTCCTCAATGAACGGGCTATCCAACACAAAAAGAATTCTTCAAATCGGATCAGAACTTTTAGAGACTATCTCCTACATAAATACATACAAACAAATTTTAGCTCTTTATAATATTAGTATCGATGATCATCTAGAATAAATGTGCTTCCAAAATGGTACCATAATTTTTAAAATACGCTCAGTGGTTCTGGAGTTGACATCGCACATATTACATTCGCTTTCTCCTTATTATATTGATATGATTTCATTAGTATTCTGCCTGTAATATTTCACGTCAGTAAGCTTGTTTTTAATCGATTGTTACCTAGGTCAAGGCACCCGCTTGGCGCCTGTATGACCCTGTCTTTAAAGTTGTTGTTAACTCTTATTCGATAAAAGAACTCGTTCGATCCTGTGTTTCAAATTGTATGTATACTTAACATTACCGCTATTGAACTAGGACTTTTAAACCGACTTCTAAAAAAGAAGAAGGTTCTCAATACGTCGAGGAATTTTTTTATGTATTTTCACCGATTATTCTAAAACTGATTGACTGATTTGGTTAACTCTTTTTTATTTGAAACAGCATAATTTCAGATTGGTCTCATAGATGTTTATCAAAATCGATTCAGTAGTTTGGTTTTAAAATCAAAATAATTAGAATAAGTATGTAAACTAAATTACGAATTTTGCTTTTGAAGTTGGGTTCTGATGTTTTTAAAGTGTTGTAATAAAAATACATGCAGGTATCTGATGTTATGTGATTACCACCGCATATGGACATTTGCAGTACCGGAGCAGCTACAATATCCAGATAAAAAAGAAAAGAGGGATGAAGAAGATTAGAAAGTAAAGAAAAGAAGAATGGGTTCGGCTTTCGATTCTCCCACTCATTACTAAAAGCAGCTTTATTAGTTACTTCTCTCTGATTTACTGGGCTCGCGTGGTACTGCCTTCAGCTAGACTCTACCTTCGTAATATCACCGACATATGAACATTTGCAGTACCAGATGAGCCATAGATATACCTTTAATATGTACATTAATTTTAATCAAATTTTTTGGATATCGTGTAGTAATCTTATCAATATTGCCACATCCTGAGTACTTTATCATTTTTGGTTGTAAAATTTTAAATGCCTATACAGCCTGCCTTTAATAAAGTAATTTAATTATCAGCCATTAGCCCTGATGTTATCTGTGCATTACAATCTGACGCGTGCCAAGCTTAGCCGAAGGAATAACGTCTAGGATTATCGCTTAATAAAGATATCTTTAAGTAATAATATTATTGTTTTTTGTTCAATAAAAATACTTTGCCTTACGCTAGCTACCTCGAGCGGTTTCGCTCGCGTTTATGGTTATTTCTTCGCTCCTTTGGGTTGTAGAGTGATGTAATATAGCCTATAACCTTCCTTAATAAACAGGCTATCTAACACAAACATACATTTTTTTAAATCGGATCAGAAAGAGATTACCCCCTTCATACAAATAGAAACAAATTTTTCCTCTTTATAGTATTATTATAGATGAAACTGTCTCATTCAAACGAAGTTTGAAGAATTTTTTCTTTAAGAATAGAGACAAAAGAGCTGATAATTCACCTGGTGTTAGGTGTTCATCGTCGCCAATGAACACTTGCCGAACCAGAGAAGTCATAAGTGCGCTGCCGGCTTAAAAAGGAATAAAGGATTAAGGAAATTATAACGTACGGAAGAAGAAAAAATAATTGGCTTCTGGGTCTCTTACTCAATTTACAAAAAGCCTCTATTTCTAGCTATTTTACACTGATTTTATGTGAAGGACTATTACGTCTCCGAGCTAGCTCGTATTCGAGCTGTAGTCTGGTCTACAGCTAGACTCTACCAAAATAAAATTAAGCAGAGGCAGCAGTGTGATACACCTAAATTTTCCTACGTCTACCGCAACGACCAGCTGTCTAGCGCTTTTTAAATTAGCGGTAACATCAATGTCAAAATAACAGTCATTTCGGCACTCACGATTACCAAAATTCGAACGTAAAGTAAGCAACATCTTATTACTGTCATCGATATGCCCACTTAAGTATTTTGTCTCCAAAATATCAGTGTCAGTGTTACCTTACTGTGGAATACGATAACAATTTTTAATATTAATAGGTACATATTTTGTAATAGCAATAGTGTCGTCTTTAATTAATCGACTTCGAAAAAAAGATTCTGTTTTTTTTTTCAAACCGACCGATTTTCGATTTTTTTTTTTTTGTTTAAAAGGTTCCATGATTATGGCTTCTAATATTTATCATTTTACTTTTTAGTTTACTTGTTTCGGTGTCGAAGTCGGTTTTTTTTTCGAAAAGTTTTTATCGAAGAATTTGTCGTAAAATAAATATTAAATTTCTTACCAATTGTAAAAATTCACAAAAAATTGTGTCATGGTCGCTTTATACTTGTAGCGTCTACGTAAATCGTTACATACTGAATATAATTTTTATTTTGTCACGTCTTAAGTCGTTGAGGCCAGTTTCATAAGGTTCTATTTCACTATTTTTCATTTAAACTTACTTTTTTTTCGTGAAACATTCCTCAAAGTTCTGATAGAGAAATCTTAGAAACTTTCGAATACTTTTGCTTGCGACTTCGTTTGGTTTATGTAGATTTTTTAAAAATATAATACCCATATATACATAAATATAGCCCATGCCTATATGGACGCTGATAAGCAATACTGTGTCAAGCCACACGGACTTCATTTTGAGAAAATGGCGTCTAATGTTGTCAAACCTATTCTTAACAAATTTGTTTGAAGAACTATATATCCACCTTCTCTTTTCTGTTTTTATAAAAGGTATAATAATAATAATTAAAAGCAGATTGATATATTTATTATATCATCTATAAATAAATAATCTAATAAAAAGTTTTTCAAATATTTGAGATTATTGTATAAATTGCAATATATAGAACGCACTTTGAAATGGAAACAATTAATTAAGAAAATTTTTTCCGTACTTTTTTATTTTATATGACTTGATTTTTCAATAATGTCAAATAGATGATGCAGTATCAAAATACATCAATATCTTCGAATTTGATTTTTCGTGGGCTAACACATTATTGCTTATCAGCATCCATATAGAATAATGAGCCTATAAAATGATACCATTATTTTTAAAATAGGTACACTGGTTCCGGAGTTTACTTCGCATATACCAAATACGCTCTCTCTTAATTATATTAATGTAGATTTATTATCTAAGGAATTAAAAACAAACAAAGTTGCAGATAATAAATAACGTTGCACTTCTAATGAAACAGTTAATAAATTAAATTTTGTAAGAACAATGATAATAGTTATCTCGCTGTGGTAATTACTGTAGAATAAGACAAATATTTACATTTCAATGTAATTGTATAAAATGCATGACGCGTTGAGACGTTTGAATTAATTTAATTAAAAAATGATAAAAGTGTAGCTATGTTGGGAAAATTTATGACAAATAACTGCTAAACGGATTTCATTTTGAGAAAATGGCGTCTAAAGATGTCAAACCTATTTTCTATAAATCCGTTTAAAGACGTTTCCATCCTTTCTTTTCTATTTTAATAAAAAAATATAGTGAATTAAAATCAGATTGGTATCGTAAAGTTTTATCTAATAATAAGTTTTTCAATTATATGAGATTTTTCCATAACCCAAAATATATACACACTTCTAAATCTATTACATTAGATTAAGCAACTTTTTTCGTGCTTGAAATTTTTTTTGGATAATATTAAATACGTGACGCATTATCAGAATATAATGTGGGTTGACACATTATTGCTTATCAGTAGCCAACTAATAAATAGGTTACAATAAAAACTCTTAACCATTCATATTTACTTTCGGCTGAAAAATCAGTCAAAAGTACTTTTGACCGCAGACTTGTTTATATATGAAAATGCACTGTTTAGATAAAAATGTAAATGTTATCATATTTACTAATTTATCTGACAAGGTCCGGGCTGAAGATATGAGATAAAAAAAAAAACTATTTTGGTTGTAATTTACATTGTGACGACGTGTTTGAACAAATATTAATAAGAAACGTAAAGGTTAATGGAATATTTTAATCTTTTGTAAATAATTATCCGTGACACGAGATTTTATGCGCGTTTTATTAATGTTTTGACAAATTGGTAATGGAATCAGAGGGTTAAGGGGCTCTAGTTCTCTCCCCTATCTAAATGAATTAGATTCACCATTGACGAATCTCTATTAAATTCTGTTTGACTGGATCAAGTCCACGCCCAAACCAAATTCCTAGAAAATTGGACAAGCCTCCAACTAAATCGAAGATACGTGTATATGAAACTCTGGGGCACGTGCCAACGCAGTTTCTTCAACCATATGCACGTTATCTCACGATGTTTTCCTTCATCGAGCACAAGTGGAATTTCTCGAAAACGTAGTAATGAAACTTCCATGTGGTGGATAGGGTTCCACATCACCTTATATGAGAATAGTCTTGTCCAACTATTAAACATTTTTAAGCTTTACTAACCTGTATTATTTTACTATCTCTTTCAGAAGCTACAGATGTGCGGTACCGAAGAGGAGATGCGAGAAGTAGCGGGCAGAATCTGCAGGAACTATCTCCATGGCGCTTGGAAGAGTGTTGACCCAACGGATTTAGATTTTAGGAGAATTAGGTGAGTGTTTTCTCTTTACTACTAAAGCTACTTGAATAAAGTGTTATTCCTCTTATAAGCTACTCAAAAAATAATATTAGTTTGTTCCAATGCGACTCTATTTAACAATGATTTTATGTACCCAGTTATATTTCTTGATAAAACCGACATCGTCGGCGATAGTAGAATATCGCGTTAATATATTTTACTATAAGGTCCAAGAACCAAATCAATATATTACGACTACATATATTATGTATACATATGTATGTAAGCACATGGAATTTGGCAGTCAGAATGCCGACCTTTTTGGACGACGTTACCTAGCAACTAGCTAGCTGAATATAACAGGCGTATATGGGCTAACAAGTCAATTGACGAGCTTGTAATAATCACAGCTGTAGTCGTAATATATTGATTTGGTTCTTGGACCTTGTAGTAAAATATATTAACGCGTTATTCTACTATCGCCGACGATGTCAGTTTTATCAAGAAGAACCAGCAAGAAACTTGATAGTTCAACGAATCTGCGGTTAAAAGCCTTTGTTGGTTGGCTTTATAACTATAATTAAAATTCCGTTAGTTTTTAAGACCTAAGTAACTGTTATTAACTTACAAGGGCATTATCAAATCCAAGCTATGAAACATTTTTTGGGAATTATTTTTGTAATTTAGCACATATGTGTGAAATGACCTTTTTCCTCAAGTAGAGGAAATAATACATTATCTTGATATTTTTTATTTGCATCGTATAAAGCATAAATTAATGTAACATGACTTTGTACTAGAAAAATTATTGGTGATGAAGAAACGAGTTCTTCTGAAGGCCTTAACGAATTAAAATTGAATGCAGAAATAAACTTTACAGGAAATATTTATATTTGGTTAAATGTTTTAAATTTGGTGCGACGGAAAAAATCATAAGAATAAAAAACTTATAATATCAAAACGTTAGACGTGCAAAACATTTCAACTTGAATTTTGGTTATCTATCTTTGGTTACTTTCTGAAGTTTATCCAGTATAGTATATCAATTCTTTGGGTTAAATTTTGGTTGAGCCATATGAGCACAGATTATTTCGCTGATGTCATTTAGGATGGAGAGGATACTAATATGGATACTTAGATGGAGGAGATTGTCCATTGCGATTGGGACTACAAAATCAACAAAATTTAGTAGGAATTCCTTTATTAAACCATAACCTGTAACAAAACAAACATTAAATTTACACAATATTAGTAAAATAATATAGACACACACATTACATTGATTCTATTTACGAGGACAGTATATTACTTTCTGGCTCAAGCACGCAATTTTTTTTGTCTACCCTCAGATACCGTATCATTTTTAAATGTTAAAAGTTTCTTCTATGTTCTTCTTTTTTCTGATCAATTTATAATACATTCTTAACGTCTTACAAAGAAACATAGCTTTAAAATTAAACATTTTTTTTATGTAAACTCATATATTTTTTGCAATTTCGTAAAGCTATCAAATTTTTTAGTGACAATTCACTAGAATTTCAAAAGAAACGTCATTATCGAAGAACTATAAGAAAAAATCAACAAAAGCTCGACGAAAAAAAAAGTACTATTAATCGCGACTGAGTTGGACCATTTCGATTTTCACAATGGCCGAGGAAAAAACGTAAACAAACGATCGACCTTGGGGTTTACACGATTTATGTAACACAAGTGATAAGATTATGGATTGGTCATAAAAATTTCTGTGATATTAATTTATTGATATTAATTTATAACTAAGTGACGTTACGTTGAAGCTATTACAGTATTGTGTTTCAAATAAAGGATGTTGTAATAGAACGTATATCCTATGATCTTTTCTACCATTACAGACATCGATTTCCATATTTACAATTCAATTCTTTGTTTGAGGCTTTTATTTGTGCCAATTATGCACATTTTCGCCAATGTCACGTGTGGACAAAACACGGTATTTCCATATTTTATTTCCACCTTCAAAAGTAATCCCCTGATGATGAATTTTGTCATACATACTGTGATCCTCTATTCAAAACTCTCAGAAAAAATATTTTACACTGCATTAAAAAATATTAATCAGTCAATAGAGTTTCTTTTATCATATTTTTTAAGACAGTGGACTTGTTGGTCCAATGTCACTCACGCCAACACCTGATTGCTAGACAACGTCGTCCAAAGTTGTCGGTATTATGGCTGCCAAAATCCATGAGCTTATAAGTATAGATGTATACATACATCATTACTTGACTGATTCATCAACGCAAAGCCTAAACCGCTGAGGCTACAAACTTGATATTTTAGCAGTTGATACCTTTTATGTTGTAAACATCCACAAAGGAACGATTTTTGGAAATTTCACTCCCAAGTGAGTATAATAAGCGATAAACAGTTGTATGAACTTCATTTACAAAGTAAGAAGCACGAAATTTAATGTGCCAACTTTCGATTAGATGAACGTACGAACACCGGATGAAGCCTGGGCGATGCTAGTCTATACTACTACCTATATTGTAAAGAGATAAAATTTGTTTGTATGAAGGAGGTAATCTCTGAAACTACTAATCATATTTGAAAAAGAATCGGGTTGGATAGCCTAAATGGGATTGAAGTAGATTATAAGCTATATTACATCACGCAATGACTCAAAGGAGCGAAGCAGTAACCATAAACACGAGTGAACCCGCAAGGAGCAGCTAGTGTGTTATATAACTGCTCCAATCAATCGTTCGTGACTTAAACCACACGTCACCTTCATGAGTTCACCGCGGAATAGCAATCGATATCCATTTTTAAATGCATTGTGTACATTTTTTCCGTACTTTTTATACGACATCGCATAAAAATCTTTATAAATGTTTTTCTTCCAGCTAAGAAGGAAAAAAAAACAAAACAGTTTTTTTTTTAACACGGAGACATGTTTTATTTATGTTTTTTTACTGACGATTTTTCCTTAATCCATTATATAACAACACTTATAGGGATCTTTAGGTAAAACTAACATTACCTGACAGAGAACCCACAAAATCCTTGGATTTAGAAGGATGAAAATTTTTTTATTCAAAGTAACAGAATTATACATATTGGCTTATATAACTTAGGAGACAATCAAGAAAATTTACGAATAGTCATCTCCAAAAACACTAATTCGTTAATATTCCAGATAAACTAGAATAGTAAGCAGAGCCTGGTATAAACGGAAAAAATGCTAGATATTGACGATGATGATCTCCAAAAACACAGATTGTATATAAGGGTTTGTGTGGGCGATCGTTATTTTTGATATGAGAGACAAGGAAATTAGCCAAATTTTAAATAATGGGGTCTTATCGCGATAACTAATTGGAATAATTCCTTTATAGCCCAACGTTTCGACTCTAATGAGAGTCATCTCGTGACCACGACGGATGCAACTTCGTCGAAATGGAAATTGCTGTATAGGTTCCTGTTTACACATAAACTTAAGGTTATCTACGTTAAATGTTTCTTAGGATGTTGCAAAATCCGACACTTTTCTGATCATCAATTTAGTCTGACTTTGGACTATAGGATGTAAATAACAACACTTAGTCTAATTAACAATTTAACATTAATTTTCCATTTTGCATATGGAATCCTTTCTCCAGTTTAAATGGCTTAACCGATTATGAATTGTAGATTCACATTCTTCCCCAGAGTGTCATAGGCTATGTGACGTCAGCAAAAAATTAACATGGCGGACGTTAACTGTAAAAACTGGCGATTCGTTGTGACCTCTTGTAGTCTGAACAGTTTGATCGCCTTTGAAGTGCGATTTGTTGTCATTAGGCAGTCAGGATTTATTTTTTTTAATTACTTAGATCTTGTTGATTGTAATTGATTATCTTATAAAAAAACGTACAACTCCGGATTATTTCAAATTTTATATGAAGATGTCATGATTCCACATCATATTCATGTCTTACGGTATTTTACTTTGGGGTAATGCCGCTGACATTGAAAACATCTTTATTATTCAAAAAAGAGCCGTTCGAGGTATTTATAATCTCGGAGCTAGGGAGTCCCTTAGAAATGTTTTTAAAAAGATAGGCATACTTACAGTTCCATCTCAATATATTTACAGCAATATTTTGTCCACCAAAATATTAATACTTTTGAAAGGAACAGTGACAAACATTGCTACACACACGAAGTAAAGATAAGCTAAGAACTCCTAGTTTCAGACTGCGCAAAGTTAATATGTCTTTTATGGGACAAAGTATACGCTTCTATAATAAAATCCCGGAAACTGTATTAAATTTGCCACTTCTCAAATTTAAAGTTTACATTAAAAAATCATTAATAGAAAAAGCATACTATTCAGTATATGACTACATTAATGATAAAACCGCGTGGAATAATAGGGCGTTGATATTCTCGCAGGATAACTGTAGCTAATTGTATCCAACAATATTGTACAAAAATATTTTTAAAAGAGTAACTACTGAGTTTCTCGCCGGCTCTTCTCAGTAGAGTCCACACTCGCCGGTGGTAGCTTCACGTAGAACTGACATCACAAATTTGTAAATTGACGATTCGAAAGAGCTTGTAAAGGCCTATTTGAATAAAGTATATTTTGAGTTTGAGTTTGAGTTTGAGTCATTTTCCTTGTATTGGTCATATAGAATAACAGACAGATTGACTTTGTGTTTAGTTATAGTAAAACATTATATACTCTGTCGACGTCCTATCTTAACTGCGTAATACAATGTGGGTCAGTGGAAAAATACAATTGATAGCGATATCCGAGACACCTCACTGTACAAGATTATCATTGTGGCTTTTCATCATTTTAACTCCATATAATTAAGCGTAGTAATACTAGCTTTGCCTTATGGTTCTATCCGGTTTTCGGCACTTAACTACCTATATGAATAAAGATCAACCCTTATGGACGCTGGTAAGCAATACTATGTTAAACCACATGGACTTCATTATGAGAGAATGGCGTCTAAACTTGTCAACGAATCCTAACAAATATCTTGAAAGAAGTAATTAAATTTAATTCAATTCTTTGGTTATTGTCTTTTTTGAAAGAATTATAATGAAAAGCAGACTGGTATATTAAAAATTTTAAAATATATGAGATTATTGTATACTGCAAAATATAGAACACACTTCGATATTGAAAAGATTTAATTTAGAACCATTTTTTCAAGCAATAATGTGTCAACCCACAAAAAGTTATAATCGTAGATATTGATGTATTTTAATACTGCTTCATCTATTTAACATTATATTGAAGTCATATAAACTAATAAAGTATAGAAAAAAGTTACTTAATTAATTGGTTCGAATTTCAAGTGCGGTTTCAAACTTTTTATCAGTTAATATATTAAATATATCAGTCTGATTAAATTCATTATACCTTTTATCAAATCATAAAAGAATAGATGGATATATACAACACATAGGTTAGGAATAGGTTTGACATCTTTAGACGCCATTTTCTCAAAATGAAGTCCGTGTGGCTTGACACAGTATTGCTTATCAGCGTCCAATTATTACTACTTTTATTAGCCACTGTACTTTAATGCCCCTTCGAGCCATATTCGAGCAGTAATCATTGCGCTACAGATGAGTTCTACCACAGCGTTATATATTTATCTATACTAATATTATAAAGCTGAAGAGTTTGTTTCTTTGTTTGTTTGTTTGCTTGAACGCGCTAATCTTAGGAATTACTGGTCCGATTTGAAAAATTCTTCCAGCGTTAGATAGCCTATTTATCGAGGGGGAGGCTATATATTATCACGCTAAGATCAAAAGGAGCGGAGCACCAATGAAGAATGTTTCAAAATCGGGAGATATTTTCCTATTGAAAGAGCTTACGCTGTGTGCGCTGCGTAAACGGTTATAGTTTCGCAAAAATCATGTATGACAGAATTGTTCCCCTTTAAAAGTTCTAAAAAAAGTCCGCGACAGCATATGTCTATCTTTTAAGGGTAGCTCACTATAACCTTTTTTATGCTAACCAAATTTGGTCTAAAATAATGCGTTAGCTCAAAGTAACTATTCCACTCGGACGAAGTCGCGGGCGGAAGCTAGTATTTTATAATTGTATGATTTTCCTCAATGGTTATCTAACGTAATCTAAATCGTATTAAACATTTTAACATAGGTAAAGTGATGATTCAATTCTTGCTGCGTCGTAATGTTTGCATATATATATTAAAATGACATTTTAAAACTTAAGTTGACCACTTCGTAATTGGTCCTTTTTGCCGGACATTGCGGTTGGGTCTACTTTTCAATCTGAGGTTCTTAGAGGTGGAGGAATTCATTTACACTTAAAACTGTATGCAACTAGCGCGAAATATCTGATTATCAAATATACCAAAATATACTTTCTCAAGAATATACCGAAGTATAATTTTTATATAACTTTGAATATAACGAAATTGCTTGATTTACGACTCTGCTCTTAGGAAGTAAGAAAAGGCATGCTATTATCTACTCTATGCCGATCTTATCTGACAGTGAGGCACCACCCCGATCGATCCAGCCCGTATTCAAGATCATAAATCAATCAAAATCATTTTTGTTCAAAATAAGTAATTGACATTCTCGTTTTGAACGCCAATCAAATGAATCAACCTCGGTTTTGGAAAAGATTAAACCTCAGACCTGACTCTGTTGAAATTTATTACAAATTATAAAATATATTGAGACGGCTTGAAAGCGATCGCTCTATTCCCATGGTGTGTTATCATCTACAAAATCAGAGAATTTTGAACATTTTCTGAGATCGTTTTCTGCGAAGCTGCAGACAGTTGTAAATTAAGACGGTAGCTTTAAATTTACTAATGCTTATAACCTTTTTTTTATTTTTTCAGTGGAGGTCTATCAAATTTCCTCTATTACGTGGCTCTACCATCTGACACGACGAAACTGGGAGCCTACGCGAGAGAGAACTCGCCGGAAACGGAGGACAGCCGACTGGCAAAGAAACCGATTCTGAGTTCTCATTCCTTCTCTATGGATGAACCGAAAAAGGTGAGATTTTTTAGACGGTGTTAACCAATACTATGTCAAGCCACACGGAGTTCATTATGAGAAAATGGCGTCTGTTATTATTAATGTAATGGCATATATAATAACTCATTCTTAATAAATTTGTTTCTAGAAGAATATCATCCTATCG
Organism: Hypolimnas misippus; assembly: GCA_037950945.1. Lineage (NCBI taxonomy): Eukaryota > Metazoa > Arthropoda > Insecta > Lepidoptera > Nymphalidae > Hypolimnas > Hypolimnas misippus. The sequence goes on from JBBEEQ010000021.1 coordinate 3,035,160, forward strand.
TTTCTATTTTTATAAAACGTATAATGAATTAAAAGTAATTTTATATGATGTATTATTGAGTAAAAAGTTTTTGAAATATTTGAGTTTACTTAAATTTTCATTTCTTAAATTCGAAATATTAAATTAAGAAACTTTTTATAGTCAGTCAGTTAGTCATATAAACTGAATAAGTAAGTATCCGTACTAAAAAAAAATAAAGTTACATACATTAATTTTTTTGAATAATCTCAAATAGGTGACGCAGTATCAAAATACATCAAATCTAAAAATATCTAAAAATTTGACTTTTTGTGGTTTGACACATTATTGCTTATTATCACCTATTATTTTTACATCTAGATTTTAATGCATATCGTCGGGGATACTGCGAAACTTTTTACCTGTAGTCTAAATTTGAACCTGGCTTTGATAGCAATGTGATCTCAATAGATCAAATGGATTTTAGCAAGAATTTTTGTTAATACCTGGATAGCCCAATATTCGTTTTGAATATTTCCCATTGTTATGTCTTCTTGTTGATAATTCAGTATAAAATAATAAGGCATTGACAGTAAATTCTTTCAGGTGCAAATCAATGAGAAATAACTTATGTAAATCTTTACGAAAGTTTTAAAGCAAAACTTATAAGTGTAATTCTCGCCTTATAATGTTAAAATAATTTTTCCTTGCAGGTTTTGCTCAGGATCTACGGACAAGTTCACGGCGAACGCGCTATGGACGCTATCGTCACCGAATCGGTGATTTTTACGCTTCTATCTGAAAGGCGATTGGGTCCCAAGCTCCATGGTGTCTTCTCTGGTGGCAGAATCGAGGAGTACATACCTGTGAGTGTTTATGTAAAGCTAACTTCCACACCCGGCTTTGTCCGCATGGTATACCTAAATTTGTTGGTCTGAATACGAGGCGAATCCAAACTCGCGCATGGTACAGTCGAATGAAATTAAAACATTAACTGCCTTACTACAAAAAATTTAAACATACGTTAAACGCGGGTCTATAAAAACCTGTACTACAAATCCGCGTCTAAAGACAATTTCGTTTTTAACACTTACTTAAAACCTATTTTAGCTGCCACATATGACGTGTGATCTTTTATTTCTCTATAATTTTTCACGCAGTGTAGCAATTTTGACGATATTTTAAACAATGTTTAATTTTTAAACACTGTTTAGCTAGACACGTGTTGAACGTGGTTTTATTTCATCTTTTGTAGTAGAGCAGCTAATTTATATAATGTTATATAGTAAAGTAAAGTAAAGTAACAGCCTGGATATGTCCCACGGCTGGGCAAAAGCCTCTTCTCCTATTAAGGAGAAGGTTTAGAGCCTAATCCACCACGCTGCTCCACTGCGGGGCGGATATACATGTGTCAGAATTTCTCCCGACACATGCTGGTTTCCTCACGATGTTTTCCTTCATTCAATTTAAACACAAATTTAGCACTTGAAAAACTAGTGGTTTTAACCCGCGATCATCAGTTGAGATCGTTCTTACCACTAGGCCATCTCGGCTCTGATAATGTTATATACTTATTGAATATTCTTAGCCGTTATGGGACATTTATAATCTATCTTTACTTGACTTATTTAGAAAATAAATAGATCCGGGAATGAAAATAACGATTTTTTGAACAATCACAATCGTTCAGTGTTAATGTTGTTGTGAAGTTCACTAAAAACTGCTAAAAAATTAATTAATTGATACTTGGTGCAATCTGGTCATGTGTTGGATATCAGCATTAGCAGAAACGAGATTTAAAATTAAAACAACTGTTTTTGTATTACTTTCCAATCCAATTCGTCTCATGTTCAATTCAGAAAAAATCCCTATATAATACACTACATGCTCGCGACTTTGTCTGCGATGTCTGTGATGCCTACGTCATAGTAGATTTATGCATAAGGTTCAGCTCGATCGGTTTAAAATTGACAAAGTTTCGTACAAACTTTCGTCCCCTTTTTTATCCCCTTGGGGGTAGAATTTATCAGAATCCTTCCTTAACGGATGCCTACGTCATAACATTACCTGCATGGCACATTTCAGCCCGATCCGTCCAGTGGTTTGGGCTGTGCGTTGATAGATCACTATGTCAGTCAGTCATCTTTGAGTTATATATATTTAGATATTTAGGATCACTGACAAATTTCTGTAGGAAATGTCACTTCGACAATTCTAGTAATCAGACTGTAGTACTCTGAGTCATGTCTTTATCAATATAGTAATTAGGTTAACAATAATCATAATTAAATACTTTGCCTAATCTCGTAATTAATATTCACCGAAAAAGTTTCGAAATTAAAAACAATGTCACATTTTGGTTACAATTACTACATAACCACGATTGTGACCTCAACATACTTTTATATATCAATTGTCAATATATGGACGCTGATAAGCAATACTATGTCAAGCCACACAGACTTAATTTTGAGAAAATAGCGTCTTAAAGATGTCAAACCTATTCTTAATAAATTTGTTTGAAGAAGTGTATATCCGTCTTTTCTTTTCTATTTTGATAAAAGCTAGAGTAAGTTAAAAACTGTTTGGTTCAATAAAAACTTTTATCTAATAATAAGTTTTTCACATATTTTATACCATTATATAAATTGCAAAACATGGAACGCACTTGAAAATCGAAACGTTTAATTGAGAAACTTTTTCCCACACTTAAATATCGATTCTGATAACGCTGGTAAATGTCCAACACATACCCTTTTGATACACTGTATAAATAGTTTTTTATATATAAAATATATTAAAAAAACATCTATTAAAAGGATTAGCTGGCAACACATTTGTGGTTCCACTGGTGCTGCCAATATTCATCGTCATCACATCGTGTGACACATTGACAAAATCTACATTAACTATCCATATTTAATATAACGGGTCCTATCGCGATAACTAATGGTAGTAATATCTTTTTATTTCCCGACGTTTCGACGAAATTGCATTCGTCATCACGAGCTGACTGTGAATTAAATATGAATAGTATAATTCGCAAAAGTTTAAAATATATAATCTACATTAACATAAACAAAATTCAGAACTTAATAGCCAATGTATTTTTATTTACAGGCGCGTTCGCTCCTCACTAAAGAACTATCAGAGCCAGCTTTGTCCATGAAGATAGCGGAAAAGATGGCGGCCATCCACTCTATGGATGTCCCTCTGTCGAAGGAACCGAATTGGTTATGGAAGACCATGGGAAAGTGGTTGAAAACTGTTAACGAGGAGAGACTGGCGCAAAATGTCTCTGGAAAGGTATGAGTTTTATTTATACATAATTTTAAATTGAAAATTGAAATAAAAAACCATGACTATTCATTGAGACCAACAAGCCCCAACACGATGATAATTACATATAGTTCTTTATATGCTTCGCTTCGATGAGTCGTAGCGTGATGTAATACAGCCTATAGCCTTCCTCAATAAATTAACTATCTAACACAAAAACAAATTTTCAATTCGAACCAGTAGTTCCTGAGAATAGCGCGTTCAAACAAACAGTGTTTCAGCTTTATAATATTAGTATTGATAATATTATAAATTGCTAAGACACTTAACATTAACTAAATGTCTTTAAAAATGTGTTATTATCTTCTTTTATCGTCTAGAACGAAGAAGAGCAGAGCATAATAAAGCAGCTCAAATCCGTCGATTTCGAGAAGGAATTGGAGTGGTTAAAGAAATTCTTAGCGACTGTTGAATCGCCTGTTGTCTTCTGCCACAATGATATGCAAGAAGGTAAGTTTACTTCTAGAAGATTTAAACCGTGATAGCATAATGGATATAAATAGAGATATAACGAGTGCGAAGTCCCATTAATACTCGAATTGGCACCATTGGAGGCTGATGAGCAATACTATCTTAACCCACATGAAATTCATTTTGAGAAAATTGCCTCTAAGGTGTCACGCCTATTCTTAATATTTTTTAAAGACGTAAATGACATAACAATTCTAGTTACTTTGTTCTAAAAACCAAACTATTGAATCGATTTTGATAAAAAATCAATGAGACCTTTAAAAAAAAATCATCAAAATCGATTAAGAAATAACAGGTTACTTATAGTATCAGTAACATTAAAAATAATTACAATTGAGAACCTCCTGTTTTGAAGTCGGTAATCTTATCCAATATAACTAAAAACACGTTCCTTTCCAGGTAACATCCTCATCCTGGAAGACGAGGTCCAATCAACATCAGACGATGAATTCACATTCGATGACTCAAAGAAGAGCCAGTACGTTCTGACGCAATACGATGACACGAACACATCCGACTCCATTAACAGTCACATATCCGACTCCGGGGAGCCTAAGCTGGTTTTGATTGACTTCGAGTACTGTGCGTACAATTACAGGGGATTCGATATAGCCAATCATTTCCAAGAATGGTCGTACGACTATACGAATCCCGAACACCCGTTTTACTATGAGAATCAGGAGAATGGTCCCACTTTGGAGCAAAAGGTGAGTTTTTTTTGGTATTTTTAGTGGGGAAATGTGGAAGATGTATGTTTTTTTATTGGTTTAGTGATAGGGATGGGGTTGGGATGTGTTATGGTGGTCTCTCGTTGGTAGATAAGGGATTTTTGAGTTTAAATGGTTTTTTGGGGAGTTTTGGGGGATATGTTTAGTTCATGGGGTAAAAAGTAACAGCAAGTTTTCGACTTCGCAAAGTAAATATTAATCTTTTTGGAATAAGGTTTTGTATAATAAAACACAGCAGAATTTTTGAAGCTTTCAATGAATAGATTTATTTCATATGTTAAAACGTCTCTAATTGCTAGAGCATATTTTTCCATACAAGATTTTGTAGACGAATAAGATGCGTAGATTTAGTATACTAGTTTTCATTCAGGACGTTTAATTAATTTGTAATTATATGTACTGAAGAATTTTTAATCGAGTAACTAACGAGTTTCATACTGGTTTTTTGGTAGAATCTGCAGTCTAAAGCGATGATAGATTTCCATTGGTGTGAATACATTTTTTTTTGTATTCACGAATCAAAAGTGCTCGAAAGAGCCTACTTAAATAAAATATATTGAATATTTTTCTTGATTGGAAAAAATAATAGTAATTTTCGGTATCATTTCGTTAAGTACACTAAAAATGCGTTATGGACATTTTATGATTTCTTGGACAAACAGAAAAATATAATAAAATTTGCCCAGACGATATAGCAGAGTCGAAATTCAAACATTGTTATCGTTTTTGAGTTATATAATACATACTTACAGAATATCGAAATAGTCAAAATGGATCTTAAAACTAAAAAATATAGCCTTTGAAAACCTTACTTTTTTCTTGCAAAAAAAACCAAAAACAACCAACAAGAGAACCACCAATTATTGAACTCAAAAAAGAAATTACCAAAAAAATTTACATTTTCAATAAAAATACGTACATCTTCCATTTAAATAAAACATATTACCACACAAGAATTCGTTTAACATTCCATATAATGCGTACATTTCATAGTAACTAATAACACTTGGCTTCAAAACTTGCGAGAACAGCTTCATAAGGATACAAACTTTATCCAAAATGGCTATTGAGACGAGCGATATTGTTTATCAGTTCTGACTACAATGAAGTCGTTCATTAATCCTTTGAACAATAAGCAATACTGTGTCAAGCCACACGAACATTTTGAGAAAATGGCGTCTAAAGATGTCAAACCTATTCTTAATTGATTTGCTTGAGGAAGTATATGTATATCCCATCTTTTCTATTCTATTTTGATAAAAGGTTTAATGAATTAAAAGCATATTAATATATTTAATTTGTTGTCTAATTATAAGTTTTTCAAATATTTGAGAATATTGTATAAATTGCAAATTACAGAACGCAATTAAATTTCGAAACATTAAATTAAGAAACTTTTTCCGTCCTTATTTACGCATTATCAGAATACATTAATGTGTCCGAATTTGATATTTTGTGGGTTAACACATTATTGCTTATCAGCATCCAATATTCCTGGTGATTATAGACGACAAAAAATCGTGTGTATTTTCGTTTGGTATACCTCGTTTTACGTAAGTGTGTCGGTGTGAACACGAGGCGAGTCCGAACTCGCGCACAGTACAGTCGAGTGAATAATACTTAAAACATCGAATGTACATGATATTAATGTACACTGCTATGATTCAGTATTGATAATTACAAATATTTTGAGTTTACACATTCGTTATGAACTGAACTAAACTAAAAATTGCTAAAAACAATTAAATAATGCTTAAAACTCATCAATTTGACATATACAATTACGTAAGAAGTATTTAATAAATAAAATTAAAGAAATGTCTAAACGACTGCCCTGGTGCCTAATTTAGTGTTCTGCGCAGCGCATAGTTCAGACACACACTTACGTGAAACGAGCTATACAAAACACTTTAAAAATTATGTCAATATTGTATTTAACTCTAAGTATAATAATTGATATTGAACATCGTAATAAATATATCTAGACGAGAATGACATTTGTAAGTTTTACTCTCGGGAGCGATATAAAGCAACTCTGTAATCTAGCTACAGATACGTCGTGAGTAGTTACGAAGCTATGAATGACAAAAATAACGCACTGACAGTAAATTCCTACAGGTGTAAAGCAATGAGAAATAATTTATTTAAATCTTTATGAAAGTCTGATAGCAAAACTCATAAGTGTAATTCTCGCCAATATATATTTATATATTATATATATTTATACACACAATATCGCTCGTCAGCCCAACGCTTTGATCATATTCTTTAAAGTTCCAGAATACGGAAGCTCCGTCCGCGATAAAGCGGTGAGGTTCGTTATGTCAATTGATTTTAACATGACTCTATCAAATGCCAAAGTTTCAACAAAAAATCGATCGATCGAAATAAGAATTTAATTTTTTCAAATAGTATTTTTTATAAAACTGATTATACATGGTGTTTGATAGAGGATAATAATGGAATCAAATAAAATAAAAAAAAATGGTAAAGTTATCTATTGTAACTTGAATTATATTAGCTATGTCAATAAATTGCTCAATATATTTAAATTAAGTTACCAAAAAGTGGAAAAAAATTTTTTTTTTTGCCAAAAATAAAATTGACATAGCTAATAAAATATGGCTTAAAACAATCACTACGCAGCTTGTGTTTGTTTATGCTTGGTTTTTAGCTGCCGCCTTACACGGCCGCCGAGTATGGACCATAGCGCCATAGACTATGGGATGACTTGGGGACTTGTCTATGATATAACGGCGTCGCGTTTTTCTCGGAAGGAAATGAGTTTTTTTGATTTACATTTTTTAATCTATATTATTTTTTGTTCAAATATATTCTCGTTTAGTTTAGAATCGGCGAATTTTTTTGGTAATTTTCTTAATATTTTTTATTTGTTGTATGACTAACGTTAAATCTGTTGTAAATTCAATATTTTTCATGTATTCTTTTGACAATTTAAAGGTAAAAATGGTTCGGAAAAGGCCCGAAGAAGTATTAAAACAAAGACCTTTCTTTTTATAGTATCATGTTACATATTAATACAAAAAAAATTAAGTCTACATTGTTTATTTCACAAAATAAACTTAATTTAAAAAAGTCCACAAAACTGTTAAAACAAAGGGCCTCTAATATTCATCTTTACATAAAAAAATTTAGAAGTACCCTCCAAAATTAGCCCATATTTTTCTCTATCCCCAAAAATCTAACCTCCATTTTAAATTTCAGGAGATTTTCATCAAGGAGTACCTAAAGCATTACCACACGAATCTTTCGGATAAAGAAATCGAAGCGTCAATAGATGACATTAACCAACTGCTAAGCGAAGTCGATGCGTTTGCCCTCGCCAGCCACCTGTTCTGGTGTCTGTGGTCGATTGTCAACGCTTCCAAGAGTCAAATACCTTTTGGATACTGGGTAAGTTGAGATTTTTAACGAAGCGAACACATAATATGGATAATTCAATTTAGACATACACAGGCCAAATCCGAAGGTATAAGTCCGTTTTCTTTAGTTAGCCGTGTACTACTATTACTTCTCAAAAGTTGATCCGTATAAATAATATTATCAAATAGTGCAGTAATATAGGCTGAGTTTTTTTTTTCAAAGTCATCGGGTTCGACGCCTGCCTAAGAAAATTAATTTTTCAAAAAACTAATGAGACAGTTTTAAGTTTTCATCAAAATCAGCCCCCAGGGACCTTTAAGTATTTTTCTCTATTCCTTATACTTTCGGATTTAGCTTACCACGTCCACTTCAAAAACTCACCCTTTATAGAACCTTATTGGATTCATACCACAAATTTACACAGTATCTCTACATGAAAAAATAAAAAACTGACACGAAGACATTGAAAAATAGAAGAAAAAAAAACCTTACGGATAAAAAAGAAAGTAAAAAATACAAAATTAAGATACCTCATTAATTTACACAAAATTCCAAAAACAGTATTATTTTCTTGTAGCTATATTATAGATAGTTATCTAATTATAAGTTTTAGTTTAGTTTAAAGGTCGCTTCATTTTAGTTTGTCTTTTTTAGAAGATGAAATAGATATTTTCGGTGAGCGATCTCCTTATATTAAAATTAACGTTCCTTTAAAGAATTGTTTTTACGGGCCAATTAAAAAGAAATCTTCAATCAAATTTGTCAATATCATTTTCGTTACAGGAATACGCCATATCGAGGCTAGAGACCTACCTCCGTTTAAAACAGGAGGTGATAAAAAAGGACAAATATGGTTTCCCGCAAAAGAGGAAAATCTGCGAGGTGGACATATGAGTTGAGCGCTCGTAAGTCTGTCCTTGTCTAACATTGGAGGTGCGAGCGAGATGGAACGATAGAGGGAACTGATCTTTCAGCGTGTATGAGAAACTTTATGGGGTTGTTTAATTTCGATTCCGTTGTGATATTTTTTTTTGTGAACACGCTGTATATAGAGGTGAAATTTTGTTTGATTTGTGATAGTTGTATGCCGTGACGGTACACGGTGTGACGCTGTCGTGCCGTCACGATGTATATCTATAGATTGTACCAACAATTTTGATCTTTTTTGTAAATATTTTTTTAACACGCTGTATATGTTTATTTCGTGATAATATCGTTTGATATTATGTGTTTATAAGCTGTTATTATTGTAATATTTAGGCGCTGTGAAAACGTAGACGCTTTTCAACCAATTAAAAAAAAGGCATCCTCAATTATATATTTTTCTTCAGTCTCAAAACTCCTCTTTTCTTCACAGATTTTTAAATCATTTTTAATTTTATGGCTATACTTTCATATCAGTACCATATACGTTTATCAAAATCGATTTAGAAGTTTGGATTTTGATTATTACTACCATTAATCAAAATCCTTTCTTAACGGAACCTGGATGGCACATTTCAGCCCGATCCGTCCAGTGGTTTGGGCTGTGCGTTGATAGATCACTATGTCAGTCAGTCAGTCACCTTTGGGCTATATATATTTATAAATAATACTGACTTATGTCTTTTAACTTATATACGGTTCAAAAGTGTCTTCGCCTTAGTTTTATTTCTATATACAGGGTGTTGTCAAAACGTCACGCGATCTTCGCTTCGAATATTAAATGAAATAAGTGTGTAAATAATACAAGTGATTAAAAAAACATTTTTTGTCTATTTATGTAAATATATCGATTTAAAAAAATGCAGTATTATCGCACAATTTTTTTTAAACATTCCTTTAAAAAAATAACAGGGAATACTCATTTTTTTTTTGTAAAAAAAATGTAATATTTTTTTTTATAATATTTGTGTTAAACTTAGTTTTTTTTTTTGTTTTATTTGTATTTTTTTAGTAACTGTATATTTGTACGTAGTCGTAAAATTTCGTTCGATTTTCGAATTTATAATAGACACGTTAGAAATAATTTATTTATTTATAATTAAAAATTATATTTGAATTTAACTTCGCACGCATATCTAAAAAATTTTGGCACCAAAAATTTTTTCTAGATGTAAAATTGCCTGGTGAAAAAAATTAAAAAAAGACGTGCCTTGGGTGTTGCTACATGGTAAAAAAAAAACTTTTTAATAATCTGTATATAAATGAATAAATTATTCCTTTTTAATGTTAAATGAAATCATTGTATCAAAAAATTTGGTAAACATAATTAAATTATTATTTTGTAAATTTTGTATATATGTTTGTGTGTTTTGTCTGTGGCAACTCGAATTAATAAAGCTTAAGACGACGTTACAAAAAAAGTTACAAATTGACATTTTTTTTAACATAACATTACATTTTTGGCAAGACATTGGCATCGTAAGTAATAAACCTGAACATGCCAAAATAAGGCCAATTAATAGAAAAAAGGTATATTCGATAACTTTATTTCATCAAAATGCTAATTAATTTAGTAATTTTGTAAATACGTCGTCTAAAGTAAACTTGAAAAGTGTGATACACTATAGTCCACATTCCCAAGAAGAAAAAATAATAAATAAAAATAAAAAAAAGCATTTCGTAGTACTTATTAACTCAATTATGTGATTTTAATGTGCTTAGGTTTTACTTTAAGCCGCAGGCAAAATGGCTTAAGTAATTTTTTACACAAAAATTCAGTCACAGTAACGTTAACTCGTTTTTGTTAAAATGTTACTTAGACCGTTTTTGCGTTAACGGCAATTATTTTTAATGTTTTTTTTTTTTGTATTTTTTTCTAAGTTAGGATACAGGCAGTTGTTGTTTTCATATGATTTTTAAATTAAAATTTCATTACTAATTTATTTGATTATTTAATGTACTTACGAAATATGTAAATAAGACTTACAAATACATTTTAAATATCATAAAACATAATATTAACTGTAAAATATTTATAATCTATGAACTGTGTCGTTTTCTACGGAAAAAATTACCCTAAAAACTCAATAATTACTCCTTTTAACTAGTAAAACTTACAACTACCTGTATGTATGTATATGTGACGTAATCGTTATAACCGAGTGTCGGAAAGAGATAGCTATATGTCTCTGTTTCTCATATATTCATCTCTGCTATTGTTTTTTGTTATAAGAACCAAAGAATTCTGATTTTTTATAGTATATTTTATAATTTTATATTATATAAACGTCGAGTGCTTTGGTATATTTAATTAGTACATAAAACCGTTTAGTTATATAGGATGTTCGGATTTGAGTTAAGGTTAAATGGAGGGTTTTATAAGTCTAATCCATTACGTTCCACACTAAAATGTTTTTTTTACGTATAAAATACAAAATGCATAAATTCAGTTATCTCTTACATCATAATGAATTAGAGAAATACAAACACGTAAACGAATTAAAAAAGAAAACATTATTTTGGATATGGAATGTGATGCCTTAGACTTCTAGAATTAAGACCCTAATTAAAAGTCGAACGCCCTATATATAGTCTATGTGTTGAGTATCCAATTGCGGTTAAACCGAATTTTCAATACGAAAAGTAGTGTCTTATATGATGAAATTAATTTAATAAAATTCAATATAAACTTGCGTAAATTGTTTCATTAAAATAATTGTATCTTGAAATTAATAAATGAGGTTATGACGTCATCAACTTGTAAAATTGTCGGTGAAATTAACGCCACGGATTAATTTTCATTACATTCGTAATTCGTATTTTATATAACGGGTCTTATCGAGGTAACTAATCTTAATAACACCTTTTTATTGCCCGATGTTTCGACGAAGTTGCTTCCGTCTTGGCCACGAGCTCGTGCAGTAACTCGGGTAATATAAAGGTTATTACGAGAAGAGTCTTTATATAAAATACGAATGATATAAATCGCGAAAGCTTAACATATATAATTACATTCGTAATGTAAATTAGGCTTTAGTTTCGCATAACTGATAAACGATTTGACAACCATCCAACACATAGACAATAAAATCAATAAATTGACATTGATATAAAAATCCATTCTAGCAAATTATATTATATAACTATGGATTTGTTAATAGTTCATGCATTTTGGCAACCAGAATGCCAATTATTTTGGACGACGTTGCCTAGAAACAACATCAAAATACAGATTATAAACGTCAAATAGAATATCTATAGTTATATAGTATAAAATATTATTAGTTGTAACAACTTTATCACTGAACTGTAAATAATCTTTGAATTTTGATGATATATGAAATATTTTCGTCTTATATAAGGTAATATTCTGTATTATCTTTCTCCATGTACACATAGTTAATTTAATAGTTACGATCTTTTGACATTTAAAATACATTTATTCGTAATAATAGTCTTTATAAAATATATGATTTCAGAAATTATCACAGTCTTAATAAAAAATATATTAATGATGTAAATATTAACATTCTTCCGGTCTTCAATAAAATAGTTATAACTATTTTGCAATAATTAAGTTCTTTTGATTATCAATTCTCATTTTGAAGAGTATACCAAAATATGATAATAATCGTTGTATTTTAATGTAAAAATTAATTTAATCTAATAGATTACTAGATCACCTGTACGTTTTTAGTAATATTTAGAACGATATTATGGTTATGATTGAATAGTTATCAGATTTCGAATTACAGGTAGACTATATACATAAACAAATAATTAGATTTTTTTTATTAAGACATAATTTCTGAAATTATCTACATAGTATACTCGAAAGTACATAACATGTAGATATATACAAGATCCATATTATTATAGTTCATTTTTATGAAATATGTAAAACGGTGTAAATGTAATACTTAAAACAGAGCTAATAGCAGAACGATTTCGCCAATGATATTTTGTATCGATAGATATGTTAGAAGCTCGTGAATTTTTATCTCCAAAATATCTTCCACTAATAAAAGACCAATTGTTGCCCAGCAACCAGTTATAAGTCTACTTGTCAAAGTCGAAAATGAGTGTAGATTTTTAACGTTTCTTAGCATGAACGTAACATTATAATTACAAAATCATTATTGATTCGTTACGTATATAATTGTATTAGTATTAAATTAACGGAAGTGAAAAAGTCGATTGGCTGAACTGTTTAGTCTAGTATCACATTATGTCGTTCATAATCTAAAATAAAAAAAAACAGTTCCATTAACATCTTGTGACATTAAAGTCTAAATACGGCCGAAGTCTCAAAATATGATTTTTTTGAATTCGGTCGCTTTAATGTAAGGTTATACAAATTTGATCGAAATGAACTATTTTGTGTTGTGATACATTATATTATAGTTATAACACAAATGTTTTATTTGTAATCGTATCTAGTGACTGAAGTTTAATAAAAATTTGTTTAAAATATTTTTTTAGTGTTTTTATTTTGTGTGCCTCATTTTTGTTTTAAGGCGGGAATTGCACTTGTAAGTTTCATTGTCGTAACTGATATAAAACATCTTTGTAACATGGTAACAGTTAACCTTATGTAAGTTGTGTTTTAAATTTAATAAATAAATAATTGATTAGTAAATTCTTTCAGGTTTAAAAGCAATAAACAATTTATGTAAACAATATGAAAGTCTGAACAACTTACAAGTGTAATTCTCGCCTAAATCTAAATTAATCATTTTTTTATGTGGGTTAAAAGTTATCAAAGAAATAAAACAAAAAAATTAACTTTAAAATTATTTAATATTATTTTATAATACATTCTCAGGTAATAGATAATTATATATAAAAAAGTTATTTCAAACATTTAAAATGTTTTCAAATAATACACTACAGAATATTTTATTTAAAGAAACCTACAAAAATGAAAACAGATAATTGATTTGTGCACAGATTATTAATAATTTATACAAACACAATCAAATAAATTTTCATCACACAAGAAAACAAATAAATTAATATAAAGTAAGATTCAATCAAATCTATATAAAAGTATGGCTGCCAATTTGTATTTCAACCCAAAACTTCTGTTAAGGCGAGAATTACACTAATAAGTTTTGCTCTCAGACTTTCATAAGGATTTACATAAGTTGTTTTTCATTGCTTTACATCTGAAAGAATTTACTGTCAGTGGCTTATTTTTAACATTCACAGCTTTCGTAACGTTACTTAGGTAACAGTTACGAGGTTACAGTTACAATGTTTGTGTAAATTTCGCCTTACTATATAGAGCCAGAATTGTATTTCTAAAAGATTATCTTTTTAATAAAAGAATTGTTTTTAAGGCGAATATTACATTTGTAAGTTTTACTCTTGTAATCAGGGGCGTAACTATAGGGTGGCAGAGCTGGCAAAAAGCCACGGGCCCCTGACCCGAGAGGGCCCCGGCCTAAAAGAACTTTATTAATAAAAACTTATTAAAATTAAATTGTTATTTCATTATAAATATAAACCTATGCTCTTGAAAATAAAACTTATCAGATATTTAACTAAAATACACACAATATTATTAATAGTTTTCGGTAACTTCTTAAGTGGTTAAAATTAAATTATAACGTAACGATTTTTACTTGGGCGCCCCATCCAAAGAATTTGCCGCGGGACTCAGATTATATGTATAGGTATAGTTACGCTCGTAACTGATATAAAACAACTGTAACCTTGTAACAGTTACTTATGTAACGTTACAAAAGCCTTGGCTGTCAAAAATAAAGGCACTGACAGTAAATTCTTTAAGATGTAAAGCAATGACAAAAACTTAAGTAAGTCTTTACGAAAGTCTGAAAACAAAACTTATGAGTGTAATTCTAACCTAAGAAATTGTTTCAAATAGTGTGCATAAATTTAAGGCACAAAGTTTGAATCCGCACCTTCCAGTTCAGAAATTTCGATAACATTATATTAAATTCAAATTTGTATGTACATAGTAATCTGTGAAACTAAGCGATTTAAAAAAAAACCTTAACGTTATATAGCCTGTTTATTGAGGAAGGTTATTGGCTATATTACATCACGCTACGGCTTATGACCGAAGCAGTAACCATAAACGCGAGTGAAGCAGTTTTAAACAATGCATTGACAAAATTATCTATATGTCTGCGAGCAAAACTTATAAGTGAAATTCTTATCGGTTGTTCTATTAACGATTATATATATTTGATTGAAACATAGTTTTACATAATACGTTATATACATTATATATATATGTTACAAATGGTACATGGTTAAGAGACACTGACTGACGACTCTCATGTACCGTTCCCAAACGCTCTTTAAATCTGCTTCTCTGAAATATAAAGTTGCATTATTATTTTTCTTATTATATTATCCTACTAATATTATAAATGTGAAAGTTTGTATGTGTTGATGGATGTATGTTTGTTACTTGTTTGAAATGAAGATGGCTTATATCTTGGATTTACATTTCTATTCCACGCGGACGAAGTCGCGGGTGAAAGCTAGTATAGAATATATCGATACCTCCCACGTAAGTTATTGTAAGCCACAAAATTGCCGTTAGCGTTTTTACTGAATACTACACGAATTTGCATTGCTTAATGCATTCAAAGTGAAAAAATACCAAAAATCTTTTTTTTTTTCAAGGAAAGATACAACAAAATACGCCTGAAAAAGGGCGTATTTTGTTGTAACTTTCAAACTAAAACGGATTAAAAGTGCTCTACTGTAAAATTGTAATTTTGGGGTTACAACAACTTACGTGGGATGTATCGATATATAGAATGATTCATAATTAAGGGTTCTTATAGAGAATTGCGAAACTATAACATGTAGTGAAATTTGTTGGAAGGAATGTCACCGAATTTGAAGTTAAATACCTAGTAATTTCTCAAAGGTAAAAAAAAAATGTATACCTTTGTTTAAATAATAGTAATAATAATATGACACAATATATGTAAATAATAATATAAACACAATCGCCATCATCCTACTGTTTCACATTTTAAGAATTCAATCATTATATAAAAAAAACCCATGACACTATGTTTGTCCGCAATAAACTCCGGTACTACTAAGCCGATTTTGATGAAGTTCAGCTCATTAGCTAGTTCATTATATTGTTAATGAGTTTAATGTACTTGTAACTTAATGCGTTACCTAGCATAGAATTTTTGATATCAAGAGAGAGAACATGGCGATATATACCTCAACACGTCCATCTGTAGCGCGCACTGTTCATACGCACAGAGGAATTGAGCCAAATCAGTTTTGGGCCAGCAACCCATCCTCAACGGTTCTATACACCTGTAACATAAAGAATATTAATGTAGGGACACGTGATTAGCCTGTTCCTTGTTCGGATACAGTATTCTTTAAACAAAAAAGATTCTGTAATCTTTCCAAACCACTTTATTTTACAAGTTATATTTTTCGACCTTTCGCTATTTACCTCCATTAATCACGTGATGTTTTTAGGAACTTTTGTAACTCCCCTCTACCTTAGGTTGTGAGGTTCTGTATTATCCCTCCCCCCATAAGGTCACCCATGTACCCATTTCTGACTTCGCTCTTTCGCTGATTGCTAGGCAACGTCGTCCAGTGGCATTATGGCCAAATTCGTGAATTTATGACATATGTAATTTGACTAACCTTTCAAGTAGATCGATGAATAAAGATCGCAGTTCACGCCCTCTGTGTAAATTACACGCTAAACCCACCAGCGCCCGTGTGTATAATCTGTAAAATAAGTATATAGATTTAAAAAATGCTTATTTTTTCTATCTATATTCATAATATAAATTCAAATAAGTAAAGAAATTCATATTATTTTAATACTACTAAAACAAAAATAAAATAGTTTACTGTCTAAATTTAATTAATATATATATATATATATATATATATATATATATATATATATATATATACATATATATATATATATATATATATATATATATATATATATATATATATATATATATATATATATATATATCATGAAAACAGTTGCGATGATGGATTTTATTTAAATCAATAAAGTTATAACATCAAGGGATCGTTAAATTTCGCAGCTATGCACCAACACATTAGTAAAGAAATTTAAAAACCCCATTCCCTATCTAATTCATCATTTTTAGTTGCATCGATATTCTTGAAAAGCAGCGATATATTAATTACATTTTGACAAAAAAAAATCTTTATAAAATAGCATAAACCTAAGTACCGAAAAAGTATTTTATTTGTTAAAATTAATAACGCATCCAACCCAATTATTTAATTTCTAAAGTTACTATTAAATATTGTCACGACAATCACATTTCATATAAAACCAAAAACCAAAACTTAAAGGCTACTTAAAATTGAGATTGAAATTGACTATTCATTCCAATATTAAAATAGAAAACTCACCTAAAATTCAATTCCAACTCCTGATACGATTTTTCTAATAACTTCGGTTTTAAGCGCATGCATATTAAGCTGAAAAAAATTACAAATAATATTATTATTGTAACACTTTAATTCATAACTAGCTAATCTTCTCGGTTTCACTCGCGTTTCATTGCTTCGCTCTTGTGATTCGTAGCGTGATGTAATATAGCCTATAACCATCCACAATAAACAGGCTATATAATGTCTAAATAGTTTTTCAAATATCAGAACTTTCAGAGATCACCCCCTACAAACAAACTCACAATTTTTACCTCTTATAATATTAGTACAGATATTTTTTTTTATTCATCCAAATGCGATAAAAATTTAACAACTTATTATATGCCCTTACGAAAAGGTAAAAGTAATAGACTCCCAATAGATGGCGCATGTATCGTTCCGATAGAAAAATGTTTTAGACATTTTAAGATGATCTTGCAAAAGTCTATACCATATTATAAACTAAAATAGTTTGTTTGTAAGTTTGTATGTAGGGGGAAATCTCTGAAACTACTAATCCGATTTGTTATATTCTTTTATCTTTAGTCAGTCCATTTATTGTGGAAAGTTATAACCTAACGCGTGATGTAATATAGCCTACATGTCTATGTGATGTAATACAGCCTATGAGATATAGGCTTTATTACATCACGCTACGGCTTATAGATGCAAAGCAGTTACCATAAGCACGATCGAAACCATAAGGGGCAGCTAGTATATGATAATTATTCCTCACTGTTTATGCTCTTTCTCTTTGTCGAGAAGAATCCTCAACTCGCGAAGTTCTAGAAGGAATTCTCTGTCCATTTCCGTGTCGTAATACTCTGGTCCCGTACAGCTGTATGTCCAACTGCCCATTATCGCCTGAAAATATAATAATATTGCACGGTTAGTATTAAAGTGACTAAATTGAAAATCTTTGAGAAACTCCTGATGGTGAAACACCCGGAGAACTCTTCAATATCTAACTGCTATGCATCGGGAAAAGCAATATTTTGTAAATTGTGACAATCAATTACATTTAGGCTAATGTAACATAGGTAAATCATAAACTATCTTATTCCAGTATATTGTATATTATATTCGTAACAATGCGAGTAATTAAATTCTAATTACATATAGTTCTGTGGTTCACAATCTATGATAAAAAAAAAATTAAAATTGGCATTAAAATTATATTTAAGTAGCCATCCTTAAGTCCCGAGTGCAAAACGCCATTCTGAATACGAAAATATTAATTTTTGATAACAACACAAACAAAACTAACTAACGGAAAAGACTACATTTTTACAAAATCTTACCGATAACCATAGTGACAATTTAACATTATGTAATTAAAACCAAAAAAAAATGTACTCACTTGTGCACAATGGAAGAAATCGTTGAACGATAAATACTGTAGTTTACGCTTGGCCGTCTCGAATCTCATACATGCTATGAAAACAACTGCGCCATATTTCCTGAAACATATAAAATATATGAGCCGAGATGGGCTAGTGGTTAGAACACATCTTTACCGATGATCGCGGGTTCAAACTCCGGCTGGCACCGCTGATTTTTCAAGTGCTAAATTTGTGTTTAAATTCATCTCATGCTCGGTGAAGGAAAACATCGTGAGGCAACCTGCATGTGCCGGGAGAAATGACACATGTATATCCGCCCCGCAGTGGAGCAGCGTGGTGGATTAAGCTCTCAACCTTCTCCTTAATAAGAGAGAAGGCCTTTGCCCAACAGTGGGACATTTACAGACTGTTACTTTACTTTACTAAAATATATATTTAATTATTATTTTTTAATAACAAATTATGACAAAAGAAATAATCTTCTCATAACGAAGACTTTTATTTTTAAAATATATCAACTTCAAAAGTAAAACTCGAAATTTCATTTACTTGACATACACAAATATTTAGATTTTAAAAATCAACTGAATCGATTTTGATAAAAATTCTGCGTATATTTTTTTTTAAATAAATTGAAAATTTTTAAGTTATTTCCTATTACTTATTACTAAAAAAAGGAAAACTTTGTGAGAATGGATAGAAATTTCTAGCTCTTTCATGCTTTTGGCATGAACAGATTTTAATAAAACTTTATACTAACTTCGCAAGAGGCTCAGATATGAGGAACGTTGAACGTATGTTCGCCACAACGTTCCCCGGCATCTCCTCAACTGTTTTGAAAACTCTCCTCACATTATCGAACTGTCTGCGACAACATCTCAATGGTGCACCTGATCTTTCCGCTACCTGTAAATGAAAACTGAAAATTTTAATATCTAACTGATAATTCGACAGACACGTTGGCGCAGTGGTCACTGCAACTGACTCAAGCGCTACTGGTCGCGGGTTCGATCCCCGCTCACGGCAAATGTCTTATTGGCCATACGGATGTTTGTCGTGGTCTGGGTGTTTGTGTTCGTGTTGTGAGTGTTTCCAGGCCCCTGACACAAGGTCACGCGACCTTAATGGAGGCCGTTGAGTGTGATGCGTTTATTTATTTATTTATTAATACTGAATGCTGATAAGCAATAATGTGTCAACCCACATAAAGTCAAATTCGGAGATATTCCTGTAATGCGTCATGTAGTTAACATTATTCACAATTTTTTCTAGTTATCTAAACTAAATAAGTACGGAAAAAAGTTTCTTAATTTAACGTTTCGAATATTAAAGTTTCCATATTTTGCAATTTCGATAATGTTATATTTTTTAAAAACTTATAACTACATAAAATTATTACATTATACCAATCTGGTTTTAAATTAATATACATTTTATCAAAATAGAAAAGAAAAGACGCATATATACTTCTTCAACCAAATTTGAAATCCTGAGGCGCCATTTATTCAAAATGAAGTCACATATGGACGCTGATAAGCAAAAATGTGTCAAGCCACACGGACTTAATTTTGAGAAAATGCCGTCTAAAGATGTTAAGCCTATTATTAATAAATTTGTTCGAAGAAGTATCTATCCATCTTTTTGTGATGTTAATCAGAATGCATCAATTTCCAAATTTGACTTTTGGTTGGTTGACACATTATTGCTTATCAGCATCCAAATATGGCTTCACAAAGTACTATTTATTAGCGTCTTATATAAGGATGTGGGTGTAATAATGTTTATTAATCGTTCACACAAAACATAATAAGAGTTCACACCGTAATAACATTCATACATGATATATTAAGACAAAACAAAAGAACTAACTAAATCAATCAAGCCATTCTCGATTGGAGAACATACACATAAAAATAAATTAATTCATACAAAGCTTAAATCCTTACGAATAGTATAAATTATAAAAGAAATATTACGTATATTGGAATTTTATCTTGATTTCTCAAAGTAACTCTGTTACACTCCTCGACTGAACAGCTGAGCCAATTTTGATGAATTTTTGTATAGAGATAGATAGGATCTTGGAGGAGAACCAGATGAAGTCGCTGGCAACAACTAGTTCTTTTTTTTTATAGGATAGGGGGCAAACGAGCTGATAGATCTCCTGATGAAAAGTGAATACTGCCGCCCATAGACATTAGCACCAGAGGAGATACGAAATGCGTTGCCGGCCTTTAAAAAAGGAGTACCCTCTTTTCTTGAAGATCTGCAGGTCGTATCTGTCCGGAAATACCGCATGCGGCAACTCATTCCACAATCTAGTTGTGTGGGGCAGAAAGTTTCTGTTAAAACGCACAGTACTGCCAACTGTCAAGGTGGTTGGGGTTTTGGAGTTGTCGCGTAGATCGATGGCGGAAACAGGCGGCAGGGATCAGCCCGAACAGTTCCTCGGAGCACTCCCCATGATATATAGTTCTTAAATAAATGTCAGTTTTAAACATGCATACCTCATCTAGATCCTTTCTGTGTCGAGAAGACAATTTACGACCGAGTAATTCTCTTATCACTGCGTCATCTAAGTCATAATATCTGAAAATATTAATGAAAAATTTAAACAAAATAGAATATTGAGTGAATAGGGTCACTAAAAGACTAAAAAGTGACTGAAGCGCTAAGGGTCATGAGTTCAATCCCTGCTCAAGGCAAATGTCTGTATTGGCCCTAATGATGTTTGTCATGGTCTGGGTGTTTTTGTTTGTGTTGTGTTTCTGTACTCACGACACAGGATACTGAGATCCTAATGGCTGTTGAGTGTAACATGTTTATAAAAATAAATTAAATTTGAATTTGATTAATTGCAAGGCTATTGTGATTATTCCTGCAATGTTTCATAGAAATATTATTAGGTATAATATATATTTTTTTAATTAATATGTGATTGAACAATTTATGTACAACAAGAGAATTACATTTGTAAGCTTGACTTTAGGTAGCCTTACAAAATCACTTGTTATTTTGTTTATAAGTAGTAAACTCTGAAATTACTCATCCAATTTGAAAATTTATTTTTGAGTTATATAGCCTCTTTACTGAGGAAGGTTATAGGCTATATTACATCACGCTTCGACTCATAGCAGCAAAATAGTAAGCATAAATGTGAGACACCGCGAGTAGCAGCTAGTATTCAAAGATACTAACTTTTCAATGAGCATATGTTTTGTCGGCTCGTCAATTTGAAACACCATCTGTTCAGAGAGCTTTGACGGTACCGTTAAAAGTCTTTCTAATAAAGCAAACGTCCTGTAACAAAAATAAAACATTAACATATATTAAGAGAGTAAAATCTATTTGTCACTTTATGTGTAGAAAGTAATCTCTAAAAGTGCTGATCAGATTTGGATTTTTTTTGCATTATATAGTCCGTTTATTAAAGAAGGCTATATTATATAAAGCTACGATTCACAGAATTGAAACAGTAACAATAAATATTAGTGAAACTAAGGGGCAGGAAACATCTATTCCTTTGTATATGTTATTTTGAAAACTACCAGTTAGATTTGAAAAAAATCTTTTTACGTTTTAAAGAAGAAGAAAACCATAGGCTATAAAGATCATGCTCTTACAGAATATAGCTGAGTAGTAATCATAAGCATTGACCAATCTGGCAAGCATTTTTAATCTAAATGCAATTTAGTTATCTATACTAATATACAGAGGTAAAATTGTTTGTGGGTTAGTATGTAGGAACAAATTCTAAAACTAGTCATCCTATTTATAAAAATTCTTTTGTGTTGGATAGCCCACTTAATGAGGGAGGCTATGGACTATATTACATTATATAACAATTCATAGGAGTGTAACAGTAAGGAAAGACATGAGCAAACCTACGAGGGGCAGCACATTATATTATTACATAGTACATTAAATTATTTGACACAAACAATAGTACCACTTGCAACGAATGATCTGTATTATTTGTTAGTAGTGGTACTATTGTTAAAGCTTAAATCTTCTTTACTTCCTATTCCCTTTACCTAAGTTCAACAATACTTTTGTAGTTCATCTGTTGCGAATATTCATGATGATCACATAACATTAGTTGACTCAATTTATTTCTATTAAAGAGCATTGATTAAACCTTATTATGTCCCCATCTATTTAAATTTAATCTTCTCTTACCTAAGGTATGGTTTTTTAAGGTAAAAAAGGTTTTTAAATTGTATATACTGATTACCTGTAATGGTCCAAAACATCACTAGCAATTAATTCAACAGTAGCCCCCGTTTGCTTACTAATTGCCCGTTGATGTAACGTAGTCACAGCTTCACTTGCTAAAATTACATATTAATAATATTAAAATTATTAAAAAAATATATATATTTCTTTCAAACAATCACAGTCAAATATCCCGTATAATTTAGGTTTTTATGTAATTTATTATAATAATTGGATTAATAAACTCAAAAATTATCTGTTTCAATTATAGTTCAATCAAATTAGACTTTAAAAATGCATTTTTTTTCAACAACACATATTTTTAAATAAGGTACGTATAGAGGCATCGACTGTTGCGTATATTAAGGTAATACTTACAGGAGCACCCTTCAATCCATAGCTGATATATTTCTGGGTCTATCAGCGTAAAATTACTTACAAAAACATCTACTTCTGTGTACATTTTTGGTTATTTTAGAATAAATAAATATAGAGATTTAGGATTATTGTGTCAGAATTGTCAAATTTTTGATGTTCTATAAAGTATTACCATTTTACTGCAGATATTTATTTTTCGTTAATATTATTTACCTTAATTTGTACAAAAATGTTCTTTGCTCTTGTATTACCTAAATATAGTTTCACACAATAATGAACTTGACACTATATTTTAGAAAAAAAAATTACTTAAAGTATATTCAATGTACCTATCGAAAGCTTTATCGTTATTATTTTTTTTAATTAATAGATGAATAATAACAACGTAGATACGGAATAAATAATTTTGTTATATTTTCAAAATTACTTTGTACTTTTTCTGAGGAAACTTACAACAAAATAAATGTATGTTCGAGTATCCGATAAATTAGTCATCTTTATTTGTGTTCAGTTCAAAAGTTTACAGCTAAAATATTAACTTTATATAATTCTAACTTCCTAATATTATGTTGATTTTATATTTTAATAAATGACAAATATTTTTAATTACTAATCTTTTATATTTAAAGGTAACAATATAATTATTTTCATACAAAATATTAATCATTGAGCTCTAAATGTCATGGTTTTCGAACGTCTCAAAGCATAATTGATTTTTTTCAACATTGGATTACTAAAAAATGCTATTTTTATTTCGCTTTGTTTTGTAAATACAGCAGTAAGTACACCGTTGTATGTTTGTTGAACACTGCAAAACTTTTTTGCAAGCTAAAACCTACTAAAATGCCTTTAAGATATACACTAACAATATATATAAAGTAATGGTACGAAGTGGGCCGAAGTGTTCGAATAGCGGTGTAAAAAACGTCAAAATTTCATTAAAATTTTTTGTTTTTTTGTTTTGCATTTAACTAACATGGGTTACTAACAAGTTATCGTTCAGTGCCAAACAAGGAAAAACGTCCGTGTTCTGCCTATTATTAAATTCGCCGGCGTAAAGTTCACGGATACTGGTTTGCTTAAAAAGGTATTAGGAACTATATAAACATTTTTATGTACATATTGAGTGTGAGACCAATTTATGTGTAATCTTCATGATGATGTATAATTATATAATTCAACATACAATATTTATGAAAGGTCTGTAATCTGTAAGTAATCAACTTCATGAAACAAAAAAGTATGAAATTATAAAAAGTAATATCTTTATCACATTTATCTACATTTGATTGATGTTTGAAATTGGTTACAGCAAACAAAAGTTTGATTAAACATATTTGTATTATATATTTATAAGATCAACTTTCTTATTTTAATTAAAATAACCAAATTACTTTTTTACACTTATATAGAGTAAATAAAGTTAGAATTTATTAAGATAAGAGCTATACTAATACTACATAAAGATAATAAATTATGGTAAAAATAATATTATTTCACTTTTTTTGTCTCAGGCGAGAATTACTCTAATAAGTTTTGCTCAGAATTTCATAAAGATTTTTATATGTTTTTTGTCTCAAAGAGAATACTGTCAGGGAATTATTTACAACATACATAGCTATAGTAATTACTTACGACATATCTGTAATACCTAATAAGAGTTGATATACTTTAGTTACGAGAATGAAACATACAAATGTTAATTCTCACCTAATAATAATATTTAATTCATTGTGTTACAAATACTTTATGTATAAGGTATTTAGATGGTCTATTTTAATATTTTCATATATTCTTTATTAACTAATTTTTTTTTTTCGCTTTTTACTTTCCTTCTAGGGAAAGGCAAAAGTATTCCACCGTACAGCCAAGTCTTTTGTAATTTTTATTCATATTCAATTAAATTGTAAGGCATAAAGCCATGTCTTCCGTTTAAATCTTTATTAACTAACATATTGTGTTATTTTATTTTTTTTATTATGGCTTTCGGTACGGTGGTGTATGTCTACAATAATTCTGCCTTTGTTAAATGTAATGGAAAAAGCAGTAGAGATTGATTACCTGAGCAGGATTTTTTACATACACTTCTATTCTTTTATTGTATTCTTCTATCTTTTTAATTAATACCTATTTGTAACAAATAAATGTGAAAAAAGTACTCTTAATTCTTAAGTTAATATTAAATTTTATTTGATTTATTCACATAGAATTTTTAACAAACTTGATTTCGTACTTTGGTTTTTAAATCAAAATAACAAACAAGTGTAATTCGAGAAAACGAAATTGCCTATTTTATTAAATATTATTTATATTTTTAGTCATATAGAATTATTATAAAATAATTATAATATTAAATGTACTATTTAAGAACACAACATTATATATATTACAAATAATAAAATCTGCACGCAATAACCCCATTAGGGATTCATAAACCTGTGCCCGGAATATACAATATAAGCACAAACACGTAGACCACAAACACTTGTATGGTCAATATAGACATTGGTCACAAACGGGATCAAGCCCTGACCTTTATCACTTCATTCATTTGCAGTGAACATTTCATCAATCTGTTGCATAATATAGAAACTTTCAACATCCATATTTCAAGTAACGGGTCTAACAATGATGAATAAGATGTTGATGTTTAATCCTGACATGACCATGTAGTTGCATCTAACGCCAATCTCATTTATCACAAATACACCTATTATTTATAATATCCAGAAGGCGAGAAATATAAGTTTTACTTTCAGTCATTCATAAAGATTTAAATAAGTTATTTCTCAGTGCTTTATACCTGAAAGAATTTACTGTCAGTACCTACCTTATTTTTGACATTCACAGATTTCGTGACTACTTACGACGTATCTGTAATATTTACATTACACAGTATTGCTCTCGAGAGTAAAACTTACAAATCTTTGGTCTAGATGTGACAGCTCGTACATGCAAACTACCAAACTTTTTAGGAGAGACATATATAAAACAACCTCTTTTAAAGCTGTAATAAATTTACATTTTCAAATGATTTAGACTTAAGATATTGCAAGAAATATTATTATTATAAAAGAAAAATATTTGACTACCGTTTTTACTGAGAAAATACATTTTTACCTAAATTGTTAGTATGGGGTATCACATATAGAGCGATGTAATGTATTCCTTGACTAATATAAACAAACAAGCAATATTTAAATTACACAGTGTTAATGTACTTTATATAATTCATCAAAATTATATTTCTAGAATAAAAATGGCAGAACAGGAATCGAAAGAGGAGAATTCCAGTATAGTTCAGTCGGATGATCAGGACACGGACATGATGAACATGTTCGCGAGCGTCTGGGTCAAGGTCGAGGTGGAGGAGGAGGACGATTACAGTTGTGTGGAGAAAAAGCCTGTTCGGTAAGGCAACTTACATTTATTATTGTGTTTTAACCATCTTCCAAAAAGGAGGAGGCTCTCATTCACCGACTACTCGAAAACGGTTGGGCTGATTTGGTTTATTCTATTGTTGTTTGAATGGAATTGTTGCCAAAGAATTTGCATCATTAGTTTCTTCTTAAAATCATAATAACTTCCATAAGTTTAATATTCAGGTAAATTATATAATGTGTTTTGCTTTTGAAGTTGGTTAATTTTTTTTTTAATCTTTGTAATTTTATTAAAATTTGAAGAGTAAGTAACTTGGTCTAAAATTGCTTTTTCTTTACAATCATAAATGTAAAAGGTTTTAATATCAACTTGAACGTTGTGGTTTCACTTGCATTTATGGTTACTGCTTTGCTCCTATGAGTCGTAGCGTGATGTAATATAACATACAGCCTTCCTCAATAAATAAACTATCTAATACAAAAATAATTTTTCAATTCGAATCAGCAGTTCCTGAGTTTAGCGCTTTCAAACAAAACAAACTCTTCAGCTTTATAATATTAGTATATATTCGTTTTTAAGGGATTGATCTCATAGAGTTTTCATCAAATTAGTTTCGTTTTAGAATTGAAATAACTGAAATAAATTTGCCATTCAGGTAAATTATACATATTTTGATTTTGAAGATTCTACTTTTCTTTAGTCTTTTTAATATTTACTAAAAATTGAAGAGTAAGAAACTTGGTCTAAATTTTTTTTTTCTTTACATTCTAACGTAAAAGGTTTTAATATCAACTAGCCTGTGAATGTATCACTCGTATTTACGGTAACTGCATACAGCCTTCCTCAATAAATAAACTATCTAACACAAAAATAGTCGTAGCGTGGTGAATTAAAAATAAACCATTAGACTAACATTTATTTTTTTAATTTCAGCAAGAACAAACGAAAAAGCAATAAAAAACGTAAATTTACAAAAAC
Source organism: Hypolimnas misippus (assembly GCA_037950945.1). NCBI lineage: Eukaryota > Metazoa > Arthropoda > Insecta > Lepidoptera > Nymphalidae > Hypolimnas > Hypolimnas misippus. Next base: position 3,062,707 of record JBBEEQ010000021.1, read on the forward strand.
TCTTAACTGTGATGAATGCGATTATACAACAGTTTACAAAAACTGCTTGGACCTGCATATGGCCGGCCATAAAGACTCCAAACCGTTTTCATGCGAGCTCTGCGATTATACCACTAAATATCCAACTTCATTACAACGTCACGTCATGATAAAACACCAGTCAAAAGACTCTGAACTGTCTGAAGAGGATAAAAAGAATCTACAGGTCCATAAGTGTGATGAATGTGACTACACGTCTTATTTTAAGTGGAACTTAAACGCACATAAACGAAAACATAAGCTAGAGAAACAATTCAAGTGCCCACATTGTACGTATGCAACTGCGTACAGACACAACTACCTCAAACATAGCAAGGTACACAACGAGGGTGTGTTCTACAAGTGCGATAAATGTCCATTTGTAACTAAATTCGAAGGCCATATTACCAGACATCTCGCGAAGATACACAATGAAGTGACGGAGAAAGCGAATAAGTGTGAATTTTGTGATTTTTCAACGATGGTTCGTTGGAGATTGAATATTCATAAGCAACGTAGCAAGCAAGAGGCACCGTTGAAATGTGAATACTGCGATTTTGTGACTATGTACATGTGTCAGAGTAAATATCATAAAGTTTCCCATTATAACAAAATATATGGACCCGGGGTTCCTCAAAACAGAACAACGGAGGAAGTACAGCCCATGGAAATACAGCGTCCGATGCGACCTGAGAAATCCGATTATATAACTAAGGAAACTCTCGAGAAAAGTGAAACGAATCAATATACACTCGATCCGAATTGTGTCGATTGGAACAGTATTCAAGTTCTGGAATCCGAGGATAAGGAACGTCCATTCTTGTGTCACATGTGCAGTTACACATCAAAGTTCAAAGCGGCCGTTCAAAGACACTTTCAAAGACACCACACGGGATCTCAGAACCGTCCTTATAAGTGTGTCAATTGCGATTTCTCGACGAAAACTAAAGATCAGATCGCCTTACATAATAAACGGAGTCAATCAGATAAAACTTTATACTGTAGTATTTGCAGTTTTACAACGAACTTCAAATGTCAATTTGTAATGCATCAAAAGTGTCACTATGCATATAAGTGTACGATTTGCCCGTACTCGTGCAGACATAAATATGAATTGCAAAAACACTTCACGACTCAACATTTGGGTAACGGATTGAAATGCAGCTACTGTGACTACAAAGCATCTAGAAAGGAAAGCTTGTTATGCCACGAGACGATTCACACTGGGAACAAACCGTTCAAATGTTCCTATTGTTCATACATGTCTGTACGTAAGTCGTTACTCGATAACCATGTGAAGAGATACCATAGTGACATCAAGAAAGACATCACTATTGTTAGTGAGTCCAAAATTGAGTCTTTAAGAGTACCAATACCTTCTCTAATCGATACTTTGGCTGAGCACTGTGAGAAAATGCCGATTCCAAAATAATTGCTGATTTAAAGAGTACAAAATCCATTTTTGAGAGATAATGTTAGAATATGGGAGACGAATTACTGATTTTCATTTGTAAAGTAAAGAAACGGCCTATAAATATCCCATTACGTAAAGGCCTCCTCTCCTATTAATGAAATGGTTGAGAGCTTAATCCACCACGCTGCTCCACTGCGGGGCGGATATGCATGTGTCAGAATATCTCCCGGCACATGCAGGTTTCCTCACGATGTTTTCCTTTACCGAGCTCGAGATAAATTTAAACACAAAAAACCGGGGCTTGAACCCGCGAACATCGGTTGACCATCTCGTATTTAGATTTTGACACATTGGGGGTATATTTAGTAGCGATTTTAGGGGGTAGGTGGGATAATTTTTTGTTTTATTGGCATAAATGGAAGGGAGTAATTAAGACCTTTAAAAGCTTAAAACATTATTATTATTAGATGCAACTAACAACCTAACATCGAGTCGTACAATCACTTCCTGAAATTGATTGCTATATTAAATTTTTAAATCATGTTTATGATAGCGGAGAGTTCAACAAATTTCTCGATCTTAATGAAACAAACTTAACTCAAAATGGTGGTAACTTAAAATAGAAAAAACTATAAGTACTAAAATAAAAATTAACTGCCTAAAGTTGACGTAAAAATTTTAACACGTCTAACTATGTAAGCGAAGCGATTGCGCTGTAAAATATCTAAAACTGCAGTACACTTTTGTGATTACTTATTAATTAAAATTCTCTAAATCACTGTTTCGATTCTGTTTTTTTTTTTATGGCCCGGTACTGGTTAGCGACTAACTAAATAATTATTTCTATTTCAAACTTGGTCACACACGTGGGGCTGTAGTTTTATAGATAGTTTTAATTCGCGCAAGCACGTAGAACATGCTTTTTTAACCAGATGGTTAACTTAAAATTGTTCGAAGTTAAATAAGGCACTTAATTAGTCGGCTAGGCTGTAAAATACCGGCGTTCCATTTAACGTTGTTTTTATCTATGGGTAATGCGTACCCCATTACCCATAGACGATAAAAACGGCGAATACAAAAATACTGCCAGAATAATAAATAAAGGGTCGGCCATTAATAACGTGGCTGAACTGTTACGTAATCCATGTTATCCAATATTGTGCCTTCAGTCTCACAGAAGATCGTCGTAAAATAGCTAATTAATTAATAGAATAGCTAGAATTTAATTGAACGCCGGGATTGAATTAGCCGCCTAATTAATTGGCTGAATTGGCCGTATGGCTAGGATAGGACAGACAAACGCATTGTCTGTGACATATAAGATTAAGATTTTCAAAAGTTCTTATCTTTTATTTAGTTTCGTAAAATACAATCTAGGAAGTTTGGAGGCGTTTCATATGAAACGCGTTAGTGTTAAGAATTAAAATTATAATTTAAGTATTAATTTACACTTTTACATCGTACAAGTGGAAACTTAACAAAATAAATATTGTTTATTTTGAAGAAATATTACTTATTTGAATAACGGACTTTTATTTTCCCTGAAAACCTAATAAATAATTTAATATAATGTTTGTTTATAATTAATATTTTCACTTTCGAATTTGGTAAATTTCTTTGAAGAATTTACTACTTAAGGTTTGATTAATGTATTAATTTAAAAAAAAATTAAAAAAATTGAAATAAAAATAAAATAAAAATATTTTTTTACAAAATGTAAAAAAATATTTTTATTTCAATGCTTTATTGTACAATACAAAAATATTAACAAATGGCGGGCTTAATGCTACTGCATTCTCTACCAGCCAACCTTAGGATGTACAAGAAAGATATAGGTGTACAAAAAAAAAAAAAAACAAGATAGTGTTAAATAATGAAAATTAGCCTTTTTTATGTTGCCATATACTATTATTACTCCTTTGATCCTTGTAAGCGACACTATCAGTTAGTGCTATTGTACCATCACATATATACATATAATATATACAATTTTTTTTTCAAAATCTGAACAAAAAAATTTTTTTTCAAAAGTGATGATTTTTTAGTTTTCATTCTTTAAATATTTTTCGATATTTCTTATTGCTTCGGATTCTGCCTACCACGTAGGTCAACTGGTGTTAAGTAATCACACGCATATGGACATTTGCAGCACCAGATGGATGGATGACGAGAAATAGGAAGTAATGGAAGAGGTGGGAGTTCCAAAACTCGCCACACTAAAATATATTTGGCAACGGTGGATGTGTCCCTTTAGTAGGTTATTCAATACCATTCCTAGCTCACAGTCATGTTCTGATAATACATATCACTCATTCTTGCATCTCTCATTATAAAAATATATACACATGTACATAACAATTGGTTATATAAATATGGATCGTTTGTGAGACATAAAAAGGGTCTAATTTGCCGCACCTAAATACATCCGTGTTATGCTCCAGCCTCCTCAGCCTACTGCTACCTATATTTGACACTTCACGTCGATTATGGACATAATATAATTTTCTAGCAATTGAAGAAGACATGAATTTATATTAAAAGCGTACCTATTGAGTTTCTTTCCTGTTGTTCTCGGTAGAATCTACTTTCCGAAAAGGTGATAGATTTATACTTAAGACTAATTTGTAACTTGACCATTTAAAAGCCTACTTGAATAAAGTATATTTTGAATTTGAATTGGATCCTCTGTGCTCGTGTGGTACTGCAACGATCGAGCTCGTTTACGAGCTGTAGACAGTGGAAACTTTAAAATTTTCGGGACAAAATATAAATCCAAGACATAAGCCATCTTCATTTCTAAAACTCAAATCGTTTCAGTATTTTTTGCGTGAGAGAGTAACAAACATACATCCATCCATCCAACCACACAAACTTTCACATTTATGTATAACTAGCTGTGCCCGCGACTTCGTTCGCGTGGATTACAGATTGCTTGGCATGTCTCCTGCAAAGCAAGGTTATAATAGTCAGCGGTGCTGCTCAAGAAAGGAGCTTCTTACTTTAGATTTGGGAACTTTCTGGTTGTATTTATAAGCAGACTCTAACTAATACGGTATTCCTCCACGGTTTTCACTATAAATGTTGAAGAAAAGTGTTTTGTGCTAGTCTTTAAAATTTCGACTGTATAACAGTATGTTCCCGCCGAGCTTCTCCTTGTATTATATATCGGGTGACTTTTTTAACTGGGCTTGATAGGCCATATCCGGAACTTTAAGGAATCGCGAAAAATACTTAAAGGAGTCTCGTGTCCGATTTTGAGAAATCTAAAACTGGACATTTCACTGGACTCGGCTATTGTACTCACCCGCTATTAGCGTTCCAACATCCCGTTATAATTTTATAATTTCACTTTTAGGTATGATCGCTTTTTTGCAGAATTACAAAAGATTTAATTAATGTATGAATTTGATACTATTTTGTAAAAAAAATGCCCTTTCTTTTTGTTGCAGTTAACTATATACTAATACCTCTCTGAAGTTGATTCTTGTAATATGTGACAGTATCAGATGATACAATCATACAGAATGTTAATTTTTTCCAAAATCAACGTGTTCGTTTCTGGCTAGGAGAACTTATTTTTCAAAAAACTAATGATATAGTTTTAGTTTTTATTAAAATCGTCTCTGTTACTCCTTTTATTATTTTGCGCTATTGCTTATAGTTTCGGATTCGGTCTATCATATCCAGTTAAAAAATTACCCAGTAAATATATTATTTTCCCAATTATTATATTTATATAATATAGATATATCTTCCCTTTTTGAATGAGATGTTGTTCACTATTCCATTGGTTTCAATTATGTTCCTTATTACATTAGCTTTTTGTTCAATTAAAGTTTCGTCAAAATCGGTCCAGCTGTTTTAGATATTAGCCGTAACAAACTGAGTGACAGATAGACGGACGAAAATTTTAATTATTTAGTTATTAGTAGTTATTAATTTTGTTGTCAGTACCGTGTATACTTTCATATGCATTTATTTAACAAAATTACAAACGGACACATCAATTATATTTGGATGCTGATAAGCAATACTGTGTCAAGCCACACGGACTTCGTTTTGAGAAAATGGCGTCTAAAGATGTCAAACCTATTGATAAATTTATTCGAAGATGTATATATTCATTTTTTCTTTACTATTTTGATAAAATGTATAATTAAACAACAGCAGATAGATTTATTTAATATGTTATATAATAATAAGTTTTTAAATATTTGAGATTATTTTATAAATTGAAAAATATGGAACTCACCTGAAATACGAAATATTGAGTTAAGAAACTTTTTCCATACTTATTTAGTTTAGATGACTTGAAATTTGTTTGAATAATGTTAAATAGGTGACGTAGTATCAATATACATCAATATCTTAAAATTTGACTTTTTGTGGGTTGACACATTATTGCTTATCAGCATCCATTTATATGTATAGATGTATAAATGTATAGATGTATAACCTTCCCTTTTTAAATCAGAAATTGTTCATTATTTTATTGGGTTCTACAATATTTTTTTATCGCGTTTACGCAATAACAAAATATTAAGAGAATTATCTCTTTTTTACTTATTCATTAAAATAAATATATTTTTTTAATAAAAGTAGCCTAAGTTAATCCTTATGATATTAGCTAGGTATAGGGGCTGTTCATTAATCAAGTAATGTTTTAAGAACTTTTTAGACTTTGTGATATTTCGTAATTTTTTTTCTTCCATCCCCTCTCCCTCCTCTGGGCCTCACGTGATTAATGGACATCTCCTAACTGCAAGTGAAAGTCCCATCAAATTTGATTCAGCTGTTTCAGAAATTAGTTGTAGGAAACAGACTGACAGACAAAAAATTAAAAAATTGGATTTTTTGATGTAAGTATTGTAAATACTTTCATGCATTTAGTGAAAATTACAAAATAATGTTCGATGTGAACTCTTAAATTTACATAACTTTTTTATTTATGAACTGATTGACATGAAACAAACCCTAAATGTTAAGTGAAGCTTACCACAATATATTAGTGAAAACCGCATCTAAATCGGATAAGCCGTTTCTGAGATTAGCGTGCACAAACGCTCTGTGCGTAAACAGACAAACAGATAAGAATTTTAAAAATGTTTGTTTTGGGTTCTATTGCGTTGGTAAAGGCCCCCAGTAAGATTTTTTTTCATATATCTTCCATGTACAGACAGCGACCCGCTAGAGTTTTATTATTAGTATAGATATTAGTAGGATACCTAAATATAAATGCACCATGTTCTGAAATGTTACAAAATAAATAAAACTACAATATAAGGGCAAATACCTTTTATTTAAATTTCATTGTGCATATTTCGGTAAATATAAAAAAAAATATGGCAAAATAATCGTAACCGAGCGTGCATACTTTAAAAATAAAAACAGCGCATCGCAACATGCCGTCGCACGATAGTCGCGCAACTCGAAAAATACATTTAAAAAAGGGCCTACAATATAACAACAACTTTATACATAATTTTATACTTTATTTTTTTTTTCTGACAAAAATAACTGTCTCAACCATTTATTTTTCACTTTGTCGTCGATAAATCTATGAGACGGAGCTGTTCGTAGACTAGAATGTGTTTTGAGACTCTGTGGACGGTCGACGTAGGGAATTAAAAAAAACTAATCTGTCACATCCTTTCGTCGACCGTTCAAGGAGATTCCCGAAGCAATTAAATTCAGCTCAGCATTTTCCCGCGCTTTGCAATTTTGACAGCTGCCGTTCAGAGCGGCAGACGCAAAATTACAAATGGCGGACAACGCAAAACGCTCTTGTAATTATCATAACTCTTAGATCTAGATATTTTTAATTAATCGATATTTAAATTAATTATTTATTACATACATTTTTTTATTATTTCTATATACTAAGCAGCAGAGACTAGAGTTTAATGGCGTCTAAATAACATTATATATATAGAATAGTTTAATAAATTTATACATTTCTCATAGAATTGTCAATATAATATTAGGGTATTTGAGAAAAATATCAAGAAACAAATACGTAAATGCCGTAATACGCCATTTTAGGGCGTAGTGTTGCCATATTGTATATAGAATCCGTTCCATTTAAATAAAAGAATAAAATCTTATTACAGCACATTATTGCCATAATATTATATAGACGCGAGTGAAGTCGGGAGTCGTGCAACACTAAGACTATATATTTTTTTCAATTGAAACATACTTAAGCATTAAATTGTACAATTTCAATGTCAGTTCTTTACATCACTCATTGTTCCGCCATTTTGAGTCCGAATTCCAATTAACGAAAAAAGAAAATAACACCGAATTAATCTAATCAGAAAAATTTTTTACATTGGTCGAAAATTTTTTTTTTTCAATTTTATTATCAAAAATTTTTTATCTAGTGAAGAAAAATATACATATAAGAATTTTTCTAGAACGATGTATTATTATTTTATTTTACAGGCAGTGTTTTAAGTTATTCCAATACCCGCTTTTTTTTCTTTTAAATCGATGTATTTCACTTTGATATGTTGTAGTTTAAAAGCGAATTAGTTAATATCAGTTGCGATCGGGTATTGTCCGTAAAACTCACTTCACCCGTAACATGTTCAAAATTCGAAAACATTCGAGAAAAATACAAAAAAAAAATGAATATTTTCAAACTTTTTTTTTAAATATACAATGACCAAAAAATCCAAGTCAAATTTCAGAATAAAAACACCTTTCATCATTATACAAACGCATAAATTAAAAAAAAAATTATATAAATAATTTTCATCGTGCCCTAAAACAACAAAAACAAAAATATACTTGACAATATACAGAGTGTATTTACAAAAGGTTACACAGCGTGTATCAATAATGAATAATAATTTATATAGAAGACACCGAAGGCACCGCAATTGAAAAATAAAATCTCGCACCGAAAATAATGTACACAATTATATTACAACAAAAAACCACGATTGTACACGTGTTGAACTAATTAATAGTCAAAGACTAAGCACATAGGGATGTTTAAGTATAACGTAACTAACATATTATGTAACTTAACTTGTTGGTAAGTATTTGTCTAACTTAGAATTTCAATTAAGTTAGATCACTTCTAACTTATTAAGTTAAAATACTAGATGTGACAGCTCGTCCATGCAAACTGCCGAACTTTATAGGAGAGACAAAAATTATTTTAAAGCTAACTGTAATAAATATGTTTATATTTTAAAATGATTTAGACTTAAGATATTGTAAGAAATATTATTATTATAAAATTAAATTATTTGAATACCGTTTTCACTTCGAAAGTCCGTTTTTACCAAAATTGTTAGTTACGTGGTGTGGCATTATAGAACGTCATTGTATAACTTAGGTGACAATGAAGATTGTAGTTATTAAAACGAGATTTAAAATTAAAATGTATCTTAGAAGATAAAAATATAGGCAAGAAAAACAAAATGTTTTAAAAACAATAAATGTATTATTTATTTTAAAATATTTGATAAGTGTATAGTAAAAATCTTTTACGTTTTACTATTAAAAGAATGGCAAAGAAAGAATCAAAGAGTGCTTAAAATGTCAAAATTTTTCTTACGTAACACTCAAACACCCCTATATAAAAAAAAAAAACTAGAATAAAAAAAATAGTGAGCGTTAAATAAGTCTTTGTAATTTCAAATCGCTCGTCACAATCATTCGTACGTCCCTGTATTTTAAAAAAGATGTTTTTTTTTTAATTTTCCCTCCTTTTTAGCTAGCACTTTATACCTAACAGTCAATGCAAAAGTGACATAACTGTAAATACGACTATATTGTACATACAAACAAAAACGATACAGTTATACATGTTATGGCATTGGGCACTAGTAATTGGCAATTTTTGGCATATGTATATCAATTGAGATCCCATTTTTTATATAGAGATTTTTGAAATCCAAAATTTTTGATCTTATAATAAGATTTTTTAAGCATATTAAACTTAGCCTAAAGCCTATAAGAAGCAAAAAATTATTAGGTGTAGTTCTGAAATGATGTACGAATATACAAATTCAGCAATTGTCTTTATTTGTATAGATAAATAAATGCAAAATTTAGCAAATCCTTCTAGATCTTTCTTAGGCGAGAATTACACTTATAAGTTTTGATCTCAGACTTTCATAAATATTTACATAAGTTATTTCTCAATTCAATTAAATTCTTTGGTTTATGGCTTTTAGTTGTGCCAATAAGTTATTTCTCATTACTTTTTCAGAGAATTTAATGTCAGTGTCATATTTTTGACATTCACAGCTGATTAAATTCGCCATTTTGAATTTTAATCAGGACACCACTGGGTTACATGGCAATTTTTTTCTTTTTTTTTTGGCCGTAAACATTATGCCACTTTTGCATTGACGAGGGGAAAAAATGTAGGATTTTTTTTTCGATTTTTTTTTTCAACGATTAAATTTTTTTAAACGTCCCCCAGCATCTAACTTATTAGCTTTAAAGGCGATCTATCTACGAGATCTAAACTTTTTTTTTTAATAATTATTCCCTTACTTTTACTTAAGATTGAAATTTCAAAACAGATATAGAGAAATACTGATATTTTATTTTTTTTGGGAATTTTTTTTTAGTTTTCTCTAAGCTGATTTTTTTATGATATTTACAATTTTATTTAAAGCCTTATTTCGTATGACATTGAATCTATTAATGGGCAAATTTTGATTGTGTTTTCGTGATTTTTCTACTGGAAATTTTTATAGGCTCGGGTATATCAAAAGCAGGACAGATCTACTTCTAGAAGAGAAGCGAAAAATACGTCTAGACTCATTTAAGTACAATTTTAGGACTGTTTTTTAGACATTTATCAAATTTTAAGTTAATATAAATCATATTAATATATTCCTTAAAAGATTTAATTATAGATTCTTAAAAAAAAATAATGTACATCTTCTTGGACAATTATAAGGTTCGAAATCGCAATTATTGCAAATTAACCGAAAATTTTTCTTAAAGCTAGTTTTTTTTTTAATGTTTCAAAAAAAAAAAACACAAAAAATCATCCAATATTTCTCTACATCTGTCTGTACGCTATAAACAACCTCATCACATAGGTAATAAGGTAAGAAATGACACAAAAATGCCTAAGTAACATTTATCACAAAAAAAATCCCGACAAATTGAGAACCTTTTTAAGAAATTAGGTTGAAAGAATTGATAGAGACTCCACGTCGAGAAAAGAGCATATTTTTTTGCCCAGAGAATCGAAATTGCATTTCAAAAGGAAAATATTTTTATGATTTGTATATATTTAAGTTGCAGTTTTTGATATTATTAATGTGACACGTGACTTAGAGGTAACTTAATTATTTTTGTAAAAATGTTACTTAAGCCATTTTGCCCATAGAAATAGCCTACACCCTTCATCTACTAGAAATGGGAAGCGAATACGTAGAAGACACTTTATACAAGAGCATTTTGTATATAAAAATAAATATTTTCATGTCAATTGTAACGTTGAAAGTTATCCGATTTGCTGTAACGTTTTCGATGTAACACAAGCGGAGTCGAACGAGCACTTAAATTAACGGCCGGTCTCGAACGGTACTTAACATTTAAGTTAAGTCACTTAAAATTGAGTATCGTTTAAGTGGCGATAAGTTTCGAAACTTTTTTTTTTTAATTTTTTTTTCTGAACACCGCTTTGGAATATCTTATTTATTAATTATAATAATGATCATTATTATTAACGCAAGAAGATTTAAAATCGTTTAGTCACACTTTCGAATTATTAATTTAAGTTTTTATTAAAACTTATTAACCTGACTCGCTTCGAAAATTATTTAACCAATTAATGCAATTCACCAATTAATTGATTGCAATGAAATTTCATTGAAACAAATTAATTCGTTATTTTAATATTTTATCAACAATATTTAAAATCTAATCGATTTTGTACTTTTTAGATTTAATTACACAAATGTTGCTAGATGTAAAATTCATAACACGAAGCTTGATTTAAGCAATTGATGGATTGTTAACCCATTAATTCGTTAATGATAAATTAATTGGTTAACGTTAGGTTAATGCGTGGTTTAACGACTAGTTAATATCCTTGCGTTGCTCGTTATTTAACGAGTAAGTCCACTGCCTATGTGTAGGTTATGTATGTTTGTCACTGGAGACTTCGCTGTTTTGTCACAGTCTGTGGCCAGAACCTGGAAATATAATATTTATTATGTACTCGATAATATTAGTTGTGAAGATTGATAATATGGCAAGTATCAAGACATTTATATAGATAGTGAATAAACTGGATGGTAGATACACCACGGTATATATTTTAGTGCATGAAAATTCAAAATAGAAGATGTAATAAGAGATCGAAGATATTATATAAATTATGTGTTCTTGTTATACGCCTAACAACAATTAGTGACTGAGTATGACATATGGACGCTGATAAGTGTTAGGAATATATCATAAAAGTAAATAATACTGTATTTTGTCTATGGTAGCTCGTTGATCAGTTAGTTATTATTATATATCGGCAGTACCCTCCCTCTCTCTAGGATAGATTGCTCGTCTTCACTCTCAGAAATATATTCATAATTACGAATAAACTAGTTACTAGAACCCCGGAGATAACTTAATAATAAGCAATAGTCTGTCAAGCCACACGGACTTCATTTTGAGAAAATGGCGTCTTTCCGAATCTCCGAATTTGACTTTTTATGGGTTGACACATCATTGTTTATCAGCGTCCATATAAGAGCATGATCGTGTTAGCAAGTCAATTGACGAGCTCGTCATACATGGTAATGCGTTAAGAAGTTATTACAGTTCGTGTGCGGGGAGGTGGGAGAAATATACTGTGCGCGGGAGTTCCTAGTGGTATATCGTGCGGCGTCTTAACGACGGTTCCGTACGACGGCATATTAGCGGGATCTCAAGGCAGGGGGAAGCAGTGTCACAGTTCGTGTACGGGTGTATAGGGGAGGGGAGAGGGGTGGAGAGTGTAATGTGCGCGGAGGAGTGGTATCTAGTGACACACAGTGTAGTGGGGTGGGGGTGGGGGTGTGGGGGGGGGGGGGTGTGCCGCAGCGCTCACCCACGGCGCCGTAGACGGGCGGCGGCGCGTCGTCGGCGGGCTCGCGCGCCTGCGGGCGGAAGCGGCGCGCGCGCGCCGCGTTGTGCGCGGGCGGCGCGGCGGGCGGCGCGGGCGGCGGCGAGCCGGACGACGACGACGACGCGCCCGACGCGCCCGGCGCGCCCGCGGCGCTGCGGCAGCGGCTCGTCGCGCTGCGGGCGGGCAATACATTTACGGACGTCCGATATGGAGGAGGTTAGCTCGTCGGGGACTTTTTTTTTCACTAAGACGAAGTTGCATCCGTCGTAGTCTCAAGATGGATGCTACTTCGTCGAAACGTCGGGCGATAAGAAAGGTATTACTACCATTTGTTCGCGATGAGACGCGTTATATTAAATATGAATAGTATAAATCGCGAAAATCTAAAATATACATTTATACTTTACACAAAATATTGACCATACAGTAACACCCCGACGTATCACGACTTACGCGAATTCGGAGTTACGCGATTTAATTTTCTCGTCTATTCGTTGTTTGTTTGAACGCCGTAGTTTGTATATATTGTCATATTATCTAGAATTAGATACTAATTACTTCCTAAATTATTATTTCATTCAGTCTCCAGTCCCAATTAAACATACTTTGGATGTCTTGATATGCAAAATTGTACCCCGGACTTAAGCGAATAGCGCTCAGTCCACCTATCGCGTAAGTCCGGGGTATTACTGTACTTAAAAAAAAGTAGGTTTCAAATTGTTTAATACAATGGAAATTATGACTAATTAGCCATTTTTCCAGATAACCTAGAAACTTTTCACGATGTTTCCGCTATATCAGTGATATAATGCTACGTCAGGTCAAGGTCACGCAATTATTTTAGTATCATTGAAGTCACAATAACAATGCTCAGATCCTTTCAACAACCACTACAGTGCTAACTAACGAACTATCAAACAGAATAGACTATATCAAAATCGGTCACACATATATGGATGCTGATATGCAATACTGTGTCAAACCACACGGACTTGATTTCGATAAAATGACGTCTAAAGATGTCGAACCTATTCTTAACACATCTGTTTGAAGAAGCATATATCCATCTTTTCTTTTCTATTTTGATAAAAAGTATAATTAATTTATAGCAGATAGGCTAGTAAAGATTTATATGTAATAATAAGTTTTTCAAATATATTAAATTATTGTATAATCCTAAATATGGAACTTACTTCAATATTCTAAGCATTTGATTAATAAACTTTTTTCCGTACTTATTTAGTTCAAATGACTTGAAAATTTTTTGTATAAAGTTAAACACGAAATGCACTATCAGAATACATCAATATCTCTAAATGTGACTTTTTGTGGGTTAACACATTATTGCTTATCAGCATCCATATGTCAAAATTATAACAGTAACCCATAAGTAACCCTTTTTTAGTTGGGGGTTAAGAATTTACAAAAGAGAAGTCATCCTATGTACTTTTTCTTATGTATACTTTTATTTGTGTAAAAACTATTTTTTTTCGTATATAAATAAATAAATAAAATTGGACGCTGATAAGCAATACTGTGTCAAGCCACACGGACTTCATTTTGAGAAAATGACATCTAAAGATGTCACACCTATTCTTAACAAATATGTTTGAAGAAGTATATATGCATCTTTTCTTTTATTTTTTGATAAAATGTATAATGAATTAAATTCAGACTAATATATTTAATATATTATCTAATAAAAAGTTTTTCAAATATTTGAGGTTGTTGTATAAATTGCAAAATATGGAACACACTTGAAATTTGAACCAATTAATTAAGAAACTTTTTCCCGTACTTATTTAGATTATATGACTTAAATTTTTTAAATAATGTTAAATAGGTGCTGCTGTATCAAAATACATCAATATCTCCCAATATGACTTTTTGCGGGTTGACACATTATTGCTTATGAGCATCCAATTAACACTTTACATTCTATGACCACCATGGTCGTAGTGTGTGAAATATTTATTTTAATGTATCGTATCCAGAAATTGAAAAAGGTAATTAAATAAAGAATTAAAAAAAAATTGATTCGTAGTTTAATTTGCACATAAAAATACTTCCTAAAAAAACATACTTTTCATATTATAATTTTGAACTAAAACATCTTAACTTACTTATTGTGCGGCGGCTGGTGGCGGTGGCGCGGCCTCGCGAAGCGCAGGTTCAGTTCCCGCGCGGGGTCTATTGCGTATTTGTCGTTTGCGTTCTGTCTCCGTCGTCTCAACGCTGCAATTACAACATTTTAATGAACACAGAGAAATACGAGTGTGAGTGAGTGTAGTCTAGTACGTGTGCTGGGCAGTGAGTGTAGTCTAATGTGAGTGTAAGTCAGTGTGAATGCGAGTAAGACTAGTCCGGTATGAGAGCCGGGTGACTTCAGTGTTTAGTGACTTCAGTTCGGTGTGGGTAAGTGCATTTTGAGCCGTGTGAGTGCCAGTAATTGTAGTTAAGTGTGAGTGTAGTCCAGTGAAAGTGCAACCGAGTGTAGTTCAGTTTGAGTCAGCGCAGTCTTTGTGTGAATGTGACTGTGTCGTTTAGTATGAACGCATGAGTTAAACCCTTGTAAGTGTAGTCTAGTGTGAGTACAGGTTAGTGTAGTCTAGTATGTGCAAGTGTTTTAGTTTAGTGTGAGTCCAAGTGAGTAGAGTCCAGTGCGAATGCGAATGAGTGTAATCTATACTAAAGCTGGATCAGGAACTACTGGTTCGAAGTGAAAAATTATTTTTGTGGTAAATCATTTATTTATTGCGTAAGGCTATAGACTATATCACATTGCGCTACGACTTATAGGAGGGAAGCAGTAACCATAAACGCGAGTAAAACCGCAAGGGACAGCTAGTCTAGTGTAATAGTGAGAAGAGTAACTATAGTCCCGTGTAAGTGCTAAATGGCGTAGTCACAGTGTAATAGTGAGAATGATCCAGGACGCAGACAAGTGAATGTACTTTAGTGTGAGTGCGAATACGTGTGGACACTTAGTATAATAGTGGGGATAATAAGTGTTGTGTGTAGATATTATTAGCACTAAAAATTGTTAAGTTTAAGTTATGCTTTTTTCTCTATCAGTAGTCTGTCAATTTGTACCTGTTTTGCATCAATTTGTTGTAATCTATTAAATTTTTTAGTTGTTGCTCATGTTTAACATTGTCATGTTGTTGTCGCCTATAATTAAAATATCACTTATATTTATTGGATATTCATGTGTTTGTAATGTTATAGTGTGTATTTTGTTGGTGATCTAACAAATAAATAAATAAACTGTATTCCAGTGTGAGTGTGAATGAGTGTAGTCCAGTATGAGTTTGAGTGGGTATAGTCCAGTGTGAGTGCGAATGAGTGTAACCTAGTGTAATAGTGAGAATAGACTCAGTATTCCAGGATGCAGGCAAGTGAATATACTTTAGTGCGAGTGTGAATAAGTGTGGACTACACTTAGTACTAGTAGCTACATAATAGTGAGAATAATAAGTGTAGTCCAGTGTAATAGTGAGAATAGTGAGTGTAGTCCAGTATGAGTATGAGTGGGTGTAGTCGAGTGTGAGTGTAAGCTAGTGTCGAGTTACAGTGAGTGTAGTGCAGTGCGAGTATGAGTGGGTGTAGTCGAGTGTGAGTGTAAGCTAGTGTCGAGTTACAGTGAGTGTAGTGCAGTGCGAGTATGAGTGGGTGTAGTCGAGTGTGAGTGTAGTGTAGTGTTGTTCCTGTGAGTGTAGTCCAGTACGAGTATGAGTGGTTGTAGTCGAGTGTGAGTGTAGTGTAGTGTTGAGCTCCAGTGAGTGTAGTCCAGTACGAGTATGAGTGGGTGTAGTCGAGTGTGAGTGTAGGCTAGTGTCGAGTTCCAGTGAGTGCAGTCAGTGCGGGAGTCGTACCAGGCGTGAGGTCCGCGTGCGCGGGGTCGGGCGCGTCGCCGCTCCACGAGGCGCACTTGGCGAGGCGGTGGTCCGCGCCCGCGCCCAGCTCGCTGCGGGGCGCGGCGCTCGCCACCGGGATACGCGACCCGCTGCCGGATGAACGCTGGAATTACATTATATAGGTTCATTATTTAAATAAAGTCTCTTTAATAAACCTAGCCGCACACTTTAAGGAATTTCTATTGCAAAAATTCGAATAAGATACTAGTTGGTCAGTTGAGCGGTCGATCGCTTTAGAATTAAGTAAGGGGCTTTCCATTAATCACGTGTTTTTAACTTTTTAAAGTTGAGCATTTTTTTAAATATTCTCACTTAGGTAGTAGGTACAAAAAAATACACCCGATCTCAGGTATCACCGCGGGGTCTAAACGTTTGTTAAAAAAATATAACGTGATTAATGGACGTCTCCTAAAGTGTATTGTTGTATTTCAAATATCTATTAGAATTTTATTGAATATAATTTTAAGTACAATCAAATGATAACTTTGGTAATTTTCTTGTATATAAATTTAACTTACATCTCTCAAGCTCTGTGACCCGTCGCCACCCGGGTTCGCCTCCCGGCGGATTACGGACGTACTCCTTGAAAACATTAAAATTGTTACATATATATTTTATCAATGACATAACTATATAGACATTAAAAGCTTTGGATTTGGACGACGTTGCCTAGCAACCAGCGACTATATGACAGGCGAGAGTGTTTTTAAGTCAATTGACGAACTTGTTTAAGTTAATGGGTACAATTTTTTTTAGTTAAATAGTTATTAATATTTTATAATATTAATATTTAGCTACTGATAAGCAATATTATGTCAACCAACACGGAGTTTATTTTGAGAAATTGGCGTCTAAATATGTGAAACCTATTCTTATTAAATTTGTTTTAAGAAGTATATGTATATCCATCTTTTCTTTTCTATTTTGATATCAGGTATAAATAATTAAAAGCAGATTGATATAATGAAGAGTTTTATCTATTAATAACTTTTTCTAGTGTGTGAGATTATTTTATATTGCAAAATATGAAACGCACTTCATTATTTGAAACATTAAACTAAGGAACTTTTATCCATACTTATTGAGTTTAGATGACTTAAAATTTTTTTGATTAACGTTAAACACGTGACTGATTATTAGAATATATCACTATCTCCGAATTAAACTTTTTGTTGGTTGACACGTTATTGCTTATCAGCATCCATATGTGATGCGTTTTGCATAAAGGGTTGTCTGTAAGAAATGTCTATCAATGATAAGACCTCCTATACACTCCATTATGTATCTGTGTATTTTCTTTACTGTATTTTATTTCCTGTTTTTATGGGTGCATGTGTGTGTGTGCGTACGTGTGCGAGTGTGTGTGTGTGTGTGAGTGCGCGTGCGTGCGCGTGTGTGTGCGTGTGTGTGTGTGTGTGTGTGTGTGTGTGTGCGCGTGTGTGTGTGTGTGTGTGGTGTGTGCAATAAATAAATAAAAGTAAGAAAAAAATCTGGGTACGGTTTTTATAATAATAATAAGAATTATGTGAGATTACCTATCAGGTATGGCGTCTAAGCGCGTCCTCTCCACCGCCGGACTCTGGCTTTTCTCCCCGCTCCTCGTGGACGACCTACTGATGTATGCAATTTAATACAGATGTATTAATACGATAATGTGTAATATATAATCTATATAATATACTAATATCTATATAGTATACATAGAAAACATTTTTTAAGACATTCGTCACGACTTAATTATCTGTTTTTAGAAAAAATTTGGTTTGTGTGAGGAAAATTATATGTATTTAGGGGTTCTTTAAGTTTACATCACATCTATATATGGATGCTGATAAGCAATAATGTGTCAACCCACAAAAAATGTATTGAACATTAATCTAAAAATTTTCAAGTCATCTAAGCTAATTAGGTGCGGAAAAAAATCTAATTTAATGCTTCGAATACTGAAGCGTTCTCAATATTTTGCTATAGGCAATAATTTAATATATTTGAAAAAAAAAACAAATAAAACCCAGGTATTATAACAATCTGCTTTTAATTCATACTACCAATTTCATCAAAATAGAAAAGAAATCCCTGTGGCTTGACACAGTATTGCTTATCAGCATCCAACTATTTATATTAAGTTAGTATAATTAAGTATTGTTTTAAGTCACGGTAAAAGAATATGACGAAAAGATAATCTAAGGTTAAATCGATGGGGGAGGGGGGTTAGGGGCGTGTGTATTTTACGTATATTAAAAATGTATACCGTTTGTCCCTCTGGTGTTCCGTAGCGTCGTAGTACACGGATGCTTCGTCGTGGTTCAGGCGGACTTCACCGCCGCTCACCACAGAGTGGATTTTAACTACAAGGTAAACGTAACAATTAGTTAACATATACAATATAGTGTTAATATATGGTGAAGTTAAGGTTTAATAATTATTAAGTTGACTAAGCCGCTTTGGGGATGTAGAAATTCTTAATATATGGTCTAAAACAGCCGTGGTAATACGTATAGTGGAATTTATACAAATAAGACACGTGATCATATCAAGAAATTGCCGTACATGCAAGGGCGGATCCAGCTTCGCCGCCAGGCCCTCCCCCCCTACCTAGTTGTGGTCAAGTCACAGGAAGTAATAATTTAAGTTTGATAATAATCGATACAGGTAAAAAGTTATCACTTCTTTTACTTCGATAAGTACGTTTTTATGGACGTGAAGTGCCAGTCCGGTTAAACGTTCTTCAATCATACAAATTATATTAAATTAATTAAATATTAAAGATACTTACATAAAATCTATATTGTGACAATTATAATTAGTGCTCTACCTAGGTCTTGGACCCAGCCCGAGGGGGGGGGGGGCGTCATGACCTCCCCCCTAGATCCGCCCTTGCATACATGACGTGTCTTTAGCATTTTGTCAATATACTAAACTATGACTAAATTCGACTTTCAGTGTATAATAACTTTTAATCCATGACAATATCTATATACTTTAGATATATCTTTTAAAACCGTTGCAATAAGTAAAAACATAACAATATTTTTACATAGTATATAATAAAATCGCATCCCGCCGTCTGTACGTTTCGATCTTTTAGCTACGCAACGAATTTTAATATGGTTTCCATCAATGATTCAAGAGGAAGATATATACATATGTACAATATATGTATATAATAGTTGAGAAAAACTGAGAATTTCAAAGATTTATATAAAGAATGTGATGTAAAAAACATTGCATCTGAGCGAAGTCGGGTCTGGTCGCTTGTATAGTAATAATAAATAACTGTTATATACAAAAAATTAAATACAAAAATAACAAAAACTCAAAGATGTGTATAATTTTTTTAAATCGGACCAATAGTTACTGAGACTTACAAACAAACAGACAAATTTTAACCCTTTATAATTTGTGTAGATATCATACGCTTCTTATTAATATGACCGAATTCATAATCTGTGTAAAATGTTACGTTAGTTAATAATTAAAATTTAGTTTCATATAATTCTGTGCTATAATCTATGATTTTGAAAAAATTAACGTCGCGTTTTGTACTAAAACAATGTGAATTTTTGTATTCGGTCACTTTAATATTAAGCGTTATATTGAAATAAATAAATACTATTTATTTATTTATATCATTTATTGTACATAAGAACATACAATTTTTAAACATTTTTTTAATAATATGTACATCAAGACATATGGCTAAGCGATTTATTCAGACAAATTTTAAAGTTTTTATAAAATTAAATCAAGAATATATATATACATATAAAATATATAACATAATATATAATAAATATATACATATATAACATAAAATTATATATACAAAATAAATAAATATATATTATAAGATTGAGAAAGACCGAAGCTTCAAAAGTTTATAATAATAAAATTAAGTACAGAAATAAGTATGAATCTAATTTTTATATAGTCTCATTGATTTCGATGCTATTTGGATGCTGATAAGCAATAATGTGTCAACACACAAAAAGTAAAATTCGTAGATGTTGATGTATTCTTTATATTTATATCTTTTAAGCATTATTCAAAAAACTTTAAGTTATATAAACTAAATAAGTACGGAAAAAAGTTTTTTTTAAGTTAATGTTTCGAAATTCAACCGCGTTTCATATATTGCAATTTATACAATAATCTCATATATTCGAAAATTTTATTATTAAATAAAAGTTTTAGTACTTAGTGACTCCAATCTGTTTTACATTCATTCTACCTTACATCAAAATAGAAAAGCAAAAGATGGATACATACTTATTCAAACAAATTGATTAAGAATAGGTCTGACATGTTTAGACGTCATATTCTCAAAATGAAGTCCGTGTGGCTTGACACAGTATTGCTTATCAGCGTCCATATTACAATAGGTATTTTATGTCAATGTCAAGGTAATGCCAAAAAAAACACATTCGTTGTTTGGATGCTGTAATCGAATAATTAATACCGGAAGTTATGTAGTTCGAATATGAAATTGAGTTTTAAATCAGTACGTTTTGTTAAGATCTAGATGCGTTAATCAAATACATCGATACCTCTCAGGTAAATTGTTGTAACCCCAAAACTATAATTTTACGGGAGACCTTTAGTCCGTTTTCGTTTTAAAGTTACAACAAAATAAGTCTGAAAAATCGTAGAAAAAGAAAGAAGATTTTTGGCATTTTTTTCACTTTGAAGGCCTTCAATGCAATGCAAATTCAAAGCAATGCAAATTAATGTAGTGCTCAGTAAAAACGCTGACGGTATTTTTGTGGCTTACAACAACTTACGTGGGAGATAACGAAATATAGGACTTAAAAAATTGTTTCAATAAAACTTTCTTTAAACATTGATATAATTAATTTTTCGCTTTAATTTAGTATTGTAATTATGAAAGACTTTAAATTATACTTCGTGTTCGTGTGTCTATCACCCTAAGTACTATTAGCGCCATCTACCCGCATTTCACATGAAATGTGCTATTAAAACCGTGCTGCCATCTATTAAAGCTCCAAGTAACCAATCACATCACATCGCGAGTTGGTATTTACGAAACGTTTATTAAAATACAACCAATTTAGCTATAATTCTATTCTCATCATACATCGTCCCTTGTCAGTCTGTTTGTCCGTCTGTGTGTTACTCTAAGTAATAGTAGCGCCATTTAAAAATCCCTATACAGTGTTGCGTGTAACGCACTATAAAGAAGCTACGTAAGTTTGCATGACTCTCTGTCTCTTACCCTAAGTATTATAAGCACCACCTAGCATCATTTTACATGAAACTAGGTATTTAAACTGTGCTGCCATCTATGGTAACTCGAAGTAATTAACCACATAACTCGCGTATTGAAATTTTCGACAATTTACCCGAACGCCTTGGTGGTTACCAATAATACCAATTTATTTTCATTTTTTATTTCATCACATAGTGGCGGCTATGTCTATATCTTTGTCAGTCTGTCTGTAGCTCTATTATGTTACCCTACGTATTATTAGCGCCATCTAGCTTCATTTCACACGATACCGTCTATCATACAGTGCTTCGATCACTACCAATTTATCTACAATTATTCTTTCATCCCATAGTATCGTCTCTGTCAGTCTGTCTGTCTGTGTGTCTATGTCCATATCGTTGTCAGTCCGCTGTATGTCTATGGCCCTATCGTTGTCGGTCCGTCTGTGTGTCTACGTCCCTATCGTTGTCAGTCCGTCTGCGTGTCTATGGCCCTATCGTTGTCAGTCCGTCTGTGTGTCTACGTCCCTATCGTTGTCAGTCAGTCTGTCCGTCTGTGTCTATGTCGTTGTCAGTCCGTCCGTGAGTCCCGTTACCGGAGTGCAGCGGCGAGGCGCTGTCGGGCGGGCGCACGCGGATCTCGAGGCGGCTGGACACGGTGGCCTCGCGCGGCGGCGGCGGCGGCCGCGCCGAGCTGGACGAGCGGGAGATGCTCTGGGCACGAGACGGGGTGGGTTAGGACTGAGACCTTCGGATATACTGCTGTAGCCCACTGCCTACAACTTGTGGGCGGGCTGGCTTGATCGAAGGTACCTCACTTTCAGAGAAAATCGGCCTTAAGGAACTAAAGTAGCTAAGTTTCGTACGGTGAATGAGAAAGCTGGAAATCTAACTCTCTCCCACATCTCTTCTCCTATTACTCTTCCTCATATTATATCATTATAAGTTGGCAATATATCAGTGTCTCCTGTCGTACTGCACATGTCCATGTGTGAGTGATCACTTAACATCAAGTGCACCTGCTCGTTTGTCAACTATTTTTATATTTAAAAAGCCACTTTTCTATCCCGCAACAATGGTTTTTCTTAAAAAAAGAGTTAACCTATGTCTTTACGGGTAGCTCTTGCAATGGGTATGCAAAATGTAATAATAATAGACTGAGGAATTAGTCCAAAGGTGTGACCACTTGTAGCAAAAACAGTAAAACTGGTAGTGCATCAGCAGGCATAAGTACCACATAACTAACAAGACTACCACACTAAATTTAGTCGGTGGCGCAGGGGAAGGAGTCACACCTTCAGGAAGTTTAGGGAACCTTGAACCCGGGGTCTAGTTTCACTATTTCCACTGGTTGCAATAACTGTAAAGTTGGTATTATATGAATACTCACAGGCAAGCTACCAGCCCGGGGTCTAGTTTATAGAGTGGGAAAGTAACACTCCTTAAGAGAGTCCAAGGAACTATCTCAACACACCACCAGCTGCGCTTGATGCAATAATGGTAAAACTAGTAATACATCAGTAACATTTACAAGCAAGCTCCCAGCTCAGGGTCTGGTCTGCGACGTGAAAGGAGCACATTCCTTCAATGGGTTGGTGGTTCTCTAGCAGCCACTAGTTTTACTTGTTACAATAACAGTAAAATTGATAACATATCAGTACTCACAGGCAGGCTACCAGCCCGGGGTCTGGTTTGTGGTGTGGGAGGGTCACACTCCTCCAGGGGCTCCGGAGGGTCCCTGGCCGCTACGCCGCGCATCACGTCGAGGCGGTACCGCAACGCCCCGCCAGCGCCGTCATCGAAGGAGGCTTGTTGCAGTAGCGGCGGCCGGAGGGAGCGGACGCGACTCCCTGAGGGCGATAACGAAGATAAGTAAGTCTTAAGTAATAAATAATAATAATAAACGCATCACATTCTACGGCCCCCATTATGATATCATAATCTTGTGTCGGGGGTTTGGAAACACACAACAAAAATACCCAGACCACAACAAACATTCGTATGGCCGATACAGATGCGGCCGTGATCGGGGATTGAACCCGCACCCGTTAGCGCCTCAGTCAGTTAGTGATCACTGCGCCAAACTGACAAAATAGGGAGGTATTTGGAAGTTTAAACTACACAAAGAGAAATTATTTTTTCTCCGCAGTAAGATGGTGTGACTCTAAATAGCAACCTCAGTTATTTAGACATTATATGGATCCATCTTTTCTTTTATATTTCGATAAAAGTTATAATGAATTAAAAGCAGATTAGATACATATTAGATATCTAATGTGTTCTAATAAAAAGTTTTTCAAATATCTGCGATTATTTTATAAATTGTAAAGTATGGAACGCACTTGAAATTTAAAACATTAAATTAGGACACTTTTTTCCGTACTTATTTAGTTTAAATGATTTTATTTTTTAATAATGTTTAATAGATAACGGAGTATCAAAATAGATCAATATCCCAGAATTTGACTCTATGTGGGTTGACACATTATTGATTATCAGCGTCCATATAAAAAAATACATTAATTCCATCTATATATTGTAAAAAGAGAAAAAGAACCAACAAGTGACGAATGCGATTTTTCAAGCTTAAAATTTATAGTACGGGAGCCGATTGTACCTATCGCGGGCAGCGTCCAGCTGCGGGGCAAGGCGGGCTGCAGTCGGGGGAACGCGTCGATGCCGGCGCTGTGGAGGCAACACTTCACGTTCTTCACCACCGGCTTCTCTGCTATTTCCGGTTTTTCAGTCTTTTCCGGTTTTTCTATCTATTAAGATAAGAAAAAAAATGGGTATAATTTTGTTATTATCAGCGTATTTAACTCTAATTTTATACTAAACTAAAATTACATAACATAAAGACACTAATAAACATACCAACTGGATGAAAAATAATCTTAATTACACCATTTAAAATATTTAATATATCCAACGATTTAAACCTATCGAATAAAGTCATTTATTTACTAAAATGATTAAAACTTACGTAAAAAAAGTCATTAAAACCGTTCAAATCGAGTTGTATTTACCACACTATGTCCTTTATATATACATGGTGTAGTGTGACTCGAATTTAACCATTTTTTTAATATTTGCTGTTAGAACGAAAATAGAAAGACACACTGAAAATTGTAAGCTATTACCCATCGTCAGACAGACAGGCAGACAAATAACGCACATTTCCATTGACCATGGATACGGAACCCTAAATAAATGTCAAATATAAAAACATAACTCACCTCATTCGGCACATTGATCAGCGGCGAGACGCGCGGCGGCGTGTTCTGCGTCGGTTGCGTTTGTTGCGTCTGTTGCGTGTGTTGTGTTTGCTGCGTGTGCTGCGTGTGCGTCAGCGGGAGCTGTGTGCGCGGCGCGTTCGAACAGCTCGACACTGCTGATGTTGCGCGCGCGTTGCGGTGTTCTGGTGACTGGGGGGGAGGGGAGGGGAATGAAAACTTTATTGGTGTATATATTTTAATTAATTAGTTGTGAATGTTTTCACGTCTAAATTGTTATACCAATTTTGATAAATTTTCATATAGAGATAGATTGGGTTTTGGAGAAGGGACTACGTTTAGTCGTGGATACAACACGCGAAGGGGTTAAAATAGGGGATCCTAACTTTATATGTTCATAACGTCTCAAAGTGAACAATCAAAAACGACTGTGGTGCCATCTATAATAATTTTTCTTTAGTATAGGGGTTTTTCCGTTTTTTTTGCAAAAAATATCTACGTTTATTTTTAACTAGTCGGTACCTGCAACTTCAGATGGAAAGTTAAATATATTTTTTTAATAAAAGTAGTTTAGGCTACTCCTTATAACATTAGCTATCTCTGAGTGAAAGTTCCGTCAAAATCCGTTCAACCGTGTCAGAGGTTAGTCGGAGCAAATAGACAGACGGACAAAAATTATAAAAAAAATATTTTTTCATGTAAGTACCGTACATACTTTTATATGCATACAGTGGCTGTTAATTTGAAATTACAAACAGATACTTCAATTTTATTTATTTGTATGGATACCTGTAATTGTTCTTGTTTCCATTCGTTGTCTGTTGTTTCTTCAGAATCGTCGAATTGTGATTTCCACAGCGACACTAGTGTTAGAGCACCACCTTTCGTCACCTTTAAAATTATTTATAATAAAAAAATCATTCCATTTATTTTTATATTATATTGAGCCGAGATGGCCAAGTGGTTAGAACACGTCGATCTTAACCGATGATCGCGGGTTCAAACCCCGGCTAGCACCGCTGATTTTTTAAGCGCTAAATTTGTGTTTTAATTCCTCTCAAGCTCGGCGGTGAAGGAAAACATCGTGAGGAAACCTGCATGTGCCGGGAGATATTCTGACACATGTATATCCGCCCCGCAGTGGAGCAGCGTGGTGGATTAAGCTCTAAACCTTCTTCTTAATAAGAGAGGAGGTCTTAGCCCAGCAGTGGGATATATACAGGCTGTTACTTTACTTTACTTTAGTATTACATTTATCAATGACGTAGGGATCAATAAAAAAAGAGTTTTTTGATATTACACCCCTAAAAGGGTGTGACGAAGAATACGCGACTACGCATAACGTTATTGGGTGGGCATATTTACTTCATACATTTGATGCTAATAACGAAATGTAAAACTTGAAACGCAGTATTTTATTAGTTTTCTAAATCGCTTGTATCAAATCAAAGAATATACGCGGGCAAAGCCGTGAGAATTTGCTAGTATCAATATAAATAATATCGTCAATATTATCGTCATTTTCGAAATGTTTTTTATATGCATATTCATTTTAGTAGTTAAAATACTTTTAATAGTAGACGAAGTATAAAAAGTATACCCTTATCACATGTAAATTTTCAATTTTGATATAGAGAATAATTATAGAGAAAAATTATAACGTTAATATAGTTCATGTTTTCAGTTGTTTTAAAATTAATAATAAGTAATAACCAAAGTTATTTTAATTAATATAATTCATAATATAAACAATAAAAATTTGCTAATGACAAAGCAAGAAAAAAACACAATAAGATGCATACATTGCAATCGGCTCCCGGACTACACTATGAAAATATCACCCCACGGCCTATCTGCTGTAAGGCGGATACATTTTCATGGTCCATAACGGCAAAATGTGAATAACTTAATCATAACTCATTTAACCTACATCAATATTTATAATATAACTAATAAATTTCTATTTTTATCCTAAAAAAAAATAATATACAATAGGATGCTATATCAAAAATCACCACTCGGACTGTAATATATTAAGCATTCTAATTAAGATAGCTAAATAAAATATCTTATTTTTTCAAAAAAAAAATTAATAAACAATGATATGCAATATTCCACAATCAGCTCCCGGACTACACTATGAAAACATCACCCCCCGGCCTACCTGCTGTAAGGCGGATACATTTTCATCGTCCATAACTGCGAATTGCGTGTAACTTTGATCAGCACGAGCCCGAGCTGTTCTACGAGCACCTGAAATGGAACAAGTCATAAGTGAACTAATAAGCAATACTGTGTCATGTCTTATACATAGAGATTTAGTGGGAAAATATCGAACGAGGTTGCGAAACAGAGCTAGTATTATAAGTCTCACCTCTCTTGAAATGTGTGTCAGAATGTACGCTATCCACGTCCGCTACGATACGGGGACTGCTCGCGTCACCTGCAAATAGAATATATTTATAACTGGATAAGCAATACTGTGTCAACCCACAAAAAGTCTAATTCGGAGATATTGATGTATTCCGATACTACATGATCTATTTAACATTATTCAAAAATCAAGTCATATAAACTAAATAAGTACTGAAAAAATTTTCTTAATTGTTTCGAATTTCAAGTGAGTTTCATATTTTGCAATTTATACGATAATCTCGAATATTTGAAAAACTTTTTATTAAATAATATATTCGATATATTTATCTGCTTTTAATTCACAATATCTTCTATCAATATAGAAAACAGAAGATAGATGTGTGTCTTCAAACAAAGTGGCTTGATATAGTATTGCTTATCAGCGTCCAACTAGCTGTGCCTCACGATTTCACATGTGTTATTTTGAGGAAATAATACTTATATTTATATAATTCCCTACTTAAATCGGTTATTGTACCATATCATTGATTTTGTATAAATAACATTATTTTTTATTTATTAATAAAAAGAAAAGTAGCTTAAGGTACTCTTTATAATATTCGCTATCTGTGAGTGAAAGTCCGGTCATAATCGGTCCAGTTTCAGTGGTTAGTTGGAACAGACAGATATACAGACACAAATATTAAAAATTGTTTTTGATGTAAGTACCGTATATACTTTCATAGGCATTAAGTTAACATCTGTCATTTTAAAATTATAAAGCCACTGAAATTTAATTATACAGAAGTGAACTTTCTACTGATTTTTTTTTATAGAGTTGTTCCATTTTTATAATATAAAAAATAAATCTTCTAATAGAACTACATCAATAACATTTAAAAACTATAGATATATCACTTTCATAATTTTTAACGTTAAAAATATCAATTTTCAACTTTATCATCGCCAAGACTTGTTGGCAAGACACTTGCCTGTTTGCTGGTTGCTAGGCAACGTCGTCCAAAGCGGTCGGCAGACGGCAATTGCTAAAATCCATGAGTTTATAACATATTTACAATTACTATGATATCATTGTTTTGTGTAGAGTTTACCGGTTTGCGTGGCGGGGGGCGTGGCCAGTTCTTGCACGCAAGTGGGCGGCGCCGTAACTACGCGCAGCCGGAGGAGTGTGGGCCCGCCAGCCGCGTGCGCTGTTGATTTATATATATTTATTATATCTATACTAATATTATAAAGCGGAAAGATTCGTATTTTTTAACATAAAAAAAGAGTTCTTTTTTTAATGTTTTTTAAAACCCAAAAAGTTCGTCGATTGAATCGATTTCAAATAGTCTTTTTTCTATTATCACATCAAAATCAGTTCAGTAGTTATATTTTAATATCAAAATAACTGGTATAAGCATATCATTTTGCTTTCAAAGTGATGTTTTTGTTCATGTTTCTACTAACTGATTTTTCTATTAACAGTTTAAATATGTATGTCTGTATGTACCGGGCTGTGGGGCGCGCGGCTTGCAGGGCGGCACGCTCTGTCGCTCCGGTCTGCTGGCGGGCGGACCCGTCACCGCGGAGGTGCTGGTCTCCTGGGACGAAACATTGTGAGAGTGTGGAACAGACATACAATGGTTCAGTGGGTATTATATGATTTGGTGTGTTATTGTTTTTATTGAAAAAATTAAAAATTAGTAATTAGTCAGAAAACATAATAAAGCCTAGAATTACTTTATAATTTAAGATAAATAAATAAATAAACGCATCACACTCAACGGCCCCCATTAAGATCTTGCGATCTTGTGTCGGGGGTCCGGAAACACTCACACTAACACAAACACCCAGACAACGACAAACATCTGTATAGCCAATACAGACATTTGCCGCGCGGGGATCGAACCCGCGACCGTTAGCGCTACAGTCAGTTGCAGTGACCACTGCGCCAACGAGTATGTCAAAATGATTATTAATCGTATTGAATATTTTAAATCTCTGATTATATTTAAAAAATAATGGTTAACAATGATGTCATATAAATATAGATGTGTTAGAAGTATACAGATTTTGACTTTCAGACCGATCACATTGGACGACGTTGCCTAGCAACCAGCGACTGAGTGTAACAAGCGAAAGTGTCTTTTGGACAACAAGACAATTGACGCGTTTATCAACATACATTCTATCTTTAGTTATAAAATGTTTTTGTATATATTTAAGAAATTTATCTAAAACGAGCTATATAGTATTCGAGCAGATGAAAAAAATTATTTCCTTACTTTCGCGTGCCGATCGGGAGATGGCGCTGGTGTCGTTCTCACTTCCGCTTCCTTCTCCGGTGTTGGTTTGTCTGTGTTCGACTGTTGGGAACATATACAAAACATAAATACATGTTTAAGTTTATATTACAAAACGTTATTTATCCTTCAGACGAGAATTACACTTAAGTTTGCTCTCAGTCTTTCAGACGATTGAACTGAATCTTTTTTTTAGAATAAAATGAAAATTATAAAAGTTAAAAAGAAAATTAAAAAAATCTATTACCAATGGACCTGTAACTTGACGTTTCGAAAGTTCTTTAAAATAGTATATTTTTGAATTTAAATGAAAATAATGTGCGAAAATTTGTGATTATCTACAAAATAAGATCAAGATCATCGATATTGTTTCTCGACCGGGTAATTTAATATATTAATTATCAGAGACACCTTAAAATATTTCTCGCTATTTATAATATTTTTCGATTTCATCATCCATAAAAAATTCAGACTGTATATATTTTCAAGTATTTTTATATGAAACGCGTTTCTGAACACCCTGTATACATACATATCCATTAACATGGTGCGGGACATGTCTCGGCGAGGCAGGCTGCGGTCTCTTCTCCACCACTTTCTCCTTCTGAATGTTCGTCTGTGTGTCCGTAGCGACTGCCGTCGTCGCTTCTGTCTCGAGACGTCTACGCGTCTATGACAAACAATTTAAAAAAAATTAATCTTTCATATCTTTTCTAATATTATAAGTAAAATTTGTTTGTGAGTTTGTATGTTAGGGGCAATATCTGAAACTACTGATCCGATTTCAAAAAATATTTTTGCGTTAGATAGCACGTTTATTGAGGAAGGTTATAGGCTATATTACATCACGCTAGGACTCACAGAAGCGAAGTAGTAATCATAAACGCGGGTGAACGCGAGGGAAATCTAGTTGATTATATAAAGCGAGGAGGTTCTCCATTCGTCGGGTATTTTTTAATGTATGTTCAGCTCGAAAATGGATTTACTGATGTTTTAAATTCATTTTTTGTTTGAAATGGTATACTCTACGATTGGTTTCATAGTTTTTATACAAATCTGAAGACACAGCGGTGCTAGCCGGGTTTGAACCCGCGATCGTCGGTTGAGATGAGTTCTAACCACTAGGTTAAGTGAAAAGTTTATTTTGTTAAAGCCGGCGGTATGGTGTACTCACCCTGTCGGGCTGGTGGTCGGGAGAGGGCTGGTGTTCGGTTCCCGCCGCGAGCACGGCGCGCGCTCGGCTGGCGGGGGCGCTCTGACATGTCAAAGTTACCAGGTTAGTGATTGGATGGAATTAAAAGTAGTTATAAGCAGCTTGGAGGGGATCATACCGGTTGTAACTACTTTTGATTAGGGGTAATACTTGCTCTTTGTAGTTATATGAATATGAGTTTATAACACTTTGTTAATAGATTTTTTTATATGTAGGTTTTTTTTATATATTTGTATACACAAATTTACGAAGAGTTATTTAAATATTTACTATAATTATTAATGATTTCTATGTTATATATGGAGTCCGGGATTCGAATTGAGATTCATAAAAACAACGTTATAAACATACTCATATTATACACATTTTAACGACTCTAAACTAAACCCCGGGATTCCGGGATTCGAATCCCGGGATCACCAGCATTATAAAAACCACACTAATATCAAAACCCGATACCCCACGGCCCTCCACAACACCCCGGGACTCCAGGATCCGAATCCCGGGATTCGAATAATCACTACTCACGTCCTTTTCCCAGTCGTAAGGATCTGTCTCCCTGATCCCGCGTCGCTTACAACACCTCTCGAGCAGAGACGCTAACATAGCGTAGTCGGGAGTATCGGCGTATTCTAGCTGCTGGACGTGTTCTAGGAACTGACGCAGCTCCGATGGTAAATGTTTTAGAAGGAGACGGTGGTCGTATTTCTCTTTCATTAGACCGACCTGGAAATAATAAACATAAATAAAAATCCCTTGTTCGATCAGGGCTTACGTTGAAATAAATGAATATAACTTGGTATATGATAACTGGCTAAATTGATCAAAAGTACTTTTAATCACAGGTGTTTACTCCTCTCCCCATCCCTCTAATTTACACCCTTAGGGCACGCATTCCTAGATCCCTCTTAAAGACAGCACAGACGACTACAAAGGTTTCATGAACAATATGATTCCAATCGACACCCTTAGGGCACAAATTCATAGTTCCCCTTAAAGACAGCACAGACAACTACAAGGGTTTCATTAACAATAAGGTTCCAATTGATACCCTTAGGGCACACATTCCTAGATTCTCCTTAAAGATAACACAGACGACTACAAAGGTTTAATTAACAAGAACATCCTAATTGACACCCTTAGGGCACGCATTCCTAGATTCCCCTTAAAGATGACACAAGTGACTACAAAGGTTTAATTAACAATAAACGCGTCACACGCGTCACACTCAACAGCCCCCATTAAGACCTCGTGGTCGTCTTGTGTCGGGGGTCCGGAAACATACACACAACACTAACACAACCACCCAGACCACGACAAACATCCGTATGGCCAATACTGACGTTTGCCGTGAGCGGGGATCGAACCCGCGACCGTTAGCGCTTCAGTCAGTTGCAGTGACCACTGCGCCAACGTGCCTGTCAAACAATAAAATCACAATAGACACTCACAAGATACGAAACTCCAGATCCACAGAATATAATATTCTTACACAAATAATAATATTCTGTATATTAATGTATTTAATTTCAAACAAGTTACAACAAAATATATCAAGTTTCGTACTCGTGTCCTAAGAGACTCTAAGTTAGTTCTAAGTTTTTAGTCCTAAGTACTTGTTAATTTTAAAAACCGTACTATAATAAAATTGTCTACTAAATATAGACATTGGCAACTCCGAGCCCACGGATGTAAAATTATTAAAATAAAACACATCCCCTCTCAAGGATATGCAAACGCTTATTAAGTATAATAATAGGGTTTAAAATGACACCCTTTTAGGGTACAAAAACCCTTTAAGGTGTAAAACTCACTTGTTCCTTATCCTTAATCTTTCTCCACGGCAGCTGACCATTGACAAACTCGACCAGCATGTAGAACAACGACCACAGATCATCGTGCCTCCCCATCTCCTTGTTCTTGTGGGCGTTGATGGATGCGTAGCGTACTGTGCCTGGAATTTACATGAGATTACTGCAGTTTCATTCCTGTTTTCAGACATTTTGATGGAAGCAGAGTAATTAAAATTAAGATATCACAGATCACTTTTAGAGCAGAGATTCCCAACCTTTTATACCATGCGCCTCACCCAATGTTAAATTAAAACAATTCACCCCATACTAGTCGAAATGAGAGGATGAAAAAAACTATGAAAATATAAGTGAACGTGTTTATTTTTATTTAAATGTCTAATATGTAATCCAGTAACAAATATAATTAAAATTAATATACTATTAGGGAGCTTATATAGAGAGCACTGTGGCTGAACCTGATTGCACCTGATAATCCCTGTCGGCGTCGCGCGAAAATTTAAAAATCCTTTAGAACCGAAGTCCCCCCACACCCAACGCCCTCAATGGGGGCGCCACCCAATTGCTAGGAACCCATGGTTTAAATTATCGTTGGACAATAACTTGGCTTACTGATATAACAACCTTAATTGTCGCACCTTAACCCCTGGACTAACTTCTATCTGTCTGTCCGTCTGTTTGTTACATTACTATAACTAAGCTTTTTGTCGCTAGGGTGGAAAATATAAATAAATATATATGTTAGTTACCTCTAAATCCAGCGGCAGCTCTAGGCGGTCGTACTTGACCGTTGCTAGTGGTGTATTGTCTGGCTAGACCGAAATCTAGCATGTAGACTCTACGACAGTTCGATGGGTGTCGGCCGATGCTGAAATTACTCTGAAATTTAACAAAATATATATTTAGTTGTCTGTATAATATGAATTAACTATGATTAGGTGCTTCACGCGATTATAGTTACAATTTCTCCCCTCCGAATCGTAGCGTGATGTATAATAGCCTATTCCTCAATAAACGGGATACCAGTACTTTCAGAGATTACCCCCTACATACAGACATACTTCTTTATTATATTATATAACTAGCTATGCCTAGCAGTTTCACACGCATTTACGTTTATTATGTCGCTCGTGTGAGTCGTAGCGTGATGTAATATAGCCTATAACCTTCTTCAATAAACTGGCTATCCAACCTAAAAAGATTTTCTTAAAATTGGATTAGTACTTTCAGTGTTTACTCCTACATAAAAACTTTCTTTATAATATTATACACTAGATATACCTTGCAGTTTCATTCGCATTTATGGTTACTACTTCACTTGTATGAGTCATAGCTTGATGTAATATGGCCTATAATCTTCCTCAATAAATAGGCTATCTAACACGAAAAGAATTTTCCAAAAACAAAGACTGGACTATCATTTCCCATTGCTAGTTACTTAGTTATAGTTAAATATTACCATAGAAAATAATTAGAACATAATTTTTTTTGTAAATAATATAAATATAAATAAATTAGAATGTAAATATATATGTATATAACTCAAAGGTGACTGACTGACATAGTGATCTATCAACGCACAGCTCAAACCACTGGACGGATCGGGCTGAAATTTGGCATGCAGGTAGATGTTATGACGTAGGCATCCGCTAGGAAAGGATTTTGATTAATTCTACCCCCAAGGGGATAAAATAGGGGATGAAAGTTTGTATGATGCTTTGTCAATTTTAAACTGATCGGGCTGAGACTTTGGATGCATAAAGCTACTATGACGTAGACATCACAGACAATAATTCTTAACATCGTTTACAAACAAATCAATGTCACATCTAGTCTAAATTATGTTTAGTAGATCTTCTAAAAGAACATACTTACAGGTTTGATATCTCTGTGCAGGAAACCGACTGAGTGTATAGAGTCGATTGCTTTTAATATTTGAAGACCGAGTCTGGAATGTAATGAAAAATAAAATATTAGTAACTCATCTTCTACAATAAATGCATAGTTTAAAATACATAAGGTATTAAAAAACCCAATTCATAAGCGAAAACGTCGTTGATGACATAAAAACTGTCATACTACAAAAGATGTAATAAAACCACGTTCAACGCGTGTCTAGCTAAACTGTGTTTAAAGATTAAACATTGTTTAAAATGTCAAAACTGCTACACTGCGTGTAAAATTATAGAGAACTAAAATATCACACGTCATATTCGACAGCTAAAATAGGTTTTAAGCATGTGTTAAAAACGATATTGTCTTTAGACGCGGATTTGTAATACAGGGTTTTATAGACACGCGTTTAACGTATGTTTAAATCTTTTGTAGTGAGACAGACAGTGTTTGCAAATTGTTTAACATATAAAAATATAGTAAAGTCATGAAAAGCTTATTGATATAATGTCACACATTACATTTGTCAATATAATTATACACCTGTTAAGTTACGTCTTAGGCATTTCAAACTCAAAACTGTCCTTAGACATAGATTTGTAGTACGGATTTTCCAAACACGCGTTTAAATCGTCTTTAGTAAGACAACAAGTGTCCCGCCTGTGCGTTTGTTGAATACTTTTACCCGACTGCGTGACGCACAGGAGGGTAATGTATTTATCAGCCTATGTATGTATGTGAGTTGATACCTTTGTGTCAGAATTTAGACTCATGTCATGTCAGTTCGAATATGATATTGGGCATAAAATTTCGGAAAAATAAAGCTGATTTTGGACGCCATTATGTGAAAGGAACTACAATCGATGAACTATGTCAAATGGGGTATCGTTGAATAGGTATTTAAAAATAATGTTTTGGTTTCTCATATCGTTTTTCAATCAGAATTACCGTTTAGGATCTATAACGATTTAAAGTTAGTAATGATTCTCACTTATAGGCTTTTAGGCAGAACTGGTATTGATACGGTACTACTGACTGCAGATAATCATGTAACGTAGTTGGGTTTTTGATTTTTAAATATATATATAATAAAAGCTCACCTAAGTGTAGTAGATAATGAGAAAGCTCCTCTAGGCTGAGCTCGTCGAAGCTCAGCCAAGTTCCTCCCCTGCAGCTGCATCACGACATAGTTGAATCGAGCGTTTCTTCCGCACCCGATGAAGCGACAGACGTGTTCTTTACCTGGTGGATTATGATATGGTGGTTATAAGGGTAGATTCAGTTTATCCACCCTAAGTGGTATCACCCCCTGCCGGGATGGATAAACACGCGATTCCGATTATCCCCCTAAGGCAGCCATGAATTTGGCGTGTGAGAGATTTTTTTTTAATTTTCAATTTTAATGTATTATACTATACTGTACTATTTCTTTATTTTTAACGGGTGCTTTTTCTACTACTAAATTTACGATTTATGTAAAGGGATGACATTTTTTACTGTGCCCCAGGACGTCAGTTAGGGTAAATCCGGCCCTGCCCTTAGGGTAGATATCTTAGGGTAAAGAACCAGAATCGTCCGATTTGCTCATGGGTTTTGCTATCGACCACTTTGGACGACGTTGCCTAGCAATCGATTATGATAAGAATATTCTCCGACCAAAATAAAATTAGGATTACCTAGTGTTCTTAATGACAACATCGAAAATATAAAAATCAGTGTGTTACAACTATGAGCTACCTGATTTAAAGAACGCATATGGATATCGAACATCCTATACAAAATTTCATTACATTCTACCCTCAAAACCTTGCAATTTACCTGGTGGATAAAAAAAGAATTTTGACAAATACAACGCCGAATTTGGATGACGATGCCTAGCAACCTGAGTATGACTAGAGTACCTTTCGTCCAAAAAGTAAATTAACGGTCTTGTCAAAGTTATTAAGTCATTACAGGTACAGATTTTCAAAAAAAATCACTAGTCTATTAAATCCAAAATAGATACAAAAAAAATTGAATCACCAAGAGTTTTAATTTAAGAGAACATCTATGAATATCAAACAAACTTTATAAAACATATTTTTCCATTCTACCCTAAAACCCGAACTGACCTTGCAATTTCTTCAACACAGCCACCTCCATCTTCAGCACCTGTTTCGGCTGCCTCGCCGATTCCACCTTCAGGGCGACCTGTTCCTGTGTGACCAGGTCCAGACCCTCGTAGATCTCGCCGAAGCCACCGCCGCCTATCTTCTTTACCACCTGGTTATCAGATAATGATGTTATCTTATATATAAAATTCTTGTGTCACAATGTTAGTAACCTCACTCCTGCGCCACAGCTGTACTGATTTTTACCAAATGTTATATGCATATTCCGTAGGTTTGAGAATCGGCTCCTGTCTACTTTTCATATTAAGTGAAAAGGGTTGTTCACCCTTAACATTTTTTTTGAATTATTGGACAATTTTTTTTTTATTTTTATTTTTCTATAACGTGCCACTAAAAACACATACAACCCTTAATTTTTACTCTTTCATCACCAACACCTATTTTTTAAAAGCCATTTTAGTAATTTAATCATTTTTCATCCCGTTCGATACCTGATCAACGGGTCAGCTAATATATCTATAAGTATGTTTAGGCTCGTGAATTTTGGTACTTAGAATGCTGAACGCTTTGGATGACGTTGCCTAGCAACCAGCTGACTATGACAATCGAGGGTATCTTTGGGCCGACATTTCTATTAATGAGCTTGTCAAAGTTTAATTGGGTGGAGATTTTTAACGTTTAATAGTATTAACGTTACATATTATATATATTTATTCAATATCATTGCACGCACATTGAACATTTTCCGAGATAGCCTAGTGGTTAGAGCACGTAGATCTTACCGATGATCGCGGGTTCAAACCCCGGCTAGCACCGCTGATTTTTCAAGTGCTAAATTTGTGTTTAAATTCATCTCGAGTTCAGCGGTGAAGGAAAACATCGTGAGGAAACCTGCATGTGTCGCAGTGGAGCAGCGTGGTGGATTAAGCTCTAAACCTTCTCCTTAATAGGGGAGGAGGTCTTTACCCAGCAGTGGGACATATACAGGCTGTTACTTTACTTTTTCTATAACTTTATAACCTATGAGAATGATTTTTTGGTTCATTCGTGGGACAGGGATGTCAATATATGTAGGCGTAACTATACCAACTGAGGCCTGTGGCAAATTCTTTGGATAGGGCCTCCCAGTAAAAATCGTCACGTTATAACTTAATTTCAATAACCCAATTAAAAAGTCACCCAAAACTATTAATGTGTGTATTTTAGTTAAATATCTTATAAGTTTTATTTTCAAGAGCATAGGTTTCTACGCATTTATAATGTAATAACAATTTACTTTTAATTAGATGTTTATGAATAAAATACTTTTAGGCCGGGGCCCTCTCGGGTCAGGGGCCCGTGGCTTTTCGCCAGCCCTGCCACCCTGTAGTTACGCCCCTGCCAATATACGAACCGAAGCAAGCTATCTCTTTCTGAAGATCAAAGAGTAATGTGTTTTTCAAAATCGGTCAAGCGTGGGTGCAGATTATTCAGCCAACTTACCTTCCATCTCTCCTTGACGACGTGCCCCGGCTGCAGGAGATCCTCACTAGCCATGGTGATGTGGTGGGCGCGCCGGGACGTATCGCAGCGGGACGCGTCCCGAGAACGATTCCCGCCGAAGTTGGGGAGAGTGCGAGATCTAACAGGAGGATAAATTGTTCTTGAATTAGAGCAGCGCTTTCCATTTGCCGGGACGAGACTTGGTGTCGGGCCATCAAAATAAGATACCGGGACAAAATCCCTGCCTTGTTGTAAAAATAATACGTAATATAGATCGATGCATCGTAACTATGCGATAGCAAAATATTTTGTATTAATGACACATTTTAGCTATTAATAAATTAAGCGTCATATTACCAATTCCCGCTAAAGTAAAGGAAAGAACAAGATCTGACAGGGGAATCGTTCTTGAGTTAGAGTATCTCAGGTTCTCTATCGTAACCTTAACTCCATCTTAGTTGTGGCAAGGTGAGCGTGCAAGGGACACTATGCGAGTCGCTTCATGATATCAGTTCCCTCCAACGTTGCGTATGATATATGGCATAGGAATTGTTCTCCCATGGACACTAGAAGCACCGAAGGAACTAGAAAAGCTTTGCCAGCTTAAAACGAAATGATGGATGAAAGAGAATAGGAGGGATGAATATAAGTGGGAAGCTTCCGGATTTCTCAAACACCGTACGAAAGCAGTTTTATTAGCTACTTCATACTGATCTTCTGTGAATGTGAGGTACTGCCGGTTGACTACAGTTAGTATCTACCTTAGTGATGTAATGGAGATGATTCTTAGGTATAATTTATGAATATGTTCTGATGTTTGAAGATCATCAGCTCTTTAGTCGTTAAAAGGATTTGAGCAACTTCCTACTGGCCTAATCGACTTGAAGTTTTCTATGCTGCAGCATCATCCGCAATCAGTACGAAACATAACTCCTCACTAACTTACAGAAACATCGTGCTGGGCTTCGTTGAAATGGTGTCGGGAGTTTTTTTTTTTTAATTCAGTTTTATTCATGGAATCAAAAATCAAATACCTCAATAAAGGATTTGGTTGTACTCTCCGAACGCTGGCGGCTTCGACGTGCCGCTCTTCTCTCTGGAAAAAGAGCATAAATAACATTAAAAAAGAAATTAAAAGTTAAAAAATATGTTTAAGCTCCCTCCCATTCTCCCTCTCAATAAAATTTTAACTATAGTCTATTTCTCTTTACTTGTCCCATTTAGCAGATATGGATGCTGATAAGCAATAATGTGTCAACCCACAAAAAGGCAAATTTTAAGATATTGATGTATTTTGATACTACGTCACCTATTTAACATTATCCAAACAAATTTCAAGTCATCTAAACTAAATATGTGTGGAAAAAGTTTCTTAACTCAATGCTTCGAATTTCAGGTACGTTCCATATTTTGCAATTTATAAAATAATCTTAAATAGTTAAATACCTATTATTAGATAACATATTAAATAAATCTATCTGCTTTTGATTCATTATACATTTTATCAAAATAGACAAGGAAAGATGAATATATACGTCTTCAAACTAATTTATTAAGAATAGGTTTGACATCTTTAAACGCCATTTTCTCAAAACGATGTCCGTGTGGCTTGACACAGTATTGCTTATCAGCGTCCATATGGCGTTTAACCACACATAAAAAATAGAGGTGAGAAATTATCGATCGAATAATTAAATTAAATCATTTTTAGCATGACAAATTATACAACAATAATATTAAAAAATTTGTGACTTTCGTTCCGGACAATGTTACGAAAAGACAAGTCAAGAAAAATAGACTCTACTCAAAAAAATTTCCTACGAAGTTATGAAATATGAACGCTGATAAGCAATACTGTGTCAAGCCACGCGGACATCGTTTTGAGAAAATGGCGTTTAAAGATGTCAAACCTATTCTTAATAAATTTGTTTGAAGACGTATATATTCATCTTTCCTTGTCTATTTTGATAAAATGTATAATGAATCAAAAGCAGATAGATTTATTTAATATGTTATATAATAATAGGTATTTAACTATTTAAGATTATTTTATAAATTGCAAAATATGGAACGCACCTGAAATTCGAAGCATTGAGTTAAGAAACTTTTTCCACACTTATTTAGTTTAGATGACTTGAAATTTGTTTGGATAATGTTAAATAGGTGACGTAGTATCAAAATACATCAATATCTTAAAATTTGCCTTTTTGTGGGTTGACACATTATTGCTTATCAGCATCCATATATCCAAATGTAAAACTTTACGACTTTATGCGCGATGACCTTTGAGCTACCAACGAAAGCTACGCTTCGAGTCATAAAATAAATTTTATAAGAATACATAAATGTAACATAATAAAAAAAAACTATTAAAGTAGTTTTTTTTTTGTATAAAAACCATGTGAATTTTAACCTATGAAATATTAATATATGTAATTGTATTCTAACAAAGTATTTTCATTGCTATATATATTTTTCAACCGATTTTAATAAGGGTTTAGGTAATCAAATCGTAGCGCATTTTTTAAAAATGCATGTTTTCTCACAACTCCGCCATTTCTTAACCGGTTATAAAAAACTAGATATACTTTCAGATTGCTACCATTTAATTTACATCAAAATCGGTCCAGTACTTGTTTATATCAAAAGAACTGGAATAAATATGTATCCAACGAAATTTTAAGTCAAATTTCCTTTATTTAAGGTCTTAATTATTGATATTACGATAGCTTTTGCTCGCGCTTTAATTTTAAAATAATACACGTATGGATGCTAAGCAATAATGTGTCAACCAACAAAAAGTCAAATTCGGAGATTTTGATGTAATCTGTTACTGCATCACATCATAAACTAAATAAGTACGGAAAGAAATTCTTAATTAATTAATTCGAATATCAATTGCGTTTCATATTTTGCAATTTATACAATAATCTCAAATATTTGAAAAACTTTTTATGAGAAAATATATTAAATATATCAATCTGCTTTTAATATATCATAACTTTTATCGAACAAGAAAATAAAATATGAATATATACTTCAAACTAATTTATTAAGAATAGATTTGACATCTTTATATTCCCTGTGGCTTGACACAGTATTGCTTATCAGCGCACAAATATGCATAAATAAAGCCTATGACCATCTATAATAATGTACATATGAAATGATAATATTAAATTTAGAATTTGTTCTGTAGTACCTGAATTTTCTTCGCACATATAAATTAGCTCTGTTTATTATTTTAGTATACAATTATAGATTCTGTTGTTTTAATTAGTCGTTTGTCATAATCATGAATATAATATTGATAAATATGATAACATAGACAATTATATTATATAAAAAAATCCCGCTTATGAAGTGCCTATTTTATATAAAGCCGATGAAGCGTTTATTAAATTTTTTATCAACCGACATCAAAATGGAGAAGGTTCTCATTTCGTCGGGGATTTTTATTTATATGGACGCCGATAAGCAATACTATGTCAAGCCACACGGACTTCATTTCGAGAAAATTGCGTTTAAATGGATGCTGATAAGCAAAAATGTGTCAACCAACATAAAGTCAAATTCGGAGATATTGGTGTATTTTGATAATTGGTTAACTATTTAACATTATTCAAAAAAAATTTAAGTCATCTAAACTACATAAGTATAAAAAAAGTTTCTTAGTTTATAGCTGAGGGTTTCGACCGCGTTCCAATATTTGCAATTTATACAATAATCTCATATGTTTGAAAAACTTATTTTTAGATAAAACTTTTACACCAATCAGCTTCAATTAATTATACTTTTTATCAAAAAAGAAAAGAACAGGTTGATATACATATACGTCTTCAAACACATATTAAGAAAAGCTTTGACATCTTTAGACGCCATTTTTTTAAATGAAGTCTGTGTGGGTTGACACAGTATTGCTTACCAGTGTCCAAATATATCGGGCCTATTCATTATAAATATGTTAAGATGTATATATGTTTTCTTTTCTATTTTGATAAAAGGTATAATGAATTAAAAGCAGATTAGTATGCTACAAAGGATCTAATTATAACTTTTTGAAATATATTTAATTTTTTCAATAATGTTAAATAGATGACGCAGTATCAGACATGAATATCTTAGAATTTAACTATTTGTGGGTTGACGCACTATTGCTTATCAGCGTTCATTTTATGTACCTACCTGGGGCTCATGTCTCCGGGAGCGAGGCGCGGGCGCAGAACCGGAGCCCTGGGACGCTGTGTCCGCTGACGACGACGAAGATTCTACACAACATATAATTATGAATAAAAAAATGCTATAGATTATATAAAATCGTAACAAGCTCTAATAGATAAATGATATAGATTATAAATATATTATAAATCTTAAATAAATAAATAAACGCATTACACTCAACGGCCCCCATTAAGATCTTGTGACATTGTGTCGGGGTTCCGGAAGCATACATAACACTAACACAAACACCCAGACCACGACAAACATCCATATGGCCAATACAGACATTTGTCGTGAGCGGGGATCGAACCCGCGACCGTTAGCGCTACAGTCAGTTGCAGTGACGACTGCGCTAATGTGTCTGTCAATTAAGCAACATTCATTTGTTTTCTTTTTAATATTTTATTTGGGCATCATCCGAGGCATCAGCCTTGAGCCCTCTACAAAAAAAATTCAATTAATTTTTCCGTATTATAAGACTTTCTTCTTGCATTTTTTACCGAACATTAAGTTTTTCTATTATACTTAAATACAAAAAAGTATATCCATTTTGAAACACTTAGGAGTCTCCACTCCTTCGTTGCCAAAGCCACCAGGTCTCTAAACTAGGCCTGGCACTGCACTGCTGTGAAGATTTTTTTACACCACGCAACGATTACATTATGAAGGAGGCACTCTCCAAATTTTTCAACCTTCCTCATCAAAAACTCCTCTAGTTAATTTTTTTGTTAATGACTCTTCTTTCCAAAAGCGAAATGCTTTATGAAAGTACATATGTATATGAATAAATTAAGTCACCTGATTGGTTTGGCTGCTGTACTTCTCCTTTGAACGACGGCTCCCTGCCACAGCCTGGCTCTTGCTCCCTGAAACGAGGTAAAGATCCTAAATTAGATTGAACTAATACTGTTTTCATTATTGACGAGATGGTTTAATGGTTTGAGCTCGACAAAGTGGTGAAGAAAAACATTGTAAGGAAACTTGTAAGTGTCAGGAGAAGTTCTGACACATGTATATCTCCGCAGTGGAGTGCCGTGGTGGATTAGGCTTCTAAACCTAGACTTTAATAGAAAAGGAAGCCTTGCCCAGCAGTGGGACTTTTACCGGCTGTAACTTTACTTTTCCATCCCCCTGAAAGATTCATACTTAGTCTTCAAACTAATTTGAAGTTTAATTTTCTCTTAATAACTGTCTTTGACTGATATTTACGCTTTTGTAATTTGATATTAAACATTTAAGGTTATAACTCTTGAATAGTTTTTTATAAGATAAGCACGCGAATGAGAACAGATCACCTTACGTCAAGTGATTACAGTCGCTCGTAAAATATCTGATAATATCCTTTGGAAATCATCATAACTAATGAGCAGAACTCCTTAAAGGACAAAAGCATACCAATTAATGCCATCGTAGAAGTACATAACTGTATTTAAGCTATATATATTTTCAATATTAGACAATTTACATAATAAACCGAGTACGTTTCTAATCACGACACGGTCGACTGGCTAATTAGCATTGCTGTACATAT
Source organism: Hypolimnas misippus (assembly GCA_037950945.1). Taxonomy (NCBI): domain Eukaryota; kingdom Metazoa; phylum Arthropoda; class Insecta; order Lepidoptera; family Nymphalidae; genus Hypolimnas; species Hypolimnas misippus. The sequence goes on from JBBEEQ010000021.1 coordinate 3,106,527, forward strand.
CCATGACGATGAATTGATTGAATGGAACAGCGATATAACTACTCGTAACCATATTATTGATTATAAGACACAATAACATCGTATAACTATGATATATTATAAATTCATGAATTTTGGCATTCAGCATGTTTACCACTTTCGACGTTGTCGCCACCAACTAAGGACTAACGCTGTGATTATATTTGTAAGCTTTACGATTCAATTCAATTCTTTGGTTAATGGCTTTTAGTTGTGCCAATTAGCGAATGTTATTCCGCCAACGTGGAATGGAAAGACACGATGGAAGTTTTACTCTTGTGAGCGATATAAATCAACTCAACCTAGTGTACGGTGTAAGTAGTTACGAAAGACGTGGTTGTTAAAATAAGACACTGAAAATTAATTCTTTCAGTTGTAAAACAATGACAAAAAATTTTTGTAAATCTTTATGAAAGTCTGAGAACAACACTAAGTGCAATTCTTGCCTAAGAATTAGACATTGGTGAAGTAATATACAAGAAGTATCTTACGCAGTCATTAAGGGAATTTAGGTATAATTAAACGCAGTTTTCTTATCAAATCAAATCAAAATATGCTTTATTCAAGTAGGCTTTTTAAGCATTTTTGAATCGTCAATACAGAAACAAAAGAAAACAAAACACGAATTAATTAATTAATTTACCACCGGTTCGGAATGTAGATTCTACCGAGAAGAACCGGCAAGAAACTCGATAGTTACTCTTTTTAAGTTTTACGATGGGTACTGGTACATTTGAGTTACTAATATAATAAATACCCCGTGTGAATCCAGCTTATACTAAATCCAAGCATCTTTATCATCTATATAATCTTGTACAAAATAATATGCTTTAGCTACTAAGAAATTTTTAATATGTACTTAACATAACTTTACCCGATTGCGATTGTACATAGCGGGGTTTTTGTGTGTGTTCCGAAATACAATGCAGCAAACTTGCCAGCAGAGCTAATGACATTTAGAACTGACATTTTCCTGCGTCTAGCGAGTAGAGTACACTAGAGTTCATCTGTGAATTTGTCATCAATTTTACTTCGGTTTTTACATAATTTTAGACAGACGCGTTGGCGCAATGGTCACTGCAACAGTCTAAAGCGCTAACGGTCGCGGGTTCGATACTCGCTCACGGCAAACGTGTGTATTGACCATACAGATGTTTGTCGTGGTCTGGGTGTTTGTGTTAGTGTTGTGAGTGTTTCCGGACCCCCGACACAAGGTCATAAGATCTTAATGGGGGCCGTTGAGTGTGATGCGTTATTTATTACAAATTTTGATATGGAATCTATATAATTATGTAAATTGTTATATGTAAATGTAAAGAGAGTTGAAATACCGTTTGATTAAAGCCCACAGAGTATAAAAGTAAATGTTTTTAGTTAGTTTGTTATATTGTTGTACTTAGATTTTTAGCAGACAAAAACGCAAACTGTAGATCAAGTATAAACTTAACAATACCGTTATATCATTATCAAACTTAATGTGTTACTTCTAGTTAAAAGTAGAGAAAAAAAAATTAAAATTTAATCATATTTTAAAATCCATATTCAAAACGCCCCGACGGTATTATTCATGAAGCGAATCTCAATATTGTCCCGGGCACTATTCAGTGGAACAAAAGAAATTCTGCATATTCACGTCGCAAAGGTCAGGCTTAATTAGAGTTGAATCTTAAATATTTATAAAAAAATCTCTATTTCGATTTGAAAAACCATCTTCTTAAGAGCTCTGATAAACTAAAGTTACACGCTGATTGTAACTTTAGTTCAATAAAGGCCTGTTTTTAGCAACGTATTGACAAGATAAGAAATATATAATGGGCCGTACATTAATCACGAAGTTTTTTAGCAACTTTTTAGCCTTCCCCCCTCCTCTCACTGGTGAGGTGAGGTTTTGTACTACCCTTCCGCCCACTTAAGATCACGTGTATTTTTTTACCTACTACTTAAATAGGTATATTTCAAAAATGCTTAACTTTAAAAATACGTCTGTGTTCTCATTTCATATACTACTAGTACCGCATTGCTATTTCTCGCGTTTGTGGTTTCTGCTACGCTTCTAGAAGTCGTACTGTGATGTTATATGGATGCTGATAAGCAATAATGTGTCAACCCACAAAAGTCTAATTCGAAGATATTGATGTATTCTTATACAACGTCTACTACTTAACATTATTCAAAACATTTTCAATTTAAACTAAATAAGTACGGAAAATTTTTTCTTAATTTATTGTTTTGAATTTTAAGTGCGTTTTATATTTTACAATTTATATAATAATCTCAAATAGTAGAAAAACTTATTATTAGATAATACATTAAATATATCCATCTGTTTTTAATTCACTTTCCCTTTTGTCAAAATAGAAAAGAAAAGATCGATATAAACGTCTTCAAACAAATTTATTAAGAATAAGTTTGACATATCGATACCTCCCACGTAAGTTGTTGTAACCCCAAAATTACAATTCTACAGTAGAGCACTTTTAATCCGTTTTAGTTTGAAAGTTACAACAAAATACGCCTTTTTTTCAGGCGTATTTTGTTGTAACTTTCCTTGAAAAAAAAAGATTTTTGGTATTTTTTCACTTTGAAAGCATTAAGCAATGCAAATTCGTGTAGTATTCAGTAAAAACGCTAACGGCAATTTTGTGGCTTACAATAACTTACGTGGGAGGTATCGATATTGTGACGCCATTTTCTCAAAATGAAGTCCGTGTGGGTTGACACAGTATTGCTTATCAGCGTCCATATAGCCTATAATCTTCCTAAATCAACTCCATCATTTCAGAGATTATCCTCTACATTCAAATGTACAAACAAATTTAACCTCTTTATAATATTAGAATAGAAAAGATATTCAAGTTATATCGCTATGTTGCTAATCGTTTTAATTTAGGTGTCCGTACGTGTATTTAAATAATATCTACATTCTACATACATATTTAAAACTCTCGCGATTTATACTATTCATATTTATATATAATGGTAATAATATTTATTGCCCGACGTTTCGACCAAGTTGCATTCGTCGTAGTCACAAGCTGACGGAGTCCGGCAATAAAAAGGTATTATTACCATTAGTTATCGCGATAAGACCCGTTATATTAAATATAAATTCTACGTACAAACAATTTTTTCCTCTTCATAATATTAATATATAAGAATAGACTTATATACAAGAGACGTGTGGCGTACTCGATATGCAATATTCAAATCCCTGAAACTCTGAAAACATTAAATGTCATACTACAAAAGACGCATTAAAACCATGTTCAACACGTGTCTAGCTAAACAGTGTTTAAAAACTAAACATTGCTTAAAATATTATCTAAATTGCTTAACAGCGAATAAACTTTTAAAAAAACTTATTGATAAAATTTTACACGTTACATTTGACAGTTGAAATAGGTTTTAAACATTTATTAAACCCACTTACACATATGTTAATTTATATCTAAAGCATGTTTAACTCAAAACTGTGCTTAGACGCGGATTTGTAGTACGGATTTTTATAAACACGCGTTTAACGTCTGTTTAAATCTTTTCTAGTAAGGCAATATATATTTAAATCAGTTAAACTACATACAAGTATTTCTCATAAATAAATAATACATTAATAACAAATTTTGCTATAATATATGACTCACAAAATATTAATACTTTATATATAATACATAAATATGTCGCATCGAACTTTTTCGGACAGCACCATCTAGTGGTACTTCTCGAAGATTTCGTCATTGAACCGATTCCGGAACGCCAGCGCCACATAGTGGCACTCGATGGAGTTTGTGTAAGCGCGCGCCAGAGATGATCGACGGACTTCACTACTCCCTGAGCTAGCGGCGCGTGCGGTCACAGAACCAGCGCGCATTCCGGTCAAACTCAATAACCCACTACCTGTTCGTATTAGAGATATCCACGTCAATATATTGTGGTTAATTGAACACGTGTTTCCTTCATACGACGTTACCCACCGAAGACGCCCACATAGAATAAAATGAAGTATAACTCTAATTATGGCCTCCCGCTGACATATATTAATAATTATATATTTATAAAACGAAATAATATTTGATAGTGGAAGATATCTTGTTTTAATCAACACCATCGCACCCACTATACACGTATTATTATCAGCGTATCGACAAGAAATCTCTGCTCTCCTGCATCACCAATGTTTTTAGACAATATTTACTTATGTTTAATAAAAGTTTTACTTTCGGGACCAATGAGAGTGGTAACGGCAGATAGCTCATCAATTATTCTTTCGGCAAACGGTATTGTCGTGTTTCAATTTTAGATGATTCTGTGAAATTACAGACACGAGGTACGTATCATTGAAAGCGTATTGACATCAGAAGGTAAATCAGTAATATCTTTAGCAATGTCTCGTGTTTGGACAATTATTTAACAACATTTTTAGCAAAGAAATATTCTACTTTTGGGGGAGTATACACCTACCTAGACTACATATTAATTATGATTTCGTCACACAATAAATTTTTCCCATGTTCCAATTTTATCAGTGAGATAGTAGAATAAAGACAGAGAAACAAGAAGATTGACAACGCATTGCAAAAGAATACATAATTAATAACTAAGAAAAAGTAAAGTAACAGTCTGCAAATGTCCCACTGCTGGGCAAAGGCCTTATCTCCCATTATGGAGAAGGTTTAGAGCTTAATCCACCACGCTGCTCCACTGCGGGTTGGCGGATATACACGTGTCAGAATTTCTTCCGGCACATTCAAGTTTCCTCAAGATGTTTTTCTTCACCGCCGAGCTCGAAATGAATTTAAATACTTTAGCACTTGAAAACTCAGCAGTGCTAGCCGGGGTTTAAGCCCGCGATCATCGGTTGAGATGGACTTGTTCTAACCACTTGGTCATCTCAGCTCTTAATAATTAATAACTTTAGTGACTAATAATACCTTTAAACGATTTTCTTGAAATTTAGTATGCAGGGGATTTAGAAAGCGATATATCGATCTATCTATCTAGGTTTTATTTTAAGAAAACGTCGTTTTATCTGTGTTTTCAATATCGAAAAACACTAATAAAATTTCATCAGTATACAATTCGTATTTAATTATAATTTTCGAAAAATACGTTTTTACCAAAAACAAATACCGAGCACAGCTCAGCCATCTAAGTATGTACTACCCTTATATATGTATATACAATTTATTATAAGGTGTCTGAAGGAAATATTTACGTTTGGGAACAATGAGAATGGTTAGCGCAGACATCTACTCATCAATTATTCTTTCGACAAACGCTCAAGATTTTAACTGCCGTGTTCCAATTTCAGTGATACAGGCGATGGGATGTATTATAGCACATATTCACCACGGACGTTACTATAGCTTTCTCATGAGGGGCCGAATAGAACGGTCCAAAATGTACCAAGATAAATTATTTTTCATCCGGGCATTACGCGGTAAGATGGTATGATTCTAAATACCTCAATTATTTAGAAGTTATATAAACCACAAGCTGACTGCGAGTGAAAGTACTATCAAAATCAGTTCAACCGTTGCAGACATCAGTCAGAACAAAGAGACAAAAATTGAAAAAATGGTATTTTTTTTATGTAAGTACCGTTTATGATTTCATGCATTTAGTGAAAAACACAAACAAACGTTCGACGTGATTCTTAAAATTGACATAACTTTTTTATTTATAAGCCGATTGACATAAAACAAACAATAAATGTTAAATGAAGCTTACTTTAATATATTATTGAAAACCACATCTAAATCGGGTAAGTCGTTTCTGAGATTAGCGTGCACAAACGCACTCATAAACAGACAAACAGATGAACAGACAAAAATTCTAAAAATCATTGTTTTATATAATAGAACCCCTATTGCGTTGGTAAAGGCCCCCAATAATATTTATTTTTCATATAACTTCCAGACAGCGACCCGCTAGAATTTTATTATTAGTATAGATTGTCAGTGTCATTATTAGAAAGATAGAAAATTAAGTTAGTTAGAAAACTTCGATCTCAACTGATGATCGCAGGTTCAAACCCCGGCTAGCACCGCTGATTTTTTCAAGTGCTAAATTTGTGTTTTCATCTCGAGCTCGGCGGTGAAGGAAAACATCGTAAGGAAACCTGCATGTGCCGGGAGATATTCTGACACATGTATATCCGCCCCGCAGTGGAGCAGCGTGGTGGATTAATCTCTAAACCTTCTCCTTAATAAGAGAGAGCCTTGCCCAGCAGTGGGACATTTACAGGCTGTTGCTTTTTTTTACTTATTTAAACAAGATGTCTGTAGATTACCTTGGGAACAAGCGTTAACCTAACTCATCAAATATTCTTTCGCTTAACAATACTTTCTGGTCGTTTCGGTTTTATCGGTGAGTCAGTAGAATAACAGGCACAGGGGACGTATTGGCAGCGTATTGACAAGAGAAGGAATGGTTAATGGCTCTTGCAATGTTAATGAATGGATAAGGGTGTCCATTTTTTAGGTTTCAAGTGACTCTTTTTTGTATTATTGTTTAATTGTCCTTCATTTTAGGATATCATGCCTTTTTTGCTTTTAGAGACCTTGTTTATTAAGGAAGATTATAGGATATATAAAGGAGAGGAGTAGTAAACAGAAACGTCATACAGGTTTGCAAAAATTTAATGAGAGTGAACTCGCTGGATTTAGTTAGTACATAATTACATCACCATCTACCTAGCATTTTTTCCTGTTATACCAGGGTCTGCTTACTATTCTAGTCCAGATATTGACGAGTTACTAATTATTACACGAAGCGATTGCCATCTGACTTCCGCAACCCTTGAAGACGAGCCAGTAACTATTTAGACTAGAATAATTTCCCTACTAAGAGTAAAGATCAGGTGATTGTGATAATGATCGGGACCGATGTATTTACGTGTTCTCCGAGGCACAGTGGGGAGACCCACAAATACAAAAACTCAAACCTAGGACCAAATATTTATACAAATACATGTAAATATCTGCCTTCATATGGAAAAATAGAGAATAAAACAAGTTCTGATAAAAATTGGTGAATACTCACTCAGACAAAGGGCTTTACCACTTTATTCGTTAATCCGATCACAAAAATTACTGCTCCAATGAGTCATCGCGTGCAATTACGTTAAACCTCATCTTAAGTGTGACCTATATGACAATGATGTCAGTTTTAATGAACGTTTCGAACCACAATGGTACTACATAATTGATAAGCAATACTATGTCAAGCCACATGGACTTCATTTTGAGAAAATGGCGTCTGAAGATTAACCTATTTTCAATAAATTTGCTTGAAGACGTATATATCAGTCTTTTTTTTCTATTTTGATAAAATTTATAACGAATTAAAAGGAGTTTGATAAAAAAAAAAGCTTTATCTAATTATAAGTTTTTCGAATATATTAGATTAATGCAAATTGAAAAATATGAAGCACACTTCAATATTCGAACTCGAAATTAATTAAGTGTTAAATACGTGACGCATTATCAGAGTACATCAATATCTCCGAATTTGGCGTTTTATCGGTTGACACATTATTGCTTATCAGCATGCAACCATAAGTATGTTATTATATAAGTTGATGAATTTTGGCACACAGAAAGCTAACAATATTAGACTAGCACAGAACTCAGCTAGCGGCTGAATACGACAAGAAAGAATATCTTGGGACCACCAAGACAATTGACGAGCTTGGAAAAGTTAAAATGTTTTAGCGGTAAAAATTTATCAGAGCTATGGTCACGTGTCATAGTATTATGAAGAATAAAAGAAAAAACGTAGATGGGGCACTTTTGCTTGAGCACTTGGAACAGACGGACGTTGACGAGACCTTTATTTAATTGTTATCTTTAATACTTTCCCTTAATATTGATTTTGTTATTTATAATTTTATTTATTAGGAAATCATAAAATGTTTTATTTTTTTTTTTTTAATAAAATACCGCCTTTTGCTTACAGTACATTAACGTCAAATTGGTATGGAATTAACAAATCTCATAAAATATAATTGACTACCCATAATATAGGCAGTGAGCCATTTGGTTGGACAATTACCTGATCTCTAACACTATTAAAATAAGTCAATCTATATTCTAGAGAGTCTAGCTAAGCTTCTAGTTACAAAAAAGGGAGGTTCTTTCGATTCTAAAGTTAAGTAACAGCCTGTAAATTTCCTAGTTGGGTAAAGCCTTCTGCCTATTTAGGATAAGGTTTAGGAGTTTAACCCACCTATGCTCCACTGCGGGTTGGCCGATATATGTGTCAGAATTTCAGAGTTTTAACATTATCGGTCCAGCCGTTTTACGACTAATCGTTGAATATAAGTTAAAAAAAAAGTTTCCTAGGAATTGAGAACCTCCTTCTTTCGTACTTCACTAAAATCATTAAACCGTTTCAAGACCTACAAACTCGAAAATTCGATTTGATGGAACCACCCAACTTTGAAGCAACGTTCATTATTAGTGTCTTCGGAAGGACAAAATCGATACTCTCCTTTGAATATGCTAATAATATCGTCGTCATAAAACCGTTCATTGGGGTTGATATATTATAAACGAACTTGCCTGGTTACATTTGCCTGATATAATTTATAGCTGAGCTCTTGTGACTGTCATATATTTGTCACGTAATGGGGTTGCTCCCCCAGGAAACCATTTGTAAAAGATACCTTATATTTAAAATTATCACGCAAAAATCATGCCAATCCAAGAATTGCTTCTTTTTTCTGTTCTGTCATGAATGATATACTTAATTGTACACCAGAAAATACAAATAGAAATCATATGAATAATTATATACGAGGAGAGGTCAAAAAGTTCGCGGAATGGAGGGGTTAGTGGGGGTAGGTTCACTTGTCCAGGTAGTCACTAGTTAAGCACCTCATTAAGAGTATATATACTATGTTTGAACCTAATTGGGTCATTAACTTTTGAGTTATTGGCCTGTAAACAACTGAATCGGGAAGAAGTCAGCCAGTATGGAGAAAATTGAACACCGCGCTGTTATTAAGTTCCTTACCAAGCAAGGAAAATCCGCTCAGATTATTTTTCAAGAGCTGTTGGCGGTTTACGCGGACTCTGCCCTTGGTAAAACTATGGTTTACAAGTGGCGTGGTCTTTTCAAACAAGGAAGAGAGTCAATTGAAGACGATCCTCGCTCTGGACGGCCATTAAGGCCACCACACCGGAAATCGTCGAAAAAGTAGAAAATCTTATATTGGAAGATGTCCGGTTGAAAAAGAAGCAGCTTGCAGCAATGATTGGAGTATCCGAAACAATTATTTTGAATATTCTACATCATCATCTTGGGATGACTAAGGTCAGTGCAAGATGGATTCCGAGAATGTTCACGCTACTTCAAAAACGCGAGCGTGTCGAGTGTTCTCGCCAGTTTTTGGAGCTCTGTAGAGAGCGCAAGGAAGAAGTTATGGCCCGATCGTTACTGGTGATGAAACCTGGGTTCACTACTATGAACCTGAGTCGAAGCAAGAGTCGATGCAGTGGCATAAACAAGGCACACCTCCTCCAAAGAAGTTCAAAGTGACACAATCTGCTGGCAAGATCATGGCGACTGTTTTTTGGGATACAGAAGGTATTTTACTGATCGATTATAAAGAACGTGGTGTAACAATAACAGGACAGTATTACGCTTCTTTACTTGAAAGATTAAAAGAAGCCATCAAGGAAAAAAGAAGAGAAAGGTTGTCAAAAGGTGTGCTCCTTCTGCACGATAATGCACCCGTTCACACGTGCCATGTTGCGAAGGCTGTCATTCACCGATGCGGCTTCGAACAATTGAACCACCCACCTTACAGTCCAGACTTGGCACCCAGTGACTATTATTTATTTCCAAAAATGAAGAAAGAGCTGCGGGAAAAAATTTGACGACGATGAAGAAGTGAAGTCCGCAATTTCGGCCTATTTTGACACCAAAGACAAATCATTTTTTTTCGATGGTATAAACAAGTTATTTTTTAAGGGAGAATATATTGAAAAGGAAAAATAGTTTGGTGTTTAATTTCAACCTCCTTCCCTTTTATTCCGCGAACTTTTTTACCTCCCCTTGTATATTATATTTTTTTTTTATATTTGTCTTATTTAGCAGACGAATATGGCGTACTTCTAACCACACATAAGAGTTAGAGATTAAAAATTATTGATCTAATGATTGAACTGAACCATTTATTATAATGAAAAATTATTGTGAAAAATAAAGTACTACGTATCAAATCAAAGAATTTAATTGTAAAACTTGCAGAACAAATGTAATTCTCGCCTCAGAATTTCGAAGTTATTTTTGACAGCTTTCGTAACTACTTACGACGTATCTGTTCCTATTTTACAGAGTTTTTTTTATATCGCTTTCGAGAGTAAAACTTAGAAATGTAATTCTCGCCTTATGGTCTCTTCCAACCTACAAAATATGCATTTATCTAGAAAAATGAAATGCAATCCATTTTACTATGCCAACAGCATATCGATACTTTAATTTAAACTAATGGTTCCTTTCAAATTCACTCGCGTCGTAAAAATACTGTGTCTGTATGCGTGTGACTGTGTCAATGTAGAGAATTAAAAAAAAAATAGGGGAATGGCCTTTAAACACAAAGTAGGTAATATCGTTTATTTCCATGACAGATCTTACCCAGTCATCAAAGTACTGAACCGATTTTGATGAATATTCGATGGTACCAATCGGGGAACCTTAGAAACAAAAAAGAATTAACCGAATAGGTCTAGCCGTTTTGAGTAATCGGTGAACATACATAAGAAAAGTCCTCGACGAATTGAGAACCTCGTTTCTGGAAGTTAGTTAAAAATCAATTACATCAATTCCGAATTTCACTTAAATCATTCAATTGTTTCAAGAGTAACCTATACACTTTTAAACTCTCGATTTTTTTTTTAAATTTTAATGAGCAAACGAGCAAGCGGGTCACCTTATGTTCATTTTAAGGTTGACTGGTAAAAAATGCAATAGCGTTAAGCCCGCGTTGCGGTTGCACTCGCGTTTATGGTTACTGCTTCGCTCCTAGGAGTCATAGCGTGATTTAAAATAGCCTATAGCCTTCATCAATAAATGAACTATCTAACCCAAAAAGAATTTTTGAATTCGAACCAGTAGTGCCTAAGATTAGCGCGTTCAAAGAAACAAACAAACTCTCCAGTTTATAATATTAGTATACATATAATCTTACACAGAATTGCTTTACTTAGATTCAAAATGAAATGAAAATATCCACTGGGAAACTTCCGTATTCGTGTATATTCGTCGGATATTGCATCGACGGTACTTTGCCTAACTAATTACACTGAGGCAAATTGTTTGATTGCATTTATTCGGTCAAAGGCAACTATGGTATAACAACTCACAGGGAGTTTAATTAGTAAAACACTAGATATAACATTTGAACGGAGCAAAATCTGCACTGTTACAATTTTAGTGTGATTTAGAAATTTTATATTGGATTTTATGTGCCGAAATGCCAAGAATTACACTTATATAAGTTTTGCTGAGACTATCATACAATTTACGTAAGTTATTTCTCATTGATTTACACCTAAAAGAATTTACTATCTGTCTTGTTTTTGACATTCAAAGCTTTCGTAACTACTTACGACGTATCTGTTTCTAGATTACAGAGCTGTTTTATATCACTCTCGAGAGTAAAACTTACACATATAATTCTCGTCTAGGGAACAGCTGTATTCTCCTACTTTAATACGAACGACGTCACTTTTGAATCAGTATCAAAGATATTCTGAAAATATCTACAGTTGATTTTAAGTACAACTGAAGCGCTAACGGTCGCGGGTTCGATCCCCGCTCACGGCAAATGTCTGTATTGGCCATACGGATGTTTGCCGTCGTCTGGGTGTTTGTGTTAGTGTTGTGAGTGTTTCCGGACCCCCGACACAATATCACGCGATCTTAATGGGGGCCGTTGAGTGTAATGCGTTTATTTATTTATTTTTAATTGTAGATGAAGAAAGTTTGACATAATTTTCAATCGACAATTCTCGTTTAAGTGAAAAGGTGATAGTCCATAAACCAAAGAATTAAATTCAAAAAACAATTGACATTTTACCCAAAATTAAGACATAGAGATTAAGACAAGATACTATCGATGAAAAGTAGATGTCTTATAAAGCATTTTGACTTTGACTTTGTCCTTTCACGCCTCATCGCCTCGATCGATCGCCTCGATGAGATACGGAGACGGAGCAACTTCTTAGCCGATATAAAAAAAGGAGGATAATATAAGAAATGTGATGCTCCAAAAATTTCCCAAGCCTGGGAAAAGTTCTGACCATTATTCTGTTTAAACTCAACGTTAAAGATACTAAATGGCTTTTATAAGCCACTAACAGTTCCTCGGGGTGTTGCCCGCGTGTACTTTAATACCCCCTAGCACAAATATACGGGATGATTTTTGAATGCGGGGATATAGGTATTTATTTATTCATCCTAAGGAATAGTTATGTTACGTTTAAGGATAATCGGTCAAAAAAATTTTTTGTCCATACAAATTTCACCACCCCCTTGCAGTTCAATGGGGGATGATGTTTGTGCGTTTTATGGTTCACATTTCATTACTATCATCCAGTTAGTATGTGTAATAAATTTTAAGTGAATATGACACCGAATAAGATTTTCCACAAAAATATTTTTACCCGTTTAACCCTTTTAGGGGTGGAAAATCGAAAAACCCTTTCTTAGTGGATGCTTACACCCTAAAACGCACCTACAGAAAAAAAAAATCAAGTTTGTAACCCCAGGGGTTTAGGCTCTGCGTTGATGAATCAGTCAAGTAATTATATATGTATAGAAGATGAAGATAGAAGACAGATTTCGATTCGTCGATTTACAAGCTTGTCACTGTTGTACTAAAATTAATATCTTTCGAATTCAGACTCAGATCAAATGAGTCAAAATTTCTTACGACACATGCGCATTCCTCACGATATTTTCCATTACGACCTCTAGACGGAATTTAAACTCAAAATTGCCTGCCCGTATTTGAGCACGCGATTATCTTAGCTTTCCGAATCAGACGTTTATTACGCGAAAATTCGTAGGTTTTACTCTCGAGATCTATATAAAATAACCCTGTAACCTGGTAATAGATACTTCATAAGTAATAACGATAGCATTTAACGTCAAAAATAAGGTAATGACAATAAATCTTTTCAGGTTTAAAGTAATGAGGAAAAACTTATGTAAATTTTTATGAAAGTGAGAAATTCTCGCCTTCACGAATCCATGTAAAGCCGCGTAAATCCCCATATAACCTACTTGACCTAAATGAACTCCAGTCCTAATTTACCATGTAAACGATAGGCATTATACCTTCATAGCCATTTAAAAGCCCTTAAGACCTAGACTCGAGACGGTCCTAAAACCTTCTACGTATTCTTAATGGATTGGCTGTGACCTACTTTTTTTTTGTTTTTAATAGAACGTGATTCTTGGCATTTGCAGATGAATGTTTTTTTTTTTTTATAATCTACTGAAGTTTGCTTGTATATTTGAATGCATTTATCTCAGGAAACTCTCAGGAAACATTTATTTGAATTTTTTTTTTATCTTAAACGCATCACACTCAACGGCTCCCATTAAGATCTCATGGTCTTGAGTCGGGAGTCCGGAAACACACACAACACTAACACAGACACCCAGACCACGACAAACATCCATATGGCCAATACGGACGTTTGCCGTGAGCGGGGATCGAACCCGCGACCGTTAGCGCTTCAGTCATTTGCAGTGACCACTGCGCCAACGTGTCTGTCGTAACGTGTACATACATACTTGTGTTACATATACACTAGCTGCAATTCGCGATTTCCCTCTATAGTACAGCACGCTACGACTCATATGAGTCGTAGCGTGCTGTACTATAGCCTAAGCTTATAATAACTTTCTTGAATAAATATTCAACTCAAAATTTTCAAATCGGATTAGTAGCTTCAGAGATTACACTCTACATACAAACTTAGAAACAAAATTTACCTCTTTATATTATACAAGCTGTCCCACGCTAATTCACTCGATAAATGGTCACTACTTTGCTCTTATGAGTCGTAGCGTGATGTAATATAGCCTATCACCATCCTCAATAAACGGGCTGTCCAACGCAAAAAGAATTTTCCAAATCGGATCAGTAGTTACGAAAAAAATCTACATAATATTACGTATGGATATTTCTTAGCAGAAACTCATATTAGACGAACAAAAGCTCTATAGCCTCCCTTAATATAAAGCAGACTCATTGTTTCATTACCTTCGCTAAAATTCAAGGTAAGACATAGCGTCTACTTCAGATATGATACTTACTAACTAGTGATGTGCCGGATCGTAAAATGTTTATATCGATACGGATCCGTATACGAATAATTGGGAATCCGCGGAAACGGATCTTAACCTCTTTACTTAAAAACTTACTACTAACTTAACTTTTCTCCTTGAAACGATAGTTTACGCCATTTGATACTGCGTGATAGGCAAGAAATGTTATGACTTGCATTGCGTTGCTCTTTCTTCTTTGTTGAGAATTTATTATGTGTAAATTTCTTTTGTTTATCCTAAACTAGCTGTTCCTTGTGGTTTCACTCGCGTTCACGGTTATTACTTCGCTCGTATGTACCGCGATGTAATATAGCCTGTAACCTTCCTAAATAAACGGGTTATCCAACACAAAAATAATTTTTCAAATCATTAGTTTCAGATATTACCCCCTACATACTGACTTTAGCTCTTTATAATATTACTTTTTATTATATATTAATAAGGTGAAAGATCCGCCTAAAAGTGACGGATACGAATCTTTCTTCATCCTCGAATATCCGCGGATACGGATACCGATACCCAGCACATCACTATTACTAACTCACTACAATACTTCGTAGTTTGAAAAAGTTAGAAAAGTCTTTACAGAATATTAAACAAAATCGCTTTCTGCCGTTCGTACCTAAATTTAGATCTTTAAACTATTCATCAGATTTTATTGCGATGTTCATCTATATATGAACGCTGATAAGCAATAATGTGTCAACCCACAAAAAGTCAAATTCGGAGATATTAATGTATTTATTTAGATACTGCGTCACCTATATGACATTATTCAAAAATATTTCAAGTCATTTAAATAAAATAAGTACGGAAAAATATTCTTAATTTAATGTCTTGAAAATCGAGTGCGTTCTATAATTTGCAATTTATATAATAATATCAAATATATCAATATGCGTTTAATTCATTAGACCTTTTATCAAAATAGAAAAGAAAAGATCGATACATAATTCTACAAACAAATTTATTAAGATTATGTTTGACTTCTTAGACGACATTTTCTCTAATTGAAGTCCGTGTGGCTTGACACAGCTGATCAGTGTGCATATATAAAAATCAAAACTGACTGGTTGACATATTCACCGACTGATCGATTAACGCAAAGCTGAACCGATGGGTCTAGAAAGATGAAATTTTGCACAAACGTTCCTTAAATGTCGTGTGGACTAAGAAATGATTTTAGAAAATCAACCCCCTAAGGAGTTAAAGAAAGGGTTGAAAGTTTTTTAGATACCAATACAGTATACGCGGGCAAAGCTACGGGAATCTACTAGCTCGGTCATATCATTATGACTTATATTATCAAACTAATATATAAAAATGTTAATACCGTTGAATTGTCAAATAAAACAACAAATAAATAAAATGCGCATTTTTTGAAGTCGGTATCTTTAAAAATAATAGTTATTATGTTAACATATTAATACAAAATTCAAGATGCAATGACGCAATTATATTAAATTAACACTTATAATATGAAATTAACCGTTAAATTTAAATTAATTATCTATTGTTTAAAAGTAATTCCCGTGTGATTGTAACCATTTTTCACACAATTTCATCTAAACAGGAAAAAAATGTTACACAAACTAATTCATTAAATGCTAATAGTCAAAAAGTTTTTTATTTTATTAAATCCTTGCTAATAATATATTTACGAATGTTTGTATGTATGTTGGATGGTGTGGGTGTTTGTTATTCTTTCACGCAAAAACTACTGAATTGATTTTAATGCAACTTTACAATATTATAGCTTACACATCAGAATAACACAGGCTATAATTTACATAGATATGATGTGAATTTTTTAACATATAACGATAAGTATCTAGTAAGCAGTACTAGTTTCCTCTTGCAGTTACACTCCCGTTTATGTTTACTGCTTCACTTCTGAGTCATAGCGTGATGTAATATAGCCTATAACCTTCCTCAATAAACAGGCAATCTGACACAAAAATAAGTTTTCAGATCTAATCAATCGTTTCAGAGATAACCATACCAGCATAGACGATTGAAATGTTTATCTTGATCAAGGATCTCTCAAAGTTTGTCTGTCTGTTACACTTTCACGACTAAATCGCACACCAATTTTGGTTTAAAAGTAGACAGTTTTCATAGCCGGCTCAAGGGTGAGGCAACTAGTGCGCCAACCTAGGGCGCCGAGGCTGCCGGGATCGACTTCACTTCACTTATACTTCACTGTATTTAATTTTTATAACTATCTTTTAATTTAATAAATAAAATTCGATATATCTAATATAACAATAAATTTTATATATAATTAGTTACGTTTTCGAGTAATCGATGAACATACATAAAAAAGTGCTCGTGTCCAACTCGTCCTTTCGGAAGTCGGTTAAAAGGGCGCCGAAGGAATCACTTGCCCAGGGCACTGAGATAGTTAGGGTCGGCTCTGCTTGTATACGAAAATAAGCTACTCGAAGTACTAAACATGCGCAGACGAAGTCCCGGGCGCCAGCTAGTCACTTATAATAACATTTAACTTAGAGGGGACAAGAGGAAATTGTTCATTCCTTCCTTAGACTCCCGTCTAGTCATTAATATCAATTTCCATAGTTAAGATCAGCATGTCCACTTAGCATAACAAATCATAAAGTGTAAAACCTATAACTCGACTACGTAAATAAATATTTACAAAAAAAATATTAATAACATTAATATAGCCTATGACAATCAGGCCAATATTATAAATCTGACACTTCATTCATTAAAATCTGTTCAGCGGTTTTGGCACTATGGTGGAAGATACATACATAGACTGCCAAAACCATTACCTTTTGACTTCCCTGTAGTCGGGTAAAAACAGAACCTTTAAACTATGAGACATTATTATTTCACTATATATAGTGTGATACAGCCCCATATTACATAGTGATACTGCTCATATACGACTAGCTGGATCAAGGAAGTACCACACACTGACAGAAATCCTTTAAGCCAGCTACTTCTGATATTTAAAACTTTTTTCTATAAAAACAACTAGCCAAGCAAGCGGGCCACCTGATGATCACCACCGCCCATGGAGATTAGCAGCAGTAAGGAAGGAGTGTCTTCCGGCTTGTTCCCACACCATAAGAAACATATTTATTAGCTATTTCACAATGATCTTCTGTGACAGTAAAATACTGCCTTGATCGAGCCCGCCTGTATACAAGCTGTAATCAGTTGCCTACAGCTAGGCTCTACCACAATGGCATGACAATGAATACTGGCAATAAGGAGGTGAGTAAATCTTAAAGAAACCTAATAAATTCCAATACTATTTTCACTGCATCCAAAATATACTAAGCATCTGTAAAATTCTAAGAAATTTGGTCAGTTATGATGTTAGTCACATTGACCGAAATAGTAGGGATGTCATGCGTTAAAACAGTACAGATTTATAAGGATTTTAAGAAGAAAATATGTTCAAACAAAAATGTAATTTTTAATATTATGAATATGAAAATATTATGACTATTCATCTCCATGTTGAGTACACCTAAACCGCTGAATTAATTTTGATATAGATAAAGATTGGACTTTTTAGATCACAAAAATCAACTATGAAAAGGTGGTGCTACGGAATGAAAGGATCTACGACAGAGTCAAGGAAATAATTAATAGAAAAAATAATTATGTTATATAAATTAACATACCAATTTATGTTCTTTTTACTCAATAAAGAAACACCGAGTCTTACATACATAATCTATATTAGGTATGAATAAGACAAGCACAATTTAATAATGACTGGCTGTCAAGAAAATCATTTAAAGAATGTATACTACGTCAATATGTGAATTGTCTGATTGGAAATTTAAAGAAAATTACAGATATCTAGTTTCTTCACAGTGCAATTTGCGAACAATATTTATTAGAAAAAATAATATGATATTCAAGTGTTTGTAAAAGTCTACTGAAATAATAAATAAAGTATATTTTTAATTTTATTTTATATATAGTACTATTTATAATGCCAATGTAACACTGGCCGGGGACAGCCGGAATGCTTGTCTAAGTTCATACTCTAGATTTTGAATGTTAAAAAATCAAGTGTGTGAGGGTAATGATTAAGTTGTACACCTTTATCATGTTTTCCTTAATTCATATTATGAATTCAGACATAGTTTCTAGCTCTGTGAGGCCAGTCTTAGGGTATGCTAGGAAGCGGTATACTATAAATTCAGGTACTACTTTATTTCCGATACTTAACTTTTATTAAAAATATCGAATAGCATACATTCTGTCCTACTGTTAATATGGATATTACAATGAAAAATATTTTATTTTCATTTTATAACAATTTTAAGTATATGAATAAAATCTACTCTTATAAAATTTATTTTATAACCCTAGAACTAACCAATAGCATTAAATACACGAAAATAGTTCATAAGTATAGATTAAAAATATAAAGTAAATTATTTAACAAATAAATATCGTCGCATTAATTGAACAAATTACATATTTAGTTATTTAAATAAATTACATTATAGCGAAAAAAAGAGCGAAAATTAAACTCATATTAAGCAAAATTTATTAGAAACATATGCTAAAGATAATTAAAGTTTAATAAGATAATTAAAGTTTAAGTTTGTAATGTAAAACTTGAAGGAATTTAATAATATTACAATTTAAGAAATATGTTTTTAGAGAGTAAATAATTATACACATTGAAAAAAAAAAAACATTGTGACACAATTTTCATTTTCATCGATATATATATTTACATTTATAAGCCTTTTATCTATACTGTAAGCGTTAAATTAAATCTAATAGATTCCTAATATTGTTAAACAATTAATAAACCATCGTTTTATTTAGGAAAATATCAATATTTCAAAGATTATTAAAAAATATATATCGGGTATCAATGCCAAAAAGAGATGACAATAGCTAACCGACCGAATTGTCTGCACTATGACGCTATGCAGTATCATATTGTTACGTCACTTTTAAAACCGGCCGGGTTATACGGAAACGAGAAAGACATATTTCGTACTATCCCACCCACATATAATCGATTTTTAACAATTCACGGGGATTTTTCTCATTAAAATATGTTCGACAGCTCCGTATTATTGTACAGATGATCTAAAAATTTCTCTCGCACTTTAAACGCCTGAGAAAAATGCAATACTCACCCAGAAAAACGAGATAGGTCGGTCCGAATAAATTTAGATACGCTGAAAACTCACTGAAAAAACACTGAACAGGCAAACTATTTTGTCGTTTTTTATTGTTTTGTCATTAAAAACTTTCTCGCAACGCGGTTGACGTGTTTCATCGCGTTGTGCGACATATTTTTCGCATTTTCTCGTGATTTTAGCACGGAACGAAGATCGATAGCGGAGCCATGACAGGTCTTTTTGACGTAGTGAAGTGCGCTCCGGTCGCACAGCTGACGGGACGGGTTTTTTCGTAAGCTGACAGAAGTTGGCTTCAGTGAGGGCAACGACCTCTGTCGTAGTTTTATTTTCACTTTTCTTTTTTTTTTAATTTAATTTACGATATTAATGTTAGAAAATTTTAAACGCCACAATGTAATAATTAAATTATATAGGAACAAAAGAAATAAAATACTTTAAAACAATAGATTATGAGGTAGTAACGCAAGTGTTTTTAGAATCTGTTGAACCCGAAAATTTTTTCATTACATTGTCAATGTGGATTCCGAAATTTTGGAACTTTTAATATTACAGTCAAATTTTATTTACCATTTTTAAGACATACACGAGAAAAAAATAATACATTTAATTTGTCTAATTAAATTTCATACTTAATGTAAATAAATCATTTACTTTGATTATACTTATATATAGGGATGTCTTGATATTATTTTCCCGCGGTTACGGTTTAAATTGCCGTCTCATTAGTTTACCACAGACACGAGATTGATGACATAATTATTGTATTTTAATCAACTATAAATTTAAACTAGCTTTAAATATTATATTTCCATGTTATATAAATATAAATCAATGTTTTATATTATCTATGCGTAAAACTTTGGTAGAGTGGTCTGGGGAAACCCACGAGGGTTCCTAGCCCAAAAAATCTATATACTTTAGCTGGCATTGCAATGCATCCCGGGAACAGCTATTTATTATATAAAAATAAATTGACTTGCGTTAGTCTCACAACAATTCGTAAATCAATTTGATTTCTTTTTGTTTCATTCGCCGTAATAATGGCGTTGTTAGGCAAACCAAAAAAAAAGGAATAGACTAAATCGAAATTGTTAATTTAAAGTGGAACGAAATGCTCCATTTCTGAAGTGTTATATGTGAATTGATTGTATATAAAAATCGATATGTTTTGTAAATAAAAATCAATGTTTGAATTTATGTTTCTTATAGAATGGATAAACTAGATCGACTAGATTTTCTGGGGTCTTGGCAAGCGGGTTGCTAGTATGTTATCTAGAATATGGTTTATAGATCATATTTTTTTTGCACCTGCCCTGAGGCTTATGCTTACTGCTTCGCTTCTGTAAGTTGAAACGTTACATAATATTGCTTAAAACCTCCTTCAATAAAGATATTAAGTTTTTTTTTTCAAATCGAACTGGAATTAGTAAGACATTTTGATATAGTTAACATTATGGTGATGATTTCGCATATACACTTAGGTGCTTATTGCTTGTGCTAGTACGAAAATTTTAAAACTACAACTAAGTCATCTTCTATTTTTATTTTTTGATAAAAGATATAATGAATTAAAATCAGACTGATATATTTAATTTATTATCTTATATAAAAAATTTATAAACTGAAATTATAGTATAAATTGCAAAATATAGAACGCACTTGAAATTCGAACCAATTTTTAAGAAACTTTTTTCCGTACTTATTTCGTTTATATGACTTCAAATTTTTTAATAATGTTAAATAGGTGATGCAGTATCAAAATTCATCAATATCTCCGAGTTTGACTTTTTGTAGGTTAAAACATTATTGCTTATCAGCATCCAAATGTACCCATCGTAAAACTTTAAAAAAAAGTAACGAGTTTCTTTCCGGTTCTTCTCGGTAGAATCTACATTCCGAACCGGTGGTAAATTAATTAATTAGTTTTTGTTTTCTCTTTGTTTCTGTATTGACGATACAAAAGTGCTTGTAAAAGCCTACTTGAATAAAGCATATTTTGATTTGATTTGTACCTATACATAAGTGGTATGCAATTAAATGTTACATAAAAAAAATTGACGGTTTAAACCGACAGACTGAATAAATATATTTATAGCTAGATTTAGGAGCCCTTAGGCGAGAATTACATTTGCAAGTTTTGCTGTCGTAATTAACATAATTCAACTATGTAACGTTTTAAAATTTGCCTAGGTATTGCCTAGTAAAAATATGTTGGTGACAAAAATAAAGGCACTGACAGTAAATAATTTTATGTGTAAAGCAATGACAAATAACTTATGTAAATTCTTATGAAAATCTGAGAGCAAAACTTTTAAGTGTAATCCTAGCTTTATAGAGTGAGCTTTTTAAAGCTATTATATTTATTTTTAATTCATTTTACGAACAAGTTTTACTTTCGTAGTTATCGTAAAAAAGTCTGAGAGCAAAATTTATAAGTGTAATTCTCACCTATGAATAAATATTACTTACCAAGGTATAGCATGAGCCCAGTCCAGCTGGACCCGTCTCGGCGCAACTAGCGACATCTCTTTCTGTCTCTCAGCCACTATATCTATATATCTATCTCTTTTCTACACTTTTTTTAACTCTTACTACGACACAAAACTTTTTTCGCACTGTGAGTTCTAAGCATTATTGTTATTTTTATTATCTATTCAACGCATTTAAATGTTTCCGAACGAAATAAAAAAAATAACGGAGATTTTTTAAATATTTATCTTGCTTTGGACGTCTTGTTTGAACCTGTAACAAAAGAAAATTTACTTTAAATTATTTGCCCATTAATCAAAGAATTGAATTAAATTATGCGTAAAAAATATTACTTTTAGGATTCCGTATCCACAGAGTACTAAAGTGCTCTATCACTAAGTCCATGTCAATTTTTCTTAAACCTTTATCTCAGACCTTTAAAGGATGTATCTTTTGAAGCATTAGGACCTAACCAATAAGCATCGATATTTTTATAAGCATCGATACCCATTATTCCATACCAAATAGCTGTTTTGTGTGTGTTGTTATGATATATGAGCTATATCACTCTATAATGTTATCAAAATCTGTTCAGCTGTTACGTTAAAGAGGAACAAACATCCTTACTCACAAACTACCAAATACGATGAAATGGAAATTGGCGCCAAAACATTTTAAAATGACAAGTGACAGTTATCAAACGCGTCCTGTAACACCGATTAATTTTCCATTTAATTCTATCACGTAGTATTAAAATTACATTAAAAAATTGAAATAGCATAAAAAAAATCAACTTCTTGTTAATATAAAAGAGTGTTAATTTCATTTTTAAGTATATTCAATTGGTCCGTTAAGAAAGAAAAGAATATTTGGACGCTGATAAGCAATACTGTGTCAAGCCACACGAATTACATTTTGAGAAAATGGCGTCTAAAAATGTCAAAATTATTTTTAATAAATTTTTTTGAAGAAGTAGCCATCTTTAAATTTCTATTTTGATGAAAGTTAGATTAAATTGATATTAAACGTTTTATCTAATAATAAATTTTCAAATATATGATTCTATTATATGTATTGCAAAATATGAAACGCACTTAAAAATCGAAGCATTAAATTAAGAAACTTGTTTTCGTACTTATTTAGTTTAGACGACTTGAAAATTTTTTGAATAATGTTAAATTCGTGACGCATTATCAAAATATATCAATATCGAATTTTACTTTTTGTGAGTTGACATATTATTGTTTATCAGCATCAATTTAAGAAGATTGATTAAGCTTTAAGATATTAGTGGTAGGTCCTTCATACAAACTACCAGCCCTAATAAACTTCATCTTGTATTTTCCGAACAAGAATTAACCTATCACCTTTTCAAGAATCCAATCTATATCTATATCAAAATTCATGAAAATTGGTCCAAGTTTAGGCGTGAAGTGGTTACAAACAGACAGACTTATTTAACATTTATAACATTAATATACGTAACCTTTTTCGTCATGAACATAACCTTTCTCAATAAATAAACAATCTCATACGAAAATATTTTTTGAAATTGATCTGGTTTGTGTGTGTTTTAGTTTGTTCTTGTGTTGAATTCCTAAATCTGTTTATTAATGATGATGAGTTTAAAAAATATAAGAATACAGATGACGGGAAGCGACTTCCTTTTCTACTATGTAAAGAATTATATATTGTGTTTCTATTCTCATAAACCCGTGTAAGTATTATTGTAAACATTGTCTACATTGTATTGTAATTTTGCGACGTAAATATTAATTATCTGTCATCTATATAATCTTAGGTTGTAAGGT
Source organism: Hypolimnas misippus (assembly GCA_037950945.1). Lineage (NCBI taxonomy): Eukaryota > Metazoa > Arthropoda > Insecta > Lepidoptera > Nymphalidae > Hypolimnas > Hypolimnas misippus. The sequence continues at coordinate 3,130,327 of JBBEEQ010000021.1, forward strand.
TTTATTAATTATCATATAGACTGGGTATAATTCTCCAAAAATTAACAACTTTGTAGAAAGAGATGAAACGAGATCGCAGACAATACCTGTATTTTTCTTGCGAGCTTAGATTTGGTTGTGTTGGCAACACTGATGCTACGTGACCAATCAGAATGTCTCCCGACGATAAATTCTTTCAGGTGTAAAGTAATGAAAAACAACTTATGTAGCTAAATTTAAATATGAAGGTTTGAAAGTAAAATTTATAAGTGTAATATGTAAAAAATGTCTCACCTTAAACAAAAATTGTTAAGTAAAGGTTTGACATCAGTAGACGCCATTTTCTCAAAATGAAGTCCGTGTGGCTTAACATAGTATTACTTATCAGCGTCCATATATATTTTAGGTTATACATTAAGAATTTAAAAGCTAAAGCTGTAATTTCAAAATGAAAAATCATTTTTATTTAATTGTACAGACAACATAAACATGTACGGTTTTAAAAATAAACACAATTTTTTCGTATTGTTGTTCAACGTTTCGTCACACAAGAATATGTCAAGCGTGATCGTTATGTCAATGTAAATGGGGCACGGAGTTTATTTAGAGCGTATTAGCGTTTCAGTTTCAACTCGAACGGTTATTTTAAAATAGTTTATTTTTTTAACCAATGTTTTGTATTGGCTGTATGCACAAGGGCTTCACCTAGCGTTAGTACCGGTGACCGTTCACTATTTCTAGTGTTATATGGCGCTGAGTATCGTAGTCATAGACACAGGTCATAGAAGATTGCCGAGTCTTACTTATCGAGCTTTTAACCAAAGAATTAAATTGAGTAGCGAGCTGTCAAAAATTATTGACCGTGAATGTACGAAAGAGATTACCACTATTAAGATGACGTCTTTGAAATGTGACGCGACTTATCAGAATCCGGTAAATATTCGCTTTGTATGCCTCTGTTCGTACCATATGAAGAGCTTCTGTGAGTGAGTGAGCTGGAAGGGTAACCCGCTTCCCCGTTCCTTTTCTTACTTCCTACTCCTATTCAGCACTCATTACTTATTACGCTGACAACGCACGCTTCTCCAGAAATGTCCATATGAGTATATCATAAAAGTAAATACATACTGTATTATGTCTATGGTACCTCGTTGATTAGTTCTAATATATATACAGCAGGCATAGGCTGTACGCGCCCACTCTCTCTCTGGGGTAGATTTCTCGTTGTCGTTCTAATAAAAATTTAGCACTTAAAAGATTTGCGGCGCTAGCCAGGGTTTGAACCCGCGATCATTAGTTTAGATCAACGTGTTCTAACCACTAGGCCATCTCGGGTCGAACGAGTATATGTAATATGTAATTATGAATATATATATATCCTTAAATATTTGTTGCCTCATAGCTTTGTCATTTATAAATCAATTATATATACTTTCGTGTTTGAAAGGCTATCATTTTGGATGAGTTCCATCAAAATTTGTTAAGTAGTTTTCAAAATCAAAGCTGATATAAGTACATATATCATCCAATTAAACGAAATTACTTTTTTTTATTTTAAAGATATTTAAGAAAAATACTTCTATCGTTTACCGTTTCAATGTTTAAATTTATCGGAAGGTTAATGAACGAATGTTTTCTTTATCGTTCACTCAACAAAGAAACTTCATTCAATTTAATTCATTGCGGACTTAACATCAAAGGATCTGTGATTGGATTCTGTAATAAATTTATTACAATGATAATAATAAAAAGCAGAATGATGAATTCATTAAACAGCGTACACTTTAAATAATCGAAATGACATTTGAAATGTCAAATATAGATGACAATAATGTGTTAGTAAATGTATTTATTGATTATGTAAAGTGAATATGAAGATTTACATATGGATGCTGATAAGCAATACTGTGTCAACCCACAAAAAGTCAAATTTAGAGATATTGATGTATTCTGATAATGCATTTCGTATTTAACATTATACAAAAAAAATTTAAGTCATTTGAACTACATAAGTACGGAAAGAAGTTCCTTAATCAAACGCTTGGAATATTGAAGTGAGTTCCATATTTTGGACTATGCAATAATTTCATATATTTGAGAAACTTATTATTAGATAAAACTCTTTACTAGCCTATGTGCTATTAATTAATTATACTTTTAATCAAAACAAAAAAGAAAGGATGCATATATGCTTCTTCAAACAGATGTGGTAAGAATAAGTTCGAAATCTTTAGACGCCATTTACTCAAAATGAAGTCCGTGTGGCTTGACACAGTATTGCATATCAGCATCCATATATTATTTCTCGTTGTTTTTTAAATTCTTTCAGGTGTAAGTTTTACTTTAAATTCGGATTTACTGTCAGTGCCTTTATTTTGATATTCAGAGTTTTCCTAACTAATTGGAACATATCTTTTGCTAGGGTAAGAAGTCATTATAAAGAGTCATCATAATAAACTTACATATGTAATTTTCGCCTTAGGGACGAACTATTTTCTTTGTAAATGCGGTCAAACCATGAGATTTAATTTACTAAGTTTATACTGTTCATCTGTATCTATAGGGTACCAATTGTGCGCTAGACTATAAAACATTAATGGCGGACCCTATTCTGATAAGCTGGCTGGCAAACGAGCTGGAAGGTGACCTGATGTTTTGGGATCACCCGCTCAACGACATTTACAGATTCATATAAGCCATAAATACTTTGCCAGCTTAAAAGGAATACGCGCTGTAGTGGGTGGTAAACTACCACACTAAAAAAATTATAATGAAAATATTACATTATTTTTAATGGATGCTAATAAGCAATAATGTGTCAACCCACAAAAAGTAAAAAAAAGTTTCTTAACTCAATGTTTCGAATTGCAGCGTTACATATTTTGAAATTTATAAAATAATCTTAAATATTGATAAAGTTATTATTATATAAAATATTAAATAAATCTATCTGCTTTTGATTCATTATACATTTTAACGAAATAGAAAAGAAAAGATGAATATATACGTCTTCAAACAAATTCATTAAGAATAGGTTTGACATCTTTAGACGCCATTTTCTCAAAACGAAGTCTGTGTGGCTTGACACAGTATTGCTTATCAGCGTCCAAATATAACCGAGTCTATCCACCTTGTAACGTAGGCGGGCCCTCTTGACATTGAAAAAAAAATACAGCAATTAAACTACAAAAACTGAATTACACGAGGAAGTAATATATTATGTCGTAACGTTTCGACGACATTTGAAAATATTTCAACTTTTCGACGAAAGATAATATATAAATAGTTTGAAAGATCCAGACGAAATATTACGTGTTATGCTATATGGATGCTGATAAGCAATAATGTGTCAACCCACAAAAATCTAATTCGATATTGATGTATTCTGATACTGCATCACCTATTTAAGATTATTGAATTTTTTTAAGTTATTTAAACTAAAAAAAATTTTCTTCATTTTATGTTTCGAATATTGTAAGTGTGTTCCTTACTTTGCAATAAACAATAATCTTATACATTACAAAAACTTGTTAGTAGGAAAAACTTTTTAGTATACAATTTTACTTTTTAATGATGTAATTCATGTATTATTGAAAAAGAAAAGAAAATATATATACATTTTCAAAAAAAATTGTTACGAATATGTTTGACATATTTAGACGCCATTTTCTCAAAATGAAGTCCGTGTGTCGACGTCTAAAGATGACCAACCTTTTCTTAATAAATTTGCTTGCAGAAGTATATATCCATCTTTTCTTTCCCAATTTTTATAAAAAGTATATTGAATTGAAAGCAGACTGGTATAATATTGAGTTTAAACTAATAATAAGTTTTTTAAATATATATGATTATTGTAAATTCCAAAATATGGAACCTTTTACAATATTCTAAGCATTAGATAAAGAATGTTTTTTCGTATTTATCTACATAGTTCAGATGACTAGAAAAAGTTTTGAATAACGTTATCTATATTATGAACTATAAAAACTCATCAGTATCTTCAAATTGGACTTTTTGTGGGTTGACACATTATTGCTTATCAGCATCCATTTGTGTGCACAGATTCAAAACGTGCATGACTCGACGTTCTGCATTTTGTAAACAAATTTTCACTTTGTTTAAGAAAATGCCAATCGAATACTTTTCCGTTTGTGTATGTTTCTTTTTAATTTCAACAATGTTTTCTCGTCTTCGTGTTTGTTTAAATGCACCTGTGTGGAACGAAATTATTTTAGTGGCATAAATAAATGAAATAACCTTTTTCTGGATCGTTTGAGTTGAATATATTGCCTTCTTTCTTTAATAAAAAAAAAATACTGACTTCCAAGTAGGAGGAGGTTCTCAATACGTCAATTTTTATGTATATACACCGATTGTTTGAAAATGGCTAAAACGATTTTGTTTTTTTTTTTTTGTTTTAAGGGTATACTCTCAGATAGCTCTCATGGAATTTTCATCAAAATCCGTTTAGTAGTAAAAGAAAAAGGTCTTTAGCTCCAATATATATTGGAGCTATAAACGTGTATTTTTAATCAGTTCAATTATTTTAAAATTAGAAATGACCGTAATAAGTATGTATGTCATTCAAGTAAATGAAATCGCATGTTTTTAATTTATACTATTCATATTTAATATAACGGGTCTTATCGCGATAACTAATGGTAGTAATACACGGACTACAACTGACTCACTTAGCTCGTGACCACGACAGATGCAACTTCGTCGAAACATCTTGCAATAAAAAGTTACCATTAGTTATCGCGATAAGACTCGTTACATATAATATGAACGTTAATTATTATCATGTAACAATATTACTATCACAGAGAACGTGTATACAAAAATACTTTTGCGAAATATTTCACGAATACTTCGCAATTTCCTCTATCGAGTATTATGTAAATAAAATACACAACGAGAGAATTTTCAACGTTATTGAAAACAGTCCAATAATTCCGTGTAATAAATTTCATTTAAATTACACTGTACTTAACACTTTAACACTTTATACACACTATTAGCTGGTGCTCGCGACTTCGTCTGTGACGTCTGTGATGTCTACGTCGTAGTAGCTATATGCATGCAAAGTCTCAGCCCGATCGGTTTAAAATTGAGAAACTTTCATCCTCTATTTTATCCCCTTCAATTAATCAAAATTCTTTCTTAGCGGATGAATACGTCATAACATCTACCTGCACGCCAAATTTTAGCCCGATACGTCCAGTGGTTTGGGCTGTGCGTTGATAGATCACTATGTCAGTCAGTCAGTCACCTTTGAGTTATATATATTTAGATTTCTTAATCTTTATTACGTTTTTGAAATTCCGTAATTCAGACGCCACCAGGAGAAGATCTAGAGAGAAGTGAAGTAGAAAATTTTCGAAAGGGTAATCCTTTACTTTCCTGGGGTAACGGACCCGTATTAATATGCCTATTTACGCTGCGTTACCATCTGACATCTTAAAATTTGGAAATGTCAAACAAAAGAACCACGGCGTTGCAAAAGTTAAACATTTGCAGCACCAGAGGCACGAATGTGTTAATAGCTTAAAAAGGAGTGAAGGATGAAGGAATAGGAAATAATGTAAGTAATAGGACAGGGAGTCAGGCTTCCGACTCACTTACCGTACAAACACAGTTATATTACTTAGCTACTTCACACCGATTTTCCCGGCCCCGTCTCTAGTATGATCTTGTAATCATTCTATACTTTTTGTAGTGACGAACAAGAATTATATTTGTAAGTTTTACTTTCGTAATCAACAAAACAGCACTGTAACCCAGTAACAGTTAACTAGGTAACCTTCTAAATCTGTATCTGTCAAAAATAAGGCGCTGACAGTAAATTCTTTCAAGGTGTAAAGCAATGAGAAACAACTTATGTATGTATATATATTTTAAACTTTCGAGATTTATACTATTCATATTTAATATAATACTACCTGTGCCCGCGACTTCGTCCGCGTGAATTACAGAATGCTTGGCATGTCTCCTGCAAGGCAAGGCTGTAATCTGGGGTGCCTCTCAGGAAAGGAGCTTTTTACTTTGGATTTGGGAACTTTCTGGTTGTATTTATAAGCAGACACTAACTGAGATACGGAATTCTTTATTTATCGCTATTCCTTATAGTTTCGCATTTGGTCTATCATAATCCAGTAACAATATAACGCAGTAAATAAATATATTTTTTAAATTATTATATACCTTCCCGGTTTAAATCAATTTTGTTCATTATTTCATTAGTTTCAATTATATTTTCGCGTAACGCTTTTTTATTTATTAATTAAAAAATAAATAAAAAAAATGTAAGCTAAGTTAATCCTTATAATATTAGCTATAGAGATTGTCCATTAATCACGTAATGTTTTTAGGAACGTTTTAGACTTTGTGATATTTCGTGATTTTTTTCTTCAATCTCCTCCCCCTCCTCTACAGTCCCCCTAATTGCGAGTGAAAGTCCTATCAAATTCGATTCAGCCGTTTCAGAGGTTAGTCGTAAAAAACAGTATGACAGAAAATAATTAAAGAATGGATTTTTTGAGGTGAGTACCGTATATACTTCCATACATTTAGTGAAAAGCACAAAATAATGGACGACGTGAACCCTTAATTTCACATATACCGCTTGAAATGAAATAAACACTAAATATTAAGTGAAGCTTATAGCAATATTAGTGAAAACCGCATCTAAATCGGATAAACCGTTTCTGAGATAAGCGGGCACAAACGCATAGATAAACAGACAAACAGACAAAATTCTAATAATTATTGTTTTGGGTTCTATTGCGTTGGTAAAGTTCCTCAATAATATTTTTTTCATATATCTTCCATGTACAAACAGCGACCCGTTAGAATTTTATTATATGTATAGATTAAAATATACCTAAAATAAAAGTAAGTCACTCCTTATAACATTTGCTAACTACGAGTAAAAGTACCATCAAAATCGGTTCAGCCGTTTTAGACATTAGTAGGAACAAACAGATAGACAGACAGCCTAACAGACAAAAAATTAAAAAATGTATTTTTTATGTAAGTACTGTATATACTTTCATGTATTTAGTGAAAAGCACAAAAAAATGTTCGACGTGATTCCTTAAATTGACATAACTTTTTTATTTATGGATCGATTGACATGAAACAAACACTAAATGTTAAGTGAAGCTTACTACATTATATTATTGAAAACTGCATCTAAATCGGATAAGCCGTTTCTGTGATTAGCGTGCACAAACGCTCAGATAAACAGACAAACAGATAAGAATTCTAAAAATTATTGTTTTGGGTTCTATTGCGTTGGTAAAGTCCCTTAATAATATTTTTTTTCATATATCTTCCATGTACAAACAGCGACCCGTTAGAATTTTATTATATGTATAGATTAAAATATACCTAAAATAAAAGTAAGTCACTCCTTATAACATTTGCTAACGTCGGGCAATAAAAAGGTATTACTACCATTATTCATCGCGATAAGACCCGTTATATTAAATATGAACTTATGTATCTTAATTAAAGTCTGAGAGCAGAACGTAAAACTAAATAAAGACTATTAAAACGATTTAGATTAGTTTATAGCCATTTAACCGACAGTGAAGAATGCAGTTATGTCTCAAGTTACATAATTATAATTAACTGATCCGCTTTTACACTCACTTAGAGTAAACGCCAGTGATAGTCAAACCTCTATAGTTGTTTTCGTATAAAAATGAAAAAAGACGCAGTTGTCTTCGCGGTTTCAATCGCGTTCGTGATTACTGTTTTTCTCCTTTGAGTCGTAGCGAGATGTAATATGGCCTATAGCCTTCCTTAATAAATTAACTATCTAAAGTAAAGATAATTTTTCAATTCGAATCAGTAGTTTCTGAGATTAGCGCGTTCAAACAAACAAAGTCTCCAGTTTTATAATAGGATAGATTTCAAACAGAACTGTTGGTGTATTATGTGCAGTATTCGCGGGTTATCCTATGTTTATCTCCGAATGTATTCAGCATATCCGAACGTGTTATATACTAAAACCTTCCTTGAAAATATGCATTTAAATAGTAAAAGCCCCATGCAAATCGGATCAGTAGATTTTGAGAAAATAACGTACATACAAACGTACATATATACATGGATGTAATTTTACGTGCATGTTCGTCAATATTAATTAAAACATTTTTTTTTAAATATTACATATTCTTTGTCAAAAAGATAAATTCATCTTGATAAGCAATAATGTGTCAACCCACAAAAAGTCAAATTATTGAAAAGATATTGATGTACTCTGAATAATGCGTTACGTATTTAACATTATTCAAAAATGTATGCCGTTTATATGACTATTATGTATTTATTATTGAATAATGTTAAATAGGTGATGCAATATCAAAATACATCAATATCTCCGAATTTTACTTTTTGTGGGTTGACACATTATTGCTTATCAGCATCCATATATACTTCCTCAAACATATTAGGAATAAGTTTGACATCTTTAGACTGCATTTTCACAAAATAAAGTCTGTGTAGTGTGTAGTTTGACACAGTATTGCTTATCAGCGTTTACATATATTTTAAGTTATACATTTACTTAAATTAGGAGCTGTAATTCCAAAATGAGCAATCATTTTTAGTTAGTAGTTAGTATCCAAATACAATAGGTTAATAAACGAAATGTTAACATTTTAGTATTTAGGTTATTAAAGAATCGCTGCTGGGATATCCTATCAGGTATACAGCTGATATAATAATTACATACTTCAGAAACTTTGAGAGCCGTTCTCCAGTCCGGTATCTGACCGCCATTTTGGATTAATGCCAAGTGTCAAAAGTGGATAGTGCGACGCACTACTCGAAACGAATGTTCTGTTATTTCAACCTTTATTGTAATAGAAATAAAGATTAGAATTGTATTAATTATGAAGTTTCGAAAGCAGTGATCTATCAGAAATGTAAATAATCGCGAAGTTGGTAAAAATAGGATGACCTTTTCGAATTTTTTTTATTATAATTGAGAAAGTACAAGTATTATTTCGATTAAATTTTTTCATAAAATCGAACGTGAAGCAAAAACTTAGTATCCCTTTTTAAGAAGATTGCGCGGACGATAGACTGCGAGAGGAATGCTAATATATATTTTTTTAATTATACACCAAATAAACATTAAATAAAAAAAAACACACACACTACCACGTATTTTACCTATACACATATATACTTTTAATTATGGTCGAATTTCGACCAATGGGCGATTACTAGTTACTATTATTATTACAAACAACTCTTTGGCAAAGTGTTCCTTTCATTTGATCCAACTATCCAAGTAAAGTGGGCGCCCTATGCGAGTAATTCTGATCACTAGGCGGGAGATTTTAATGTAAATTTTGAAAACATTTTTACTAAATAAGTCACATGTAAATAACAATAAAAATAATTGTTTTTATGTATAATTAAAAAAAAAATTAACACTCAGCACTTCTTTTCTGTGTAAACTATAAGATTCTCACTTTTCTTTCTTTCTTTATTTTGCTTTGTGGCTTTTAGTGGCAATTGTACACATATTATTTCGCCAATGTCACGTGGAGTGGAGAAAACGCGATGAGATTGTCCGGTGTTCTCACTTTTCATGATTTTATTTGACTGGTAACATTTTGAATACCTTTAAATCAATTGAGATATTTGGACTTTGATAAGTAATACTATGTCGATTAAATTAAATTCTTTGGTTAATGGCTTAATACTATGTCAAATCACACAGACTACATTTTGAGAAAATGGTGTCTGAAGATGTCAAACCTAACTCAACAAAGTCGTATATATCCATCTTTTCTTTTATATTTTGATAAAGAGTAAAATGAATTAAAAGTAGATTGGTAAAATAAAAAAGTTTATTTGATAATAAGTTTTTCAAATATATAAGATGATTGGATAGTGCAGAACATAAAATACACTTCTAAATTGAAAACTTTAAATTAAGACACTGTTGTCTATATCTATTTAGTTAATAATATTAAATACGTGGGTGGACGCATTATTGCTTATCAGCATCCATTTATCTATGGGAATTTGCAAATCAAAATCAAAATTTACTTTATTCAAGTAGGCTCTCACAAGTAAGAAGCTACCAACGGTTCGTCAAGAACCGGCAAGAAGATCGATAGTTACCCTTTTAAAATTATGTCAATACAATTTTTTATCAACTACAAATTCATCTTTATTGTCAACGGATCTTTATCGTCAACGTATATTGAACAGAATTATATGCTTTAGCTATTAGGGACTTTTAACATATGATTTAAATGTATTCACTGAAAACCGCAAATATTTCTGAGAAACCCGCCAGAAAGGAAATACTTTCTTTGCGTAACTAGTTAATTCGTTGTTATAAGTTTATCTTTCTTTCTCGTTTATAAGCCATTATGTTTGTGAATATAAATGAAGTCAATTTAATGAAGGTGCCTCGTCAATTACATTGACATAGTCATGAACCGAATTGTGACTCTCCTGTTGCTGTAAAAGTGCATGAACGATTCCTTTACATATTGTTGACCCCTCGTTTGTCGGCTGTTTTATATATATAAAAAAAAAAAAAAAAAAAACAAAAACACACTGAAACGAATTTTCCTTAAAACACAACTGTAAACAATGGCTTATTTTAACGTATTTTACTGTTTCTTAACAGTGAAAAACGTCTGGCATGCGCAGAAATAGATGCAGCGAAGAACGCTGAAATATTTACGGCTTTACGTACGGTGGTCGTGTGAAAATGGTGTGTACTTTGAATTTTCTATAATAAGTCTTATTTTTAACTTTCAAAGGTGTTTCTGAATGTGTCTGGCTTTATCGGTTTGGTAGATTCTTTTTTTTTCAAGGGTTTTTGATATCAAAAAAATAGAATTGCGTCCTCTGACAAATGCAACCTTAAATGTAACCTTTTTAATTGACAAAATTTTAAATAAATAAACTAGATTATTTGACTTTCGTGATATTTGTATTTGTAACGAGCTGTGCCTCGATTTCACCCACGTTAATTTGAGGATTTTATATGTATATAAGGTTTATCTTGCCTACTTAAATCGAATATTGTTCATCATTTCATTGGTTTCAATTCATTGGTTCCAGTTAAAATTAAATAAAAAAAAATAATTTTAAAAAATAAATTAAAGCGAAAGTAGCCTAAGTTACTCCATACGATATTAGCTAATGAGTGATAAAAACCCGTCAAAATAGTTCCAGCTGTTTCAGAGATTAGCCGGAAAAAACTGACAAACAAACAATTTTATATAATTGTATATATTTTACCAATGTACCCAATATCTAGTGTAGCCTATGCGTTTGTGACAGAGTAGACTCAATCCATCGTAACAAATTTTCGCTTTTATAAAAGTAGACGGTAGATTTTCGGAGAGACAGAATGATGTACATCGCTCCCATTTCCTCGGAATATAAGACAACACTGCACTTGCCAAGTACATGAAGAACAAAAGCATCGTATTTTCAATTTTCACCTTAAAGATTGAGATCTGCCGTGAAAAGAACGTCGGAATTACATTACTAACTAACCTTCGCTCGTGGCTTCGCTCGCACAGCAAGAGGTTCTCAATTCGTGGCGTATTGTTTTTATATTTATTACCTAATAACTTCATCATTTATGAATCGATTTTGAAAATTATGTTTCCGTTAGAAAGATTTGGCTTTCAGATTACTTCCATAGAAATTTGCTTGCTTTAAGCCTTTTCCCCTAACTTGTAAATTCAAACTCAAACTCAAAATATACCTAATTCAAACAGGCTTTTAAAGAACTTTCAAATCAAATTATATGTCGGTAAAGCTACCACCGGCTCGGAATGTAGTCTCTACCGACAAGAAACTCGATAGTAACTCTTTTAAAATCATTTATACCTAATGTATTTCTATTGCATTTTGTTTTTTTAAAGTTTTAGTTAAAAGAATATACATTAAAAATACCTTATGACCATTTACAATATTGTAACTTTGATGTGGCACATTAATACTGATTTTGTTTTAAAGCCCGACGCAAAAAAAGGGGAAAGTTTGACCGTTATGTGTGTTTGCTGCAATATATCTCCTAAATGGATGAACCGATTTGGATGAGGTTTCTTTTATTTGAAAGAGGATTTTCTACCGATGGTTCTTAGAATGTTCTACCAAAATCGGTCCAGCGGTTTCAAGATCAATGAATGGATTGTCGGTTTTTTTTTAATATTCAATTTTAGTCATGTTTTATTTACAATCCAAAAAAGACGACCTAACTAAATGTTTTATTTTTTCGGAAGAAGCTAAACCTAATGGTCAATTTAAAAATTTTTGTGTGGTATTTTTAGATTTTAGCGCTTATCAACCTTCCTTACTAAGCTCAGCCAAGATTTGATGTAGAACAACCGGTGAGTTGATGTAGATCAAATCTTGGTCCAGCACGTTATTGTATTTAGAATCATTCTCAAATATTGGTACCCGTTTTCAACTTTAAGCAAATCATCATCTTTTGGGGCAGTCAGGTACCATTTTGGCTACAAATCCACGCACGTAGACTTCCTTGTAACGCTTGCCAAATTGGGTATACACAGACGTTTCAGTGACGCGAGGACAGGTCAATATGTCACTGACACACTCCGCTAAGGGCCCGCCCTCATTCCCGAGGAAATGTCAACTGTCGGTGCTTTTGCCAAACTGTTTACAGATTTTAACAATAATGGGTATTTTGGTGAAACAGCTAAGGTCGTTGACATGCAAAGCTCAGTCGTAATCGTGTGAGCGGATCCAGTGAACGAAATTAGTACAATTTCGACATGATTTTCGTTATTATTTACCTTAATAAATTTTGAGGTATTATTTATTTTTTATTTTATTTATCGAAAATGAACCGAACATCCAAGCAGTTATCTATATATCAATTAAAAAAAGAAATTGACTTATAACGAATATTATGCCCGTTATTTTGTTTTTACTAAAATAAATTTTCATAAAAAACTCTTTCCTTTACTGGGTTGTCTGGAAGAAATGATTGTCCATTAGATAGCCATAAGATCGACTGTTTTACTAAACAATTTAAAAACAATTTTTTAAAGATGTATGTTCTAAATTATGTGGTGTACAATAAAGTATACAATAAATCGATTTTTGATGAGGTTTCTATGGCACCGATATGAATGTACAGCATTTACAATAGAAAAGAATATTAAAATTAGGTAATAAACGAATTCTGAAGAAACATAAAAAACCCTTTTCTTACTTCCCTATTTCATTCTTATTCCTTTTAAGCTGACAACGGATTCGTGGCTTCTCTGGTGCTGCAAATGTTCACAAGCAGTGATGATCTTTCAACATCTTTCTATCTAATTTTATAAAACACAAAGCAACATAAATTAATTATCGGTGATAAATAAGAATATTGTGTAGTGCTGTAGTACTGAATGTACCTCTTTCGCGGACGGTTGCGAGTTCAATTCTCGTTCGTAGGAGATATTTATATTTGTATAAATATTTATTCCTAGGTTCTTGTGGGTCACTCCACTGTGCCTCGGAGATCACATAAAGCTGTCGCTCCCGGTTGTTATCACAATCACCTGATAATGATCGTTACTCTTAGTAGAGAGATTATTCTAGTCTAAATGGTTACTGGCTTGCCCTCAGCGGTTGCTAAGTATATGCCTAGCCGTTTTCTATTACAGTGACTTAAACCTTAGCTGCTTTACTACAAAAGATGTAATAAAACCACGTTCAACACGTGTCTAGCTAAACAGTGTTTAAAAATTAGACATTGTTTAAAATGTTGTCAAAACTGCTACACAGCGTGTACAATTATGAAGAAATAAAATATCACACGTCATATTATTTATTATTACAGTTAAAATAGGTTTCAAGCATGTGTTAAAAACGAAATTGTCTTTAGACTTGGATTTGTAGTACAGGATTTTATAGACACGCGTTTAACGTATGTTTAAATTTTTTGTTGTAAGGCAGTAGGTGTTTTGACCTTATATGACTAACTAACTTACACCCGTGACTTTGTCCACGTGGAATAGTAAATGCAAATGCTAGATATAAGCCATCTTCATTACAAATTTTAGCAAAATTGGTTCAGTCGTTTTTTAAGTAAAAGAGTGAAAAGTACTGTATAAATTATTCCTGTGGGAACTTCAATTTTTTTCGGGATAAAACGTAGCCTATGTGTTAATCCAAGATATAAGCCATCTTCATTTCAAATTTCAGCCAAATCGGTTCAGTAGTTTTTGCGTGAAATAGTAACAAACATCCATCCATCCAGTCATAGAAACTTTCACATGTATAATATTAGTAGGATATATTTCCTAGCGTAGCCAAGCGTAGTCAAGGTACCACCGACATAGTTATAAACAATACTGGCTGTGGTCTTGCTTTCAATCGGTCACGGTTTAAGTCAAGTTTTCGCACGCTATCGTCTTCAATATTTACTTTTTCCCTCACATGCCGTCTCCATTCTGGCCGACTTCTAGCGAGGAACTCCCAATGGGAAGCAATCGTTCTTTGTAAAAAGTAACGTACTTGAGCAATAAGCAGACTCTGGTATACTCGGAAATGCTGGATGATAATGAAATAAGAATATTGAGTCGTTGTTTTCAAAGTGTTAATTCAAACATTGATTTGCATAGTGGTAGTGATTGGCATTTGATGTGACGGTAATTGAATTCCCATTCCATCGGTTTGCCGATTTGTCCGACGCCTACTCGTTAAAGCGATTATGAAAAAAACATATAGGAAATTATTAAGACTCCTTTTTAAAAGCAACTGACTTTAAAACCAAATGGAACACACTTTAATATTCGAAACATGAAATTAAGAAATTTTTTCGTACTTATTTGTTTTAAATGATTTGATTTTTTTTAGTAATGTTAAACACGCATTATCAAAATACATCAAAATCTCCGAATTTGATTTTTTGTGGGTTGACGCATTATTGCTTATCAGCGTCCAATTGTGCATTGCATCTTGTTCACGACTGTAAGTATTTACAAAATATATAAAATTTTAATAAAATTAAGTTGTAAATAAAACACGCGATTGTCCCATTAAAATTATTTGTATTTTTTATTAGGTATAATGTTTATATCTATTTTTGTGATGTTTTAGGTTAAAAACGAAATTCACACTATTTTAGGGGGAGTTTTCAAAATTTAGTTAAGATTGGATTCTCGACCCCACCGATCAATCTCCATCGTGTTTTCTCCATTCCACGTGACATTGGCTTTATAACATGTCCAATTGGCACAACTAAAAGCCATTAACCAAAGAAAACCAAAGAATTGAATTGAATTAACCAAAGAATTGAAATGAGCATTAACAATAATAGTATTGTGTTATTGTAAGTGTAGCCTTCAATGTAAATTGAGCGTGTTCCTTTCATGCGGTACAAGTGCATCCTACAGGTGTTATAGCTTTGACCTACTTATAATTTGGGAGATTCACACTCCAATTGCGTCGAAGGTGAAGATATCTATCACTTGTGTAATAAATATTAAGAAAAACATACAACTGGAGTCATAATTCATCCGTGAATAACGTAATTAACATTTTGACGAGTGACTTTGAAATCGATTCCAAAACCTTAAGACGAAGCTATATTAAATTAATCTATACAAATAAATGAAATTAAAGTATATGTTTGTGTTACGAATTAAAAGCTAACGTTGTCTTAGATTTTCTCGATTATTACTCATTGAAATAAAACTATTTTAAACGGATTTAAATCGCGTATATTAACTATTTTTATCATCTCAACATTTCGAGCACTTTACAGCGTTCGTGGTCACGGGTAGACCCGGGTATATACGCGATTTAAATCCGTTTTAAAATAGTTTTATTTCAATGCATTAACAGCTTCTAACTAAATTCATATGAAAGTATACACGGTACTTACATCAATAACATTTCGTAAACGCAAGCAGTATTTAGACGACTTTTTTGTATTCGAATGTACATATATCGTTTCAAAGATATTCAAAGAGTTACAGAAAAAAGTGAAAAGTGAAAGAAAACTTTTTTAAAACCTAAAAAAACAACAAATCCAATCAGTAACATCCGGGCAACAATGACTCGGACACCTGACCTATTTAACTAGGCAAATATATATCACCGGTCGTTGACATTCAACCCAGGTACCTAGTCTTTCCTAGAACAGATAAATGAAAGCGTTGAAGTCATCAAACTAATATTATGAATATGAAATTCGGAATGAGGACGGGTTATATGCAGTCAGAGCCCTTTTTAGCCTACTGGACGCCCTGTGCTCATTAGGATCAGGGTAATGGAGCTCCTTTGATAAAGGACTATGGACTATTTTGTTACAAATAAAGACTAAACATGTAAAATTCTAGATTTAGTCAATTGTTACTTTACTGTCACATTAAATGAATAAATATTTACAAATATATATAATACCATAATCAATAAGAAAATTAATACTTAGAGTTCACAGGAAATCTACACTGATTAAAAAGGTACCGTTCTAATTTTAAGAGAGACAAAATTTTCAATAACTTTTCCATAATCCTGCGGGAACTATGGTGTCTCCATAGATCGGAATGCCTTGGGCACTTGCCCAGAGTGCTCCGTGGAAAGAGGGGCTTGTATCTAGTGCTGTTATTAGGGTGGCCAACGGTTCCCAAGCGCTGGCCGCACAGGGCACGAACACGACCAAACTATGTTAGGAATATATAATCAAAGTAAATATATACTGTATTTAGTCTATGGTAAATCGTTGATTAGTTAACTACTAATATATGCTGATAAGCAATAATGTGTCAACCGACGAAAAGTAACATTTTGAGATATTGATGTATTCTGGTACTGCGTCACGTATTTAACATTATTGACTTGCAAAAATCAGCGATGTTTGCCGGGGTTTGAACCCACGAGCTTGTATAATAGCGACGTTTTCTAACCACTAGGCCATCTCGGCGCTGTAGATAAAAAAATTATATATTACATAGATAATTGCCTTATGCCAGTGCACCCAACACTGAGTTACAATTTACAAATAGATTTTCCAGATTCAAAATAAGCGAAAATAATACTTAAGCCTATTTTTAAATTTCTTAGAAAACTCCTATATGAAAGCCATAGCTTCACACGTGATATGCCTAATTAGAAAGTAAATTAAAATAATAAAAGATTTTTCAAAATCGGTTCATAAAGAACGGAGAAAAAAAAACAGAGATTTAATTGAGATCTTTCTGTTTTGAAGTCTGTTATAAACGCAAACGATAGTACGAGTATTAGTAAATCAACTCAGGCCACTGTCCCAGTTAATTTAGTTCAGTGACAGACTTTTCCGAACAACGATATTGTCATAATTCTATTGCTGTCGTGTCATTGACACCTATTCGGAATGAATAATATGATTTAAAAACAGTTTATTTAGTAACAGTTTCTGGTTGTAAATGCGAAAGTAACTCTCTGTTCTAAAGAGTAACTGCCTTACTACAAAAGATTTAAACAGACGTTAAACGCGCGTCTAAGACAATTTGAGTTAAACATGCTTTAGACATATATTTTTAAGTGAGTTTAATAGACGTTTAAGTGAGTTTAATAGATGTTTAAAATCTATTTTTGTTGTCAAATGTAACGTATAACATTTTATCAATAAGTTTTTTTATGAGTTTATTCGCTGTTAAGCTATTTAGATAATATTTTAAGCAATGTTTAATTTTTAAACAGTGTTTAGCTAGACACGCGTTCAACATGGTTTTAATGCGTCTTTTGTAGTATGACAGTAACTCTTTAAAGAGTAACTCTCTGCTCTAAGTAAGTCTGTGTGCTTGTTTCGTTTTCACGTCTAAAACTTAAATATTATTTATTTATTTAAATGCTTATTGTATCACTAGCTGTCCCTTGCTGTTTCACTCGCGTTTATGGTTACTGCTTCGCGTTTATAAGACGTAGCGTGATGTAACATAGCCTATAGCCTTCTTAAATAAATAAACTATCTAACACAAAGATAATTTTTCAATTCGAACTAGTAGATCCTAGAGATTAGCGTGTTAAAACAAACAAACTCTTCAGCTTTATAATATTAGTATAGATATGAAAATATTAACAAAAGATGGGCTTAACTCCATTGCATTTTTATCACTTTAGAAGAACAAGAAAGATTGATTCAGGTGTACAATAATTCAAATATAATACAATATAATATAAATATCGAGAATTTTTGCGACTACACCAAGACAATGTTAAACAAATAAACATTTCGATTAAACACGAACAGGAAATAGTCATATATATATATATATATATCAATTTTCAAGTGTTTATCTCTCTAGGGAAAATATCGTGGAGAATTTAATTGGCTCGTATACGGGTTGATTCAACTGGGGCAGTACCTCACCTGCAATAATGTGTCAACCCACAAAAAGTCAAATTCGGAGATATTGATTTATTTTGATACTGCATTACACATTTAACATTAGTCAAAAAAATTGTAGTCATATAAATTAAATTAGTAAGGAAAAAAGTTTCTTAATTAATTTGTTCAAATTTCAAGTGCGTTCCATTTTTTGCTATTTATGCAATAATCTTAAATATTTAAATAACTTTTTACTAGATAATAAAATGTATCAGTCTGATTTAAATTCATTATAGCTTTTATCAAAAACAAAATAAAAGATGGATATATACTTCTTCAAACATATTCGTTAAGAATAGGTTTGATATCTTTAGACGCCATTTTGTCGAAATGAAGTCCCTGTGGCTTACACCATAAGAACCCTACATTATCTCATGAACATAGGCTATAGACAATTTTAATTTATTTTTGTTAAACATCTATATATATCCGTGCGTAAAATCTACACATTACCTAACGTAGTTTGGCAAAAATATACGAACATTGTTGTCTTGTTTACATAGCAGTTAACTCAAACACAGGTTCAGAAATACCTTCAGTTACAAAACGGAACTATTTATAAACGACATAGCGATGTTGAAAGTCGATTAAAATTTGAAATTCCCGTTGTATATTATTTTTACGAGCTTATAATTTTTTATTTTAATAGGCAACCCAGTTTATAAAGTGTAAAATCTTTTAAGAGCTTTCTTACTAACTAACTCAGTATACATGATCACAACCCTTTTTTTATCGGACTGCGCAACACAAGGGAGGGTAATGTGTTTTGAATGTATGTATGTATGTGGGTCTGTACCTTTGTGGCACTATTTAGACCAAACGAAAGTATTGATAAATGACACATCGTTATAACGGCGCGAATGTCATACAATATTATTATTTTGGGGGTCATGACCCCTCCCCCCCCGCCTGGGCTGGGTCCAAGACCTAGGTAGAGCACTAATTATAATTGTTAAACATTATGATGATTAACATTTTTTTTGTCACAATATAGATTTTATGTAAGTACCTTTAATATTTAATTAATTTAATATAAATTGTATGATTGAAGAACATTTCACCGGACTGGCACTTCACGTCCATAAAACGTACCCATCGAAGTAGAAGTGATAACATTTTATTTATTGTTTTGTATTGATTATTGTCAAACTTAAATGATTACTTTTCGTGACTTGACCAAACCTAGGTGACCCCCCCTGGCGGCGAAGCTGGATCCGCCCTTGCCTCCTTGGAATAATTCTGCAGATGTCCATGTCGGTATCCTCATAAATATTGTATCAGTATGATGTATTCAAGACCGTGCCATGTGTAGGCTGTGTTTGGATCGTAGTACATATGGGGTACGAGGCATGTACGGGGTACACCGCCGTCTTTAATTTATCGGAGGCCCTAGATAGTGGGCATGTTAAGATTTACGGGGCCCCTAAGACTTTAACAAAAGACTATTTTGTTTAAATAAGTATATGGAGTACATAGACAAAATTCTAGATTTATACAAATGTTTCTGTAAATTAATAGACAATAACATAGAATATTCACAGCTAATTAACACAATTTTCTTATTTTTAGAGAGACAAAATCATGAATCACTTTTCCATAATATAGCAGGAAGTATGGAATCCCCATAGACAGCAGGGCCATGGACACTTGCCCAGAGTGCTCTGTGGGAAAGAGGGGCCTGCAAACGAGAGCACATAGCACTATCTTTGGACCCAACAGACGTCATCCTACCCAATAGTAGCGCCCCAAACTAAACCATTTTGGGATCCATTCCAACACACGTAAAATTTTTATCAAAATAAATTTAATCATTTAAGAGGAGTTTAGTGACATACACATGGACAGAAGAAATATAAATATGTATACATAAAGATGTACCCGTTATACAAGTAAGCCCGCGTGTATTTAAACAATACAAGCTATTTAAAATATTAATTCTGTTCTAAAAGTGTAGCGTCGACGATTGATAAAACGCACTGCATATATTGAATTCAAGTGCTCGGTATATTAATAACAATAGGTATTGTCTGTGTTACGAATTACACTTCAAGATTCTAAACATTAAATTGAGAACCTTTTTCCGTACTTAGTTAGTTCAAATACTTGATTTTTTTAATAATGTTCAATATATGTATTTGAATATAATTAACATTGACAAAAACAAATGATTCTATTAAAAATAAAAAGAAAGAGACATTAAAAATAGTTATATTAAACCTAAGTAACTATCGATGTCACAGTGAGGCAAGGTGCCCAAAACACTGGCATAAAAAGAGGTAATCTCTTTTTATGGCCAGACTGATATGCTGGCCAAGGTAGCTGCTAGCCCTTCGGTCACCTGTAGTTTCGATGTTCAATTACATTCGATTCTTTGGTTAATAGATGTTATATAATTTTAAATATGTGACCCATTATCAGAATACATTAATATCTATTAATTTGACTTTTGGTGGGTTGACACATTATTGCTTATCTGCATGCATATATGTATATCAATATTAAAAAGCTGAAGAGTTTGTTTGTTTGTTTGTAATCTCTGGAATTAGTGCTTTGAATAAAAAAATATTTTCGTGTTGGATAGTATCGAAGAAGGCTATATAACATCACGCTACGATGAAGAGGAACGGAATGTAATAATAAACATTAGTGGAACCGCGAGGGACAGCTAATGACGTACGATGGCGATGACGTGACAATTCTTACGTGATGTTTACAAAGACAATCAACATAGTAATTTCCAACATTCTATTTTTGATATTGACAGTAATATTCACGAATTAATCTTTTAATAATCATTTAACACGTGCTGTGACACGAGACTGAATACGACACTCTGTGACACTCGACGCCATGTGACATAAATGGGCGCTGATAAGCAATACTGTGTCTAGCCACACGAAGTTCATTTTGAGAAAATGGCGTCTAAAGATGTCAAACCTATTCTTAATGAATTTGAAGAATAATATCCATATTTTTATTTGTACTTTGATAAAAGTTATAAAAAATATGAAGTACTTGGTATAATAAAACGTTTTCTCCAATAAAAAGTTTTTCAAATATATATACAAGATCGCACTTCAATATTCGAAACTTTCAATTAAGACACTATTTCCCGTACTTATTTTGTTTAGATGACCTGAAAAGTTTTTGAATAATGTTAAATACGTGACGTATTATTAGAATACATCAATATCTCCGAATTTGACTTTTTTGTGGGTTGACACATTATTGCTTATCAGCGTCCAAATGACGTTGAACTGTCAGTAATATCAGCTGTATATTGATTTTCCAAATGTAATTACGGTTGAATTCTCGACCCCACCGACCAATCTCCATCGTGTTTTTTTCCACTCCACGTGAAATTGGCGAAATAATATGCACAATTAATAGTCACAAATCAAAGAATTGAATTGAATTGATTCGCGGATAATGTTGTCATTATTTAAACCTTGGTCTTAGCTTGGATATTTTTGCACCCCTCCAGGGTTTAGCGCTTTTTTTGTGACCGCAGGGGAATTCTTCGAGAAGATACCCGATTCTTGGAAGGGCGATCGGGTTATGTGGAGATTTATACCCACTAAAAACCCGGTGATGGCCGTCTTTAGCACGAAAATGGTAAGGCTGCGAGATCTCTTGCACATATGCATCCGCTGCACATCCCAGGGTCTTAAGCTTTGTGCCTGGGCACCGCTTGCATAATCATATTTACGGTACTGTCAGTACCCACAATGTATTAATTATCCAGTCCTTCTCAAGAATCAAAGTTTAAAAGCACTCAAAATGTCATCAACACAGATCAATCAAGAAATTGAACCCATTTGGCGTTTCGAATAGGCATTATTTCCGCGCCAATACCAAACGCATACTTTGGCTACTCTCAAAACATCTTCATTATCATAATTAGGTTAGGTTAGCTTTGATATTATATCAATTTAAATCGATCCGTCTGTTGGCTTGTTCGCTGGGTGAACGACCTTCTGAAAATAGCAATAATCAGGCCGAATTGGCATTGTGTTAATCAATTGGTGTATTTAGTAAACATTGTTTCGTTAGGATTTTTTTTTTAGTGTTGTGGATTTTGGCGCGGATTTGTGGGACGAAAACCCGATTGTTTTTTTTTTTTGGTTAAAATTTGACGTGACACTTTGCCTGAATTAACATAGTATCTGTGTTTATTTCCTTTATTTTTAAGATAATAATACTTAAAAAAATGGAACTGACTTTAAAAGCATAAAATGTAACTTCGTTTACTTGGATCAGTATGTACCTATTAATTTCAGTTATTTTGATTTAAAATCGACTGAACCGATATTGACGAAAATTCAATGCGATTAATCTGAAAGTGTTGGCTTTCAAACATTTGAGTACATAGCTATGTATGAAACCGTCCCCGAAGAACTGAGAACCTCCACGTTTCTGATGTCTGTTAAAACTAAAGTTTTAAAGAACAGTCTTCAAATCTTCCATGGATAAAAACTCCCATTTACTTCTTCTGTTAAGTACAAATGCTGAGGTAAAACCACCACGCTGCACCAGTGGGAATTGCGGAAATCTTTTGGGAGAAATTCTGACTCATGAGAGTTGTGAAGTAACAGCCTGTAAATGACCCACTGCTGGGCCAATTTCTCCTCTTATTAAAGAAAAGGTTTTAAAGCTTTAATCCACCACGCTGCTTCACTGCGGGGCGGATATATGTACATACATGAGTCAGAATTTCTCCCGGCACATGTAAGTTTTCTCGCGATGTTTTCCTTCATTGCCGAGATGAATTTAAACACAAATTTAGCGCTTGAAAATTCTGTGGTGCGCGTTCTCACCATTAGACCATATCGAATCTCTGATCCATGTGTACACACAAATACTTAGTGGAGCAGCGTGGTGGATTAAGCTATCCTTCTAGTAAACTTACTTTAGTAAATGCTTGCTGATTCTTCTCGGTAGAATCTACGTTCCGAACCGATGGTAGCTGTATTATTAATATAAATGCTTTTTAGTGTATTGACGATTCAAAAGTGTTCGAGTCGTCTACTTGAATCTATACTAATATTATAAAGAGGAAAGATTTGATTATATGTTTGTATTGAAAAGGAGCTGACACTACTGGACTGATTTGAAAAATTCTTTCACAATTACAATCCTATATTATCCCTGGTGAACATAGGCTATAGAAATTTATATATTTTTTGTTAAATACCTAGATATACTCGTGTGAAATCTGGGCGGGTCGCTTGTAAAGATTATTTTGATTTTAATTTAATAGATACAACTACAGCACAAATTTGATTATCCCCATCACTTTTCCCATTGCCGACAGCTTCAAGACGCGCATACCTTAATCGGTCCGATAAAACTACGTCGTTCCATAAAAACGTTAAAAAGCTCATAATAGTTCTCCCACATTAAAGCGAGCTGTCCGTCAATCTGTCATTGGTTCATGCGTTCAACGTTCTATTTCTGTTGTTTTAATATTTATTGTTTATGTATGAAACTGGGCCGCGAGGTGAAACCGAAATTCACACGAAAGATTGTGTACAATGGCGTCACCTACACTGAGGTGGAGCCGAGCTGTAGTTCACTGACTACAACTCGTTTAACGACTCGACTGGGGCAGGACCACACTCTGAATTATAGAATATCAGATAGTGTACTATATAAGTAAAATAAAAAAAAAACATAAACTATTGAAAATCATGTGCCTTAATGGGAAAAATAATTAAAATTATAAATATAAAGAAAATAACAAAATTAGAAAAAAAAATCGATGACACCAGTCTTCAGCATTTTTGTGCACGGTTGTACATACCTTCTTTTTGTTGCTTTTCTATATAGATATAGATCTTAAAAGCAAAAATTTTAGAATTATTATTACATTTTTTTATATATATTAGCATTTATTATATTTTCATTTTATTGTAATGCTTATGTAATTAGAACATATTAAGTGAAACCCATGCTCATTTTTTTTGTCTACCGATGATATCTATGGTTAATTTTAAAATCGGTCGAATATTTTATGTACAACGTTCGACTTCCGTCCGCTAGACGATTACAATAAAATTGTCACTGGAAAGAAATTGGAAAATTTGAGCCCATGGTTTTATTTATAAAAAAAATGCCGAATGTAAGTACGTTTCGTACATTCCTTTCCTTACTTCCTATTCGTTTTAATCAATTTAAAGAAGAAAACGAATTAACAGTATAGCTAGTTTCAACAGTAATTCATAATTCGCTCAATATTCCAAACACATTTCATATCATTAATCATATTTAATTACACGACCATTTACCAAAACATGGAATTATAAATAAACGAACTGAATTCTATAATAACTCATCTTGAATTTTACATTTAAATGTTTACAAAAAACTATATAATCTATAATGAATTCCCTAAAATTTAATCTTACGAACATTAATTATTTGTAAAATAATTATGTTTAATTTTAAACATTTATGTTTCTATGTTATTTTACTTTAGTAGAACCTAGCTGTATAGGTGTTGATCAGACTGGGACTTTACGATACTGTCTTAGAAAATCGATAAGTAGCTTATATGGAGTATATACTTCGGGATGTATTTAAAAAGATATTCTCCCGGTTGCCTCACAATACATTTACGTTAATATTTTATATATCATTCAAAATAATGATAGCTCGTTCTCTTTTTAAAGACCTCTCAAAGAGACTTTTAGAGTCAACTGGGGACCCAAGAGCTAGCAGCTACCTCGGTCAAAGGATCAGTTCGGCCATTAAACGGGGTAATGCTGCCAGTATTTTGGGGACTTTACCCAGATGCAGTGTCTTAGATGAGGTCTACAATTTTTTGTAATAAATTATCCTTTTTTATTTTTGTATTAATTGACTTTAATTTATTAAAATGTTATATTTTATATAAGTTACACATAATAAAAAATTTTAGTGTCTAGTTTATTATATATTTATTTATTTATTGTGGTGATCTAATACACCAACAAAATACACACTATAACATTACAAACACATGAATATACAATAAATATAAGTAGTATCTTAATTATAGGCGACAACAACATGACAATGTTAAAGACGAGCAACAACTAAAAAGAAATGTAATGGATTACAACAAATTGATGCAATACAGGTACAAATTTACAGACTACTAATAGAGAGAGAAAAAAAGCATAGTTTTTATAGCATATTATATAATACAAAATATTTTGACGACAAAGAGGAAGACTTGATACGCGTTGTTTTTCTATCAGGATAACAAAAGTAAAATGTAATAAAAATAATTTTAATTATCTAACAAAAACAGTAAAGATAAAAAAAGAATAACAATCCAAAAGTGAAAATCAGGAACATCCAAGTGCATTGCTACCGAAGTTTCGGATTAAGCGCGTCATCTTGTTGGAAGAACAACCATTTCCTTATTCACGTGTATTTTTGTTTGAAAGTGGGACAATTATTTTTGCGACGGCATTTAATGTCTCGCAAGTGTACACGGATGTGTTTAAGAACATGTTTTTGTTATAAGTCGTTTGTTATTTGGGTTATTTTATTTTTAATTGTGTTTTATACTTCTACATATACTGACATATTCACTGACTGATCAATCAACGCCGAGCTGAAACCACTGGGTTTAGAAACATGAAATATTGCACTAACGTTCTATAAACATCATAAGTGCGCACTAAAAAAGGATTTTCGAAAATGTATCCCCTAAGGGGTTGAAAAGAGAGTTGAAAGTTTATTAGTTATCAAATTCCTAAGTATACGCGTGTGAACCTGCGGGGAATTGCTAGTTCTGTATAAAGTAGAGCCCGATAATGTTTTAGTGTTGAGATAAACAGATGTACATACACCCTACACTTTAAGTTCATTTAAGACTACTTATTCATACAAAAAAAAATATTGCCAATGAATTTACTAAAATTTACATCAATACGTATCACTGTTAATTTTCTCGTTCTTTCGCCCACTCCAAGATGGTCTGCATAATGATTTTTTTTAATTTAAAGCATAGTACTGTCCGTAAATATTTTTTTAAATAACTGACAAACGAACAGACGTGACGTGAGAGATCACCCACACAAATGCATTGTCAGTATTATAAAAGAAATAAGATAAAAAAAAATCGTGGACGGTTTAGGGTTTCCGGTTTTCGCACTCACTGTAAAAATCCCATCTATATTAGCTAATATACGCCGATACTCTGAAAGAATGTCGTTGTTTCTTTACGCTGCACTCAGCTTCGAACGCCTAGGTATGTGAAAATTTTTACTACAAGTATGACGTGTGTTGATATTAGTTATCGCCATACGATGTGTACATCCACCCAGCTGACAGACAGACAAAATACAGACAATACAAAAATACTACGCATCATAAATACCTCACGACTAATCCCAAAAAAATTACAACAGATAAAATATCAAAACATATCCCCAGATTAAAAAAAATAGCAATAAAACGTCAAACTAAATAATATAAAACTGCCATGCTTTAAATGACAAAATTGAAATAATAAAATTGAGATCAAAAGACGAGAAAAAAAAAATACATAATTAATAGTTCCACGAGTGATCATTTGGCAAAAACACTTCAGATCATATCTTGGTTTAATAATAGAATACGAGACGTTTTAACGTTAAATATTTGTGAATTTCGTCTTTATTTCGCATATAATAAAAGCTATATAAGCTTTATTGTGAGAAATTAACTACAACAAATACGCAGTCTTGACCGGGCGAGTGACATATAGTCTGTAAAACTACATAATGTAGCTAATTGCGTTCTGTACAGTGAGTGAGTGAGCCGGAAACTTACTCTCCTCCCAACACTTTCCTTGCTTCCTATTACTTTTTCATACAGAATTTGGGTGGTGATAATAATGTGTCAACCCACAAAAAGTCCTATTCGGAGATATTGATGTATTTTGATAGAGTGTCACATATTTAACATTATTCAAAAAAAGTCAAATCATCTTAACTGAATAAGTACGAAAAAATGTTTCTTAATTTAATGTCTCGAAAATTGAAGTGTGTTCCATATTTTGTAATATATAATAATCGTATATACTTAAAAATCCAAATAGAAAAGAAAAGATGTATACATACTTCTTTAAACAAATTAATTAAGAATAATAATGCCGACCATTTTGGATGACGTTGCCTAGCAACCAGCAAGCGATTGAGTATGGCAGGCTAGAATATCTTTAGGGCAACAAGTTTATTGACGAGCGTGTCAAAGTAGGAAAAGCGTACAGATATTTAAAGTGAAATAGTATGTGATAGCCCGAACAAGGAAATTGCCGAACTTTACAGGAGAGAAAAATAATTCTAATAAAGCTAATTGTAATGAATATATTTACATTTTTAAACGATTCAGACTTCAGCTATTGTAAGAAATAATATTATTTATAAGTAAATAGCATTATATAATAATAATATTATATCAACTGGGACCCAAGAGCTGGCAGCTACCTCGGTCAAAGAATCAACTTGGCCATTCAACGGGGTAATGCTGCCAGTATTTTGGCAACTTAACTTTACCCAGATGCAGTGTCTTAGATGAGGTCTACAATCCTTTGTAATAAATTCTCCTTTTTTATTTATTTTTTGTATTAATTGACTTTAGTTTATTAAAATGTTATATTCTGTACACATATTTTGTGCTATAATAAATAATTCGAATACCTTTTCCATTTAGAAAAACCATTTTTACCAAAATTGTTAATAAAATTTGACTTTTATCCTAAAAATCAAAACAATTCGAAAAAAATAGTAAAGGATTGATATCCCCATATGAATCCATAGCATGTACCATAGCAACTATCCTCTATTACATTACTGTAAACAAATTGCGCACGTGCCTGTACTGAACGTAAAAAATATCTAAATATAGACTACACATTAACTTACAAATAACATTTTACACACGATTTGTAATGCTCTGGTGTAGTGGTGCTGAGTGTACCCAAGGGCGGATCCAGGAGGTCACGGGGGTCATGGACCCTGGGCTGGGTCCAAGACTTAGGTAGAACACTAATTATAATTGTTAAACATGATGATGATTAACATGATTTTTATATATTTTGTCACGATATAGATTTTATGTAAGTATCTTTAATATTTAATTAATTTAATATAATTTGTATGATTGAAGAACGTTTAACCGGAAGGGCACTTCACGTCCATAAAAACGTACTTATCGAAGTAAAAGAAGTGATAACTTTTTACCTGTATCGATTATTATCAAATTTAAATTATTACTTTTTGTGACTTGACCAAAACTAGGTGACTCCTCCGTGGCAGCGAAGCTGGTGCCGTTGAATGTACCTCTAACGACGGTGGGTGTTTCGATCCCCGTTCGGGACAGATATTTGTGTAAATATTTGTTTATAAGCCTGTGTCTGACCTCGACGAGCACGTAAAGCTGTCTCGGTTGTTATTACAATCACCAGATAATGATCGTTACTCTTAGCAGGGATTATTCTAGTCTAAATGGTTACTGGATTGCCCTCAGGGGTTGCGGGGGTCAGTTGGAAGTGGTCTGTGTAACAATCAGTAACTTGACAAGATCTAGACTAATAAGCAGTCCCTGGTATAGATGAAAAATGCTGGGTAGATGATGTCATGTTGAATAATTGTTTTACACATACCAACCGTCCAGTCTGCTGGCTAGTGTTAGCGAAACTCGGTATATTATTGACAGGACAATATTATTTAGATGTCTCTATGGTATAGCTATATTCTACAACTGTATATGTTACGTTCGTACTATTTATTGACACAATTTTAAAAGAGTAACTATCGAGTTTCTTGCCGGTTCTTCTCGGTAGAATCTACATTCCGAACCGGTGGTAGCTTCCTTGTTAATGATTTTTTTTTTTGTATATAGACGATTCGAAAGTGCTTCTGGGAGCTTCCTTGAATAAAGTATATTTTGATTTTCGTTTTGATTTTGTCTATTTAAAAATCTGTACCCATTTTCAACTTTGACAAGTTCGTAAAATGACTTGTTGACCCAATGATGTTCTCGCGTGTCATACTCAGTCGCTGGTTGCTAGGCAACGTCGTCCAAAGTAGCCAGCTATTTGGGTGCCAAAATCTCTGAATTTACAAAAATATCAGTTATCAATAAATTATCAAAATCATCTAGAGCCAGTGGACCACTCTATAAGTATTAAGTAAATATATATAAGTAGCTTTAATAATTTAAATATGATTTGGTTCTGTATTGACAATTCAAAAGTGCTTAAAAAAGCCTACTTGAATAAAGTAAATTTTGATTTTGATTTTAATATCTTATTCAAAAGAAAATTAATCTTATCTACTGTTAGGAATATATCATAAAAGTAAATAATACTGTATTTTGTCTATGGTAGCTCGTTGATCAGTTATTATTATATATCGGCAGTACGCACCCTCTCTCTAGGATAGATTGCTCGTCTTTACTCTCAGAAATATATTCATAATTACGAATAAACAAGTAACTAGAACCCCGGAGATAACTTAACATCTACTAACATATACATATAAAAATCAGCAGAACTCTTTCATCGAAGGAAACGTAAATTAATTCGAAAACAAGATTTGTTTATGGATAAACTTTTAACGATACTAAAATATAAATCTACGTTTATTAGTTCCAACGTGTTCTTGTCAGGATCAACCAACCGAATTTAAAAAACAAACATTTCTGCAAAGTAATGATCAACTTCTGGGAAGTAATGATATATTGAAAATTAGTAAAAAGGTTGATTTTTAAGTGTTGCCCGAATCGTATGGTACGCGTCAAAATGCTAGTCACTGCTTTAAAAAATAACCTGTGTCAATTTAACAAAATACTATATAGACGCTGATAAGCAATACTATGTCAAGCCACACGGACTTCATTTTGAGAAAATGGCGTCTAAAGATGTCAAACCTATTCTTAATACATTTGTTTAAAGAAGTAAGTTCATTTCTATTTTTAAAAAAGTTGTAACAAATTAAAAACAGATTGGTATACCCAAAAGATTTATCTAATAATAAGTTATATATATATTATAGTTATATGAGATTATTGAATATTTCAAAATAGGGAACTCCAATATTCGAAACCATCAATTAAGGATTTTTTTTCGTACTTATTTAGTTTATACAAAGTTTTTGAATAATGTTAATTACATGACGCATTCATCAGAATGCATTATCACTTTTTGTGGGTTGGCGCATTATTGCTTATCAGTATCCAATTATTTGCTTGTGTGTCAAATACATGGTAATGTTCTTTAATTGATTTAATGTTATTTTTTGCATAAAAAATAAATATAAGTATTACTCTTTCTTTCTCTATATAAATATAAGTGTGCGAAATTTCATACTCGTCCGTCTGCGCAATTTTCGTAAACAGAGATACAAATATTTTGTATCACGTATTAATTTACAAGTTAAAGATTATACATATAGTAGTACAACTGTTTACAAAGAGAACCTTTTGTTTCTGAAGACTAATCCCGTGTTAATTTCGGCTTAGGATTTATTTCAGATAATTTGGCAACATTCTACAATATGTAAATGTAATCATTTTCTGCGCTAAAAAGGTCTAATTAACGTTCAGAATAAATTACTACATTTACGAATACTATGTATGTATAAATACTATCTCTGTGTGAGACAAATTTAAAGTTTACATAAAGAAATCTTTAATAGCAAAAGCATACTATTCAGTATATGACTACATTAATGATAACGCCGTGTGAAATAATAGTGCGTTGATATTCTCGCAGGATAACTGTTGCTAATTGTATCCAACAATATTGTATAAAAATATTTTTTTAAGAGGAACTACTGAATTTCTCGCCGGCTCTTCTCTTCAAATAAAAACAATTTTTTCATGCTGAAACGATAGGCGTGAAAGCAGATTGATATATTTAATATGTTATCTAATAATGTTTTTTATATAAAATATTTTATAATTTAAATATTTGAGATTAGTGTACAAATTGCGAAATATGGAACGCACGCTTTCGAAATATTAAATTAAGAAACTTTTTTCCGTACTTATTTACTTAAGATAACTTGAAATTATTTTTAATTATGTTAAATAGGTGACGCATTATTAAGGAACATAAATATCTCCGGATTTTACTTTTTGAGGGTTGACACATTATTGGTTATCAGCATCCATTTATAAGTTTTACTTTCGAGAACGATATAAAACAACTCTGTAACCTAGCAACAGATACGTCGTAAGCAATCACGAAAGTTGTGAATGTCAAAAATAAAGCACTCATAGTAAATTCTTTCAAGTGTAAACAATGAAAAAAATCTTTATGAAAGTCAGAATACAAAACTTATAAGTGTAATTCACGCCTAATTATATATCGCCATGTTCTCTCTATTGAAATCACCAGCCCGTTGCTAGGCAACTGTCTGTGTCACGTGTACATCCGTCCACACTGCATTAACACAAAGCGAGCAAAAGCTCTGTAGAGCTAAAACTGTTTTGAAGCTCTGTGTATGAAAACCTCGGAATGGTTTACTACTATACCAGTAGTCATGATTGGCTGGTGTGGTAACATTCGCGGTTTGAATCCTCGGTCAAGTGTCTGTTTTTATTTTAAATTAACAGCTTTTCACTAAATGCATATGAATACTTTCATTCGGTATTCGTATATTTCGTATTTCATCCGGTACTTACATCAAAAATTTTTGTTAGTTTGTTTGTTTGTTCCGGCTAATCTCTGAATCGGCTGGACCAATTTTAACGGGACTTTCACTTACCAATAGCTAATGTTATAAAGAGTAACTTAGGCTACTTTTATTTTAGAAATTTTATTTATCATGCGCAGACGAAGTCGCGGTGTCCAGTTAGTGCAAAATATTTGTACATATGGCAACATTGTGTGGTGAGTCGGTATTGTGAAATGTTGTATATGTTCTCGGATCAACAGTTGATTTAAATATTGTTTATCATGTAAAATATATAAAAGTTATATTTAAAAATTGGATTAAAAAATGACATAAAGGGAAACCCGTGTGAAGTGGGAGCAGCTAGTTGTATGATAAAGTTTATGTCGAATACGAATGTTTTTTTTTTTTTTTGTAGAGACAAAACGAACACAAATAACGCACTCTGCCAACGTTTAAAAATAGTACTCAAATATTTCATTCCATAATAAAATTTACTGTACGCTTTTAGGGTTCCTTAATCGAATAAAAAATTAAAAATAATTATACACGGGCGAAGTGGAAATACAGATTGTTATATATATATATATATATATATATATATATATATATATATATATATATATATATATATATATATATATATATATATATATATATATATATATATATATATATATATATATAATATTGTTATGTTGCTTCAATTGTTTACAAAATAATTTGAATGTACATTGTTATTTTGTATGGAACGTAGCAGTTCTAGAGCGAGCCCCACTCGTACTTGACAGATTTTTTAATATTAAACGTTATGTTCTTTTAATATTTGAAGATTGATAACGTGTTTTTGCTAAGCATATATAATATTAAGACGCAACTGGATATCTTTGTGAGTAGTTTCTTTTCGAGTTCAAAGTTGTAAAATGTCTTTAACACGAATTATAAAGTACTGAATTAACACTCATTATGTATTGTATATTTTATATTAAACAGAACATTATTTAAAAATATAACATATTTTTTAATTCGACACAAAGGTTATATCAAGATTTGTTTTAAATTTTAATACCACAGATAAGACAACTACCATTTTATTTTTAACAATACAAACCGAAACTGTCACATTTTTTTTTAATCCGCACGTCAATTGCGCACGTCACTAAGCCCAGAAGCGGTAAAATAAAAAAAAATACTCACTTACCAATTTAAAATCATTATCCACTATCGTATACACAAAAAAACTATTTCTGGAACTTCACTATGCAAAACGCGGCTATTTTTAAAATAGCGGGCGATCTGCCCGATGTCCCGCTACCGTCTGACTGAGTTTATGATCTCGGGAAAGTAAATCGGGATTGGGGAAATATAAAATTACTCGTGTTATAGTGATGGGACAACGATTTATATTTTTAATTGAGGGTTTTCAAGCGTCGAGTGCATAGACACATTTTCGTTAAAGGCCGGCAACGCACCAGCAACATTTCTGATGTTGAGAATGTCCATGGGCGATAGTGATTGTTTAACTTTTGTTAGCCCCATTCATATATGGATGCCGATAAGCAAATCGTTTATTATACCAATCTGCTTTTAATTAATAATAGTTATTATCAAAATAGAAAACAGAATATGTATATACGATTTAAAACAAATTTGTTAAAAATAGGTTTGACATGTTTAGACGCCATTTTCTCAAAATGAAGTTCGTGTGGCTTGACAAAGAATTGCTTATCAGCGTGTATACATATTATATATGCAGGCATATAATGGTTAAATATCAATCAGTAGTGTTATAAAATGGCTAAATATGATTTAGGCCGCCTGTTGATAAGCGTTATATAGTAAAATGGGCTAGGCTGTTAATTAAACTGCTAATTAATCTAGTTGGCGATGACACATATAATAAATCAAACTTAAAAAATAATACTCTACAATTTATAATCAGAAATTGTTACATGAAATCTAACAGTGTTTTCCATATTTTTAATTATTTTTTGTCATTTAACAAATTATGCGTAGGTTTAGTATACGCTGACTTTCATACAGATGTTACATTGTAATTAATAAAAAATTGTATTGACGTAATATTAAAATAGTAACTATCGAGTTTCTTGCAAGTTCTTCTCAAGGTGGGAGCATCCATATTAATGTTTTTTTTTAAGTATTGACGATTCAAGAGTGCTCGTATGAGCCTACTTCATCTACCTATCATTTTTCCCTGTAATACCAGGGTCTGCCTTCTATTTTAGTTCAAATATTGACAAGTTATTGATTTTTACACAGAGAGATTGTCGTCTGAGCTCCGCAACTCCTGAAGGCAAGCCAGTAACTATTTAGTCTAGAATAATTTCCCTACTAATAGTAACGATCATCATCAGGTGATTGTGATAACGCTCAGGACTGCTTACGAGCACGATGGGAAGGACCCACAACGACAAACATCCAAACCTAAACAAATATTTTTACAAATATAAATACCGTAAGCGTTAGAGGAACATTCAGCACCACTACACCAGAGCAGTCGTCAATACCAATAAACATAATACTGACAGTCAAGTCTTTCACGCAAAAGTATTGGTAACAATTTATGAAGATACTAGCCCTTCGCCCGCGACATCATCAGACCATGCTCATTATCTCCGTACAAAATTTCATTTAAATCGGTCCAGTAGTTTAAGCGTGATTGCGTAACACACGGACAGAGTTACTTTCGCGTTTAAAATGTCGTGAGAGCCTACTTGAATAAAGTATATTTTGAATCGATAACCCGACGCACAGCACTATAGAACGTATCAAAAACACCTGGCAATTCGCGATCTTCTCAGAACTGAACCATTGTTTATTTTCGTATTCATGTATTTTTCACCATTTACTTCATATGTTAGTTAACAATCACAACATCGATTGATAAGTTATTTTTGTTATCTTTAAATACATATTTATAGCCGTTGAAGGATTTGAATCTGTCATTTCAAAAACCTCGTAAGTTAAACAAAGAATTTTTCAGGAATCAATAAAAATTATTTTTGAAAGATTTTTGATTTTAAAAGGACTTTTTTTATGCTTAACTTTTAGTATTTTAATTGTAAAAAATTTAATATGAATAACTTTTACAGGTCATTAATAATTATAATTTAAAAAATATGAGAAATTGTTTTTAATTTATGTTGATTTTAGCAAAGAATGAGGTTAGTGGTATATAATTTAATCAAAGCAATAGTAGTTACAGAGGCGTAACTATACCGTCAGAGGCCTGCGGCAAATTCTTTGGATGAAGTCTCCCAGTTAAAATCGTCACGTTATAACTCAATTTTAATGAACCACATAAGTAGCCCAAAACTATAACTATTAATAATATTGTGTGCATTTTAGTTACATATCTGATAAATTTTATTTTTATGAGCATAGGTTTATACACACTTATAATGAAATAACAATTTACTTTTAATAAGATGTTTATAAATAAAATTCTTTTAGGCCGGGGCCCTCTCGGGTCAGGGGCCCGTGGCTTTTCGCCAGCCCTGCCACCCTGTAGTTACGCCCCTGCCAATATACGAACCGAAGCAAGCTATCTCTTTCTGCAGATCGAAGAGTAATGTGTTTTTCATAATCGGTCAAGCGTGGGTGCAAATTATTCAGCCAACTTACCTTCCATCTCTCCTTCACGACGTGCCCCGGCTGCAGGAGATCCTCACTAGCCGTGGTGATGTGGTGGGCGCGCCGGGACGTATCCCTGCCATCCTATTGTTACGCCCCTGCGTAGTTATCATACTTTTATTGTTTATTATAGACAATTACTCCTAAAAATTAACATGTTGACATTTCACGTGTATTAATTTGTCATGTTTAAATAGATTTAAGGAGATGCACCTTCTCCAAAATTCTTATCTAGGCTATCTTCAACATTTTCAGTTGACTAGCTAAAAATACTATTAAAAAATGGCATATGCTCTTCCAGAATACTATCCTGAAATTGCTTTAAAGCGTCTTATTTTTGAACTATTGAAAAAACAAAAACGACGGAATATATTGACATACGTGGCCTGTACCTAGAAGATGCACCTTCTTTAAGAAATCATTTTAGCAAAAATTTGACGAAACTTTCTTGAAATGACTGATTTAATTTTTATTTAGAATTCAATTATGCTTTTTATTAACTTTAATACTGGGCGTACCAGAGGAACAATTGTTGAACATGTTGATATCACAAATTGTCATTGGACTAACGAATACACGCTGTGGAATGATCTTTCTCCAGAGATTTTCCCAAAGCGCTATAATTTGGGGGTTTTCAAGCGTCGAGTGTATAGACCTTTCTATCAAAGGCCGGCAACGCACCCGCAACGCCCCTGGTGTTGATGTACATGGGCGATGGTAACCACCAGGTCCGCGCCGTTCATACGTGTAAACTCGTGCGATGCACGACCGCGCCGAGACTAAAACGCGCCGGGCCTTTACTTAAAAATTTCAAATTTTTAATATTTAGATTGGATTTCGCATTAAAAACTTTGCAGAAAAAACTTGTGCCATTTTCTACTAATATCGCCACTACAAAAAAGGCGCATATAAGACAGTTGCACGACGGCGCCAATTAGGCCTAGCGCGGGCCTGGTAATATAACATCAGGTGGCACTATTTGCTCGTTTGCCCCCCGTTTTCTACTAAAAAAATACTCATGAACAGTTTCAGCATAAGAGGAATTATAAAGCAGCTTAAAAAGATTTGAGGGAATAAGCGAGATGTAGAAGGATTGGAGTGACAAATTGCGTCTCTCTCATTCATGATACGAAACGCTATATGCCCTGGTTGATCCTGATACGAGCAATTATAGGCTACAAAAATAAAATACGTTAACAATTTATATTAAGAACAGCTCGTAGACTAACTTCACCAGGAATATATGGATGCTGATAAGCAATAATGTGTCAACCCACAAAAAGTCAAATTCGGAGATATTGATGTATTTTGATACTGCATCAACTATTCAACATTATTAAAAAAAAAAAACAAGTAATATAAACTAAATAAGTACAGAAAAAAAGTGTCTTAATAATTGTTTCATATTTCAAGAGCGTTCCCTCTGATAGAATAGTCTGAAGTATTTGAAAAACTTTTTATTAAATATATCAATCTACTTTTAATTCATTATACATTTAAAAAAAAGATGGATATAAACTTCTTTAAACAAATTAAGTAAGAATAGGCTTGACATCTTTAGACGCCATTTTTTCAACATGAAGTCCGTGTGGGTTGACACATTATTGCTTATCAGCATCCAAATATTAACATAAGTAGTTCCTAAGTGCTTTACACCTGCAAGAATTTACTGTCAATTAATTTTGATATTCACTGTTTTGGTAACTATTTATGACATGTTTGTTGCTTGGTTACAGAGTTGTTTTACATCGTTCTCGAGAGTAAAACTTACAAATGTAATTCTCATTGTATTTTTTAATCTTTATTTATTTTTGTGGGCATCTTCATACCAAGCATATGACATTCTCAATTTTAGGAAAGTTAGTAAGAGATACGTCGAAAGTATGAAACTAGGTAGTATTGAACTGTTTACAATAGCGCAGTTTCGGTATAGCTAGATGACGTCACAAAAGCAAAACATAAGTATGTATAAATAGATGCTGATGAGCAATAATGTGTCAACCCACAAGAAGTCAAATTTAGACATATTGATGTATTCTGATAATGTATTTCGTTTTTAACATTATACAAAAAAAAAATCAAGTCATTTGAACTAAATAAGTACAGAAAAAATTAAGTTAATCAAATGTTTAGAATATTGAAGTGAGTTCCAGCCTATCTGCTATTTATTAATTCTACTTTTTATCAAAATAGAAAAGAAAAGATGGATATATGCTTCTTCAAGCAGGTGTGTTAAGAATAGATTCGACATTTTTAGACGCCATTTTCTCGAAATGAAGTCCGTGTGGCTTGACACAGTATTGTATATCAGCATCCAAATGATATTTGCTAAATAATAAAACGCTACATAAAACACGAATTTTAAATTCTATTTCAATCAAATACAAACATACAATGATCGAGGAATTAAAATCAATACGCGATCAAGGTCATTCATTGAAACCGCTCTGCATACAACGCGGCCCTAAGAAGGCATTGTTTCCATTATACCTAATTCGACGCAACGTTAAAAAGAAAAAAAAATAAAACCGGGTAAGTGAACTCTTCTCGAGAACTCGCGCACTGAGTGTTCCGCACGAATTTGTATAATAAATCAAAAACCCGACTGCGTAACAAGACCATCTGCAGTCATCAGTACCGTATCAATATCAGTTCTGTTTTAAAGCCAATAAGTCTATGATAGTTTCTCTGCTAAAAGGATTTTAATGTTCAGCACGCGGATACCTTGAACACTGAGGAAAGGTATATAAAATAAATAGCCTAACAAATAATTAATTGCAAAAATCAAAAACCCAACTGCGTAACAAGATCATAGAGAATCTTTACTAACCGACTTTAAATCATTATAGATTCTAATCGGTAATTCTGACCGAAAAACGGTATGAGGAACGTAATATTAACTTTTAAGTACCAGTTTAGTACCTCATCAATTGTCTAGTCAGTCGCTAGCTGGTTGCTAGGCAACGTCTTCCAAAGTGGTCGTCATTCTGTGTCTATAGTTATATAATCTTTGATTCAATAACATATTTTTAGAAATATATGGACACGCGCACAGATGTAGTGTTTTGCTATACAAATTTAAAACAGTTTTTGTACAAGCCGCAGTTTCTTATCACGCTGCGATAAGACCCATATTCTGATAACATAACAGCAAAATGCTGATTAATATAATATACTCGTATTTGCATCTCATAGTCGGCTGTAAAACTTTGGATTAACAGCACGTGTATAATATTTTAAATAGTTTTTAAAAACGAAAACAAACGCGGAATTTGTAATTGTGTGAAATTTAAGTTCAATATAAGGTAAATGTTATTATTTTCATGTTTCGTAATTTGAACGTGAATAATAGTGATTTATTTACAATAATAATAGTGTTTTAAGTTAAAATGTGACGTTCGTAATATGTTTACATCATTGTGTAAGTGTTTGTGTTTTTTTTATTAATAACTTTACGAGTTTTTTAAAGGAAAATAACTCGTTGAGTCACACACTCACTCATCTTGAAATCTATGTAATTATAATACCTACACATTTAGAATAAGAAGTTTCAAAACATTAATTATAAAAAGTCTTGAGAGGGGAGGTGTATACCCCTGTGTGTTTAGATCATCCAACATAAAAGTTACTATATTATTAAACGGCTGTAATTATCTGATTATGCTCTGTGGTTAAGCATTATGACTATTTTTTGTTGTTTTTTTAAGTGGAATGAGGATGACCTAGAACTATGTATTCTGTTAAAAAAAAAAAACAAATAATGAATATGTACACTACAATGATGTATTTCTATAATTAGCGTTATGCTGTTAAGAAAGAGAAGAATATAGGTATTTATTCACGCTAATATTATGAAAAGGGTTAAGTTGGATTGTAATTAAGTTTGTATACAGCCGGTTATCTCTGAAAGTACGGATTCGATTTAAAAATTGTTTTTGTGTTAGATAACCTGTTTATTAAGAAAGATTGTAGGCTATATGTAGATCCGA
The DNA here is from genome assembly GCA_037950945.1 of Hypolimnas misippus. Taxonomy (NCBI): domain Eukaryota; kingdom Metazoa; phylum Arthropoda; class Insecta; order Lepidoptera; family Nymphalidae; genus Hypolimnas; species Hypolimnas misippus. The sequence goes on from JBBEEQ010000021.1 coordinate 3,169,992, forward strand.
AATGGCCAAGTGGTTAGAACACGATCTCAACCGATGATCGCGGATTCAAATCACGTCTAACACCGCTAACTTTTCAAGTGCTAAATTTGTGTTTAAATTCATCTCTAGCTCGGCGGTGAAGGAAAATATCGTGAGGGAGGAATTCTGACACTCGTAGTGCTCTCTTAACCTTCTCGTTAATAGGAGAGGAGGCTTTTGCTCAGTAGTGGAACATTCAGAGGCTATCACTTTATGAGTCTGTGAACAAAACTTCCTAATTGTTATATTATCTCTGGGGTCCTAGAGACTAGTTTACTTGCAATTATGAATATATTGTGAAAAATAAAACTGGTCAAGGGCGAGTAGGACTCGCGCACCGAGGGTTCCGTACAAACTTATAGAAATCTATATAAGACTAACCCATCTACGCCATTTGTGGTCTTCATCATCAGTTCCAACATAAGTTACTATCAAAAATACCTAAATCGGTATACGCTTGCCTATAATATTTGAGGAGTTCCCTCAATTTCTCCAGGATCCCATCATCTGATCCTGACCTGAAGACAATGGGACCACCTTGGAAGTATACCTTTTCAAACAAAAAAAAAATTTGAAAATCGGTACCGAAATGGCGGCGTAATCGGCGAACAAACATAAAAAAAAATTAAATACAAGGTCGAATTGAAAACACTCCTTTTTAGAAGTCGCTTAAATATAATCAAATATTATGTAAATATGGATCACGTCCCAAGAACTATTTTGAAACTACTTAGGAGCACTTTAATTTAAAACACGATCATGGATGCAATCCATGGAAACACAAAATTTTATTTTAAGTACTAATACACGTTATACTTTCAAAAAAAAGTTATAGCGCGATTCAAGCTATACCTAGTGCCATCTCTTGACAATTTCAATGAACTAACTTGTTGACTTTGACATTAACAACATAATTATATTGTATTTTATTCTCGTTTTATTTTTATTTATATTCTACTACACTCCACTACCCCTGCACTATGTTCGTAAAATATTTAGATTTACATTATCAATCAAAATATCGAAATATATATTAGTGTTGCCAAGACGAAAATAATTAGTCCTTAATTCGAACAAAACTGATTGTAAATTTATAAATAACTAATTATATTACTAATAACCAGAAGACTTATATGTGTAGATAAATAAGTAAATTAAATAACTCGATCTGTTTGAATTTAATTTTAAAATTTTCGTACTAAGTCAATACGAGTACTTAAATAAAATCGCGTGAAGCTCTTATATTGAATGTTAATTACGTAATGACGTTATAAATCGACGATAAAACTTTTAAATGAAAAGTTTATTTTATAATTTTTAGCGCGTTTAAATAATAATTAAAATAAAAATTTTTATTAATCGAGCAGAATTATATCACAGTAATTGTCATAATGTTGTAATAGATGGCATTAGCTGTACGCTGCATCGCGCTATCATTTTGTTAGCTGCGATATATAGATTGCATTGCGTTGTTTATAAAGGTTTGCTGCTTTTTAATGTTTTCGTATTGATACAAATTTCTTCTCAGTGTTTGTAAAATTGTTTTTTTGAGCATGGTCAACTTCTATGTTAATTTGTTACAAGTACATATAATTTTAATTCTAAGATTAATATATTTTCCGCTTGATCAATTTACAACTTGATACATTTACGCGTTCCTGAGAAAAAGGTTGAAAGACAGACGTACTGACTGACAGACACACGAACAGAAATTTACAGTTTTCGGATTTTTTCCTTTATGTATACTAAAGGACCTTGCTCTTGGCCAAATTTCATAATGCTTGGTCAATGGGAAGTACCCTATAGGTTTTGATTCGCTTGCGAAAACGTTAAAAACGCTATCATATTTAAAATATGTGATATAAATGACCGTATCTTTTGATTGCGTTAACTTAGAAGTTTGATTTTTTCACAGCTCTTAGTAATTACAACTCTGAGTACTTGACGTTGATAAAAATTTGTTACCTTCACGCGTTTCTGAGAAAAAGGTTGAAAGACAAACTTACAAACAGACAAACATACATACAAAAATTTACAGTTTTCAGATTTTTTCCTTTATTTGTACCATAAGATCTTACTTCTTGCCAAATTTCATCGTGCTAGGTCAATGGGAAGTACCCTATAGGTTTTGATTCCCTTACGAAAACGCTAAAATGGTCAAAATATACGACATATTTTCCATTATCTTTTGATTGCGTTGACTTAGAACTTTAATATTTTCACGGCCGCATGTCATCGTAGACTTGAGTATATGATATTAATTTCAACATGATACGTCTATGCATTTCTGAGAAAAAAGGGTTGACATCCCGACAGACAGACAGACAGACAGACAGACAGACAGACAGACAGACAGACAGACAGACAGACAGACAGACAGACAGACAGACAGACAGACAGACAGACAGACAGACAGACAGACAGACAGACAGACAGACAGACGGACAACAAAGTGATCCTATAAGGGTTCCGTTTTTCCTTTTAGGTACGGAACCCTAAAAAGACGAGCGATCTAAGCTAGAGAGAGGGAGCGTACTGCCGATATATAATAATAACTAACTGATAAACGAGCTACCATATCAAAATCAAAATCAAAATATTTTTATTCAAAATAGGAATTTACATTCTCTTTTTGAACGTCAAGAAAATGAATCTACCACGGTTTCGGAAAAGTATAACCTCAGGCCTGAGAAGAAACCGCGAAAGAATCTCAGCGGGACTTTTTATTTTTGTTAGTTTTTTTTTTTTTTAACAACGTCAAGATTGGTTACAGTATGTAAAATATATTGAGACAGCCTGGAAGCGATCGCATTATTCCCAAGGTGTGTCATCATCTATGAAATCTTTAATATTATAATAACCTCTAACACACAAACGTTTCTTTACAATTTTTTTGAACTTTGCTATAGAAGCATTTTGAACGTTTTCTGGGATCCTGTTGTAAAATCGTATACATCTCCCAACAAAAGAATTACTTACTCGACGTAGTCGAGTAGCAGGCACAATGAGTTTGTCCTTGTTCCTCGTATTGATATGATGGATATCACAATTTTTTTTAATATAATAATATAAATACCATAGACTATACAGTATTATTTACTTTTATGATATGGACGCTGATAAGCAATACTGTGTCAAGCCACACGGACTTCGTTTTGAGAAAATGGCGTCTAAAGATGTCAAACCGATTCTTAATAAATTAGTTTGAAGACATATATATTCATCTTTTTTTTTTCTATTTTGATAAAATGTATAATGAATCAAAAGCAGATAGATTTATTTAATATGTTATATAATAATAAGTTTTTAAATATTTAAGATTATTTTATAAATTGCAAAATATGGAAAGCACCTGAAATACGAAACATTGAGTTAAGAAATTTTTTTTAATACTTATTTAGTTTAGATGACTTGAAATTTGTTTGCATAATGTTAAATAGGTGACGTAGTATCAAAATACATCAATATCTTAAAATTTGACTTTTTGTGGGTTGACACATTATTGCTTATCAGCATCCATATATTCCTAACACTAATGTTAATGGTTAGATTACACAGGCGAAAATAATTGCAGTATTTTCATTGTGTATTAAGTTATATTTATTAAGTGTATTTAAAACGATATCGAGTTGCATTTATGTAGAGATAAGATAATACATCATATTATCAAGATATTTATCCTTGTCAATAAGTTGTGGGCGTATAGGAGTTAGGGATTCCGGACAAATTATAACACCGAAGATGATGATATGCGACGATAAATTAAAATACTAAATAATGGAGACAGCGTTACGAGTCATATGATTTGTATTGGAATTTTTGCCCTCAAACGGATTCACATCCGCCAATTAGCAATGGAGGTGCTCGGTGGTTTAAATTTAATTTAGCCATATACTTAGGGGAAGTCCGGGTAAAGTGAACACCTTAAGGCGTTGACGGTTTTATTATAAAAAGTATAAGAAATAGAAACAAAATAAATAGCACAAATCAGTCTTTAATTATTGCTTCTTCATATATAATAATCATTTTACCTCGAATATTTATCAATTAGGAACTGTAACGAGAATTCGAAAAGGTGTAATAGTATTCGCTTTGCCCAGAGCACCGGTTAAAGTGGATATGGCGCTAGGGCAAAGTGAATAACTACTTTCTAATAAAAATATTTTAAAAATTAAGACTGGCAGTTATCACAAATATAGTCGCCAATGCCTTCGAAAGCGGAACAAGCTTCGTGACACCAGCTGAAACAGGTGCCACATCGAATCCAATTTTCAATTGGCTGTTCATTGTGTTCAATATATATTTCCCCGCATAAAAAACATAAAACATTGTCAAATTTCTTTATTTTATTTTTATCTTTTTTAGCAATCTTTTTGGCAGTCTTTTTAACAACTTGTTTTGTTTCTACATTTAGTTTTTTGGTAATATTCTTTACGTTATTTTTTTCAAATTTTTGCTTTTGTTCTTCTTTTACAGATGTACTAGTTAAAATTTCCGACTTTTGCAATTTCTTTTTCCGAGTTATTTTATCAGGGTTTGGTATTGGTCTTAATGCTATGGGACTATAATGAACGCTTGAACATCTTGAAGGTCTTTGATTCAGTAGGTCGTCGGGGTCGTTGTTTCTTTGAGTACATTCTGAGGTCCCTGCTAATATCGTATCACCTTCTAGAGGATATTCAAGAGACTCTGTTTCTATTTCAAGTGTCATAATAATTTCATTCTGAACTTGAATACTTTCTGAGCTTTTGTCCTCAAAATCTTGAAGAATTACAACGGGTGCAATAGAGTCATAAGACTGAGGCTTAGATTCGGAAATTTTTGCTTCTTCTGGAAGCGGAATTGTCTCAGTTAGAGTGTCAATTCTTAAACTATGTTCTTTTAAGAGTGATGGTGATGGGGTTGAAGAGGCTTTTTCAGCAGGATTTGGAATATTTACAGTTTGCCTATCAGTTGTGTTGACATTCATTTTCGATGTACCTGTAATCACATTCGCGGGTTCGAAGTCTTCCTCACCAAAAGCATGTTTGTTTACTGGCCAAATTCCAGGTCGTTCAAATCCATGAACTGCATTCAAAGCTACTGCAGTTTTCAGAAAAGCTGGTGATCACAATCTAGCCACATCGTACTGAGTTACAATACGTCCAGGATGTGCCTTTTGAAACATACTAATCTCTCTTTCAAAATACTTTTTCAGTGGACCGTAAATGGCTACATCCATAGGTTGCATTTTATGTGTAGTATGTGGGGCCAGGGATAAAATTATGACATTATTCTTACATGCATATTCCAAAGCAGGATAATATTTGTGGCTCTCATGGTTATCCAAGAGTAGAAGTACCTTTTTGTCAGCGCTAGGTCGCACGTGTTGTATGAAGAAATGCAACCAATCTAGAAATACCTTACCTGATGTCCATCCATTTGGCGTGCAAGTGCCCTGAGTTCCGGGAGGCGCACCGTCAAGAAGTTTAGGTTGCATTTTCTTTCTGGCAAAAATGAGGAATGGAGGTAGATGATGATGATGCATTACAGCATCCGATGACTGTTGTTAATTGACCACGCTCCGCACTTGCAATAATCCCCACCTGTTTCTTACCTTTCATTGATAGAACTTTAGGGGGTTTGTTGGTCATTGTCGAAATACCGGTTTCATCCATATTATAAAATTTAGATGCGTCAATATCGTGTTTAACAGTCAAAGTTTTGAGATTTTCGTAGAAACGTCCAACTTCATGTCTGTTAAATCCTCTTGCTCTGGCGATTGATGTTGCCTCAGGAGTCCTGAGCGTAATATCATTGTGCCGTGACATAAATGATTGTAGCCAATCATCTCCGGCTTTTTCGTTTTTGTCCCAATTTTCTGGGCGGTTCAAGTTATTTTGTTTTGCGTAGATGTATGCCAAATTCTTAAATTCATCTCGACTTAAACCAAAAAATACGGAATCCATGTCCTTGAGATAATTTTTTAATTGTACTTCCTGATCTTCGCTGAAAACAGGACGAAATCTGCCAAGTTTTGCAGTAGCATTACCACTTTTGACGTGTCTATACAAAGTGGCATAAGGCAACCCATACTTTACAGCTGTGCCCTTTACCGATTCTCCTGACTTACATAAATTTATAGCTGTCTGCATCACATCTTCATCCCAAGAACCTTGATTAGTTTTTTTTTTTTTTGTATTTATTAACCATCTGCAACAAAATATAAGCTTTGTTATTATTAGAAGCTAAATAATGATTAAAGTCGGGTAAAGTGGATACCATATCCTCTTTGCCCTAGTCACTTTGCCCAATACAGCCATTTTTAAGTTTAAGTAAATTAATACAAAAACTATTTCTTACTATTGTCTGTTAAGTACATAATAAAAAGGCACTTTAACGCGTAATAGAACAGAAGTAATCTCAAAGGTGATAAGTTAATAGCATGCAAAATATCATTCAAAATAATTACCTCGAATACTGAAAATAAATCTTCGAAAACACAATTCGCCGTTTTGCAGCGCCGCGCAACGCGACCTCTTGCTCACGGGTTTGCCGCAGACTGAGGCAAGATGGCCGAACGATACTATGAACGCGTAACTGATGTCAAATGAGTAGTTTGGGAATAGTGGGGGCTATTCGCTTTGCCCAGGGTGATCACTTTGCCCGGACTTCCCCTAATACCCATAATAAGAAGTGTTTAACACAAATAAACAAAAATAAGGACAATACTAATTCTAATATCTCTAATTCACGTCCGTCGCACCCAAGCACAAAATTGTAAGCGCGCGCATTTTAAGCTTTATTATGTCATAAATGAATGCTGATAAGCAATACTGTGTCAAGCCACACGGACTTCATTTTAAGAAAATGGCGTCTAAAGATATCAAACCTATTCTTAAAAAATATATTTAAAGAAGTATATATCCATGTTTTCTTTTCTTTTTTGATAAAAGGTATAATAATTTAAAAGCAGATTGATATATTTTGTTTTTTTTTTTTTTGTAGTCCTAATAGCAATGTAATAATTTTTAGTTTTTTCTTTTGTTTACTCTTGTTTTAACGAAGTGTAGTTAATATGTCATTTTTTTTTTTTTCTCTATTATGTTAACCAGCAGGATATGCACGGAGTTTTAACAACAAGGAACTCAAATTATATATTTTTAAGTATATTTATATATGGATATTAAATTTTGTACTTTAATTAGGTATAAATTAATATTCTTGTTATTATTATTTATATATTTACATCAATATTAATTACGTTATATTTTTATTATACTTAAAAAAAAATGGATGCAGATCTACTTTCGAAAGATGAGTCTTTTTTCTCAGCTAACTCCTCATTGAACGAGTATGATGATACATTATCGACTTCTCTAGACCTTGATGGTCTCATTAACTTAACTTTTTCCAATTATCAAAAAAATTTTAATATATGTCATATCAATGCACAGAGTATACCTCAACATTACACGGATTTAATTAATAGTTTTACGTCAAAAAACGTCCACGCAGTACTCATTTCAGAGAGTTGGCTTAAACCAACGTTGCCTTCGACTCAATTTTCGTTGCCTGGTTTTATACTCGTGAGAAACGACCGGATCGGAAAACAGGGTGGAGGTGTTGCGATATATTTACGAAACAATATTGTATTTAAAATAATTCGTACCTCGCCTTCAATATATTCTTCTTCTATAGAGTTTATCATATTAGAAATCAAGCTACCAGGTGTAGTATTTGCGGTGGGTGTAATATATAGTCCACCAACAATTAATTTTTTAAACACTTTTCACTCCCTTTTAGACGATTTAATTGGTGAATATAACAATATTATATTAATGGGAGATTTCAATACGTGTATGCTTCAAATTACTAGAAATTCTGAACGCTTTAAACAAATAACATCGTCAGTCAATTTATCGATACTACCTCTTGGCCCTACTCACCATTCCAATAATAATGACACGTTGCTTGATCTCATCTTAACCAATAGGAGTGACCTCTTGGCAATTTTTGGTCAACTACCTGCCTCATGTTTCTCTAGACATGATCTTATTTATGCTTCATTTTGTGTTAAGGTACCAAAAGTCAAACTCCCTGTTATTCTACGGCGAAATTTAAAAAGTATAAATCTTGATAGACTTCAATCTGACGCTGCGATGATTAACTGGCAGGAAATTTATAACATGGCTAACATTGATGATCAAGTTAGTTTTCTAAATTCGCACATTTTAAAGCTATATGATAAATATGCACCATTGCGTCCTGTTTCTGTTAAGCATACTCCAGCAATTTGGTTAACTGATGGCATACGCCTCGCCATGAGACGTCGTAATCGTGCTTTCACAAAATACAAACGTTGTCGTACAGCTGATAATTGGAATCTTTACAAAAAATACAGAAATAAATGTAACCAAATGATACGGAATGCCAAAAAACGTTGTATAACAGATAATATTAAAAATAAATCATCTTCTGCTATTTGGAATATCCTACAGCATTTTGGAATTGGTCGACAGAAGAACAATTTAATGGATGATCATGTCTCGCCTGATGACCTTAATAGATATTTTTCAACTTATGAAAGTTTAGATAGTTTCACTAAATCTATTACACTTTCCAACATTTATAGCTCACCTGTTATTGACAATGAGATCTTTCAATTTTCTGAGACCACTTGTGATGAAGTCAGGAAAATAATTAATACTCTTAAGACAAATGCAATTGGCCCAGATGGTATCTGTAGACTTATGGTTTCAAATATCATAGATGTAATTCTTCCGGTTCTTGTTTATATTCTAAACTTTTCCCTAAAATCTGGTCACTTTCCTACTTTATGGCGCAAGGCATTGATTCGTCCCCTTCCTAAGATTTCTTCTCCAACTTTACCTTGTCATTTTCGACCTATTTCAATCTTACCATTTCTGTCTAAAATATTAGAGTCGATAGTCCATAAGCAATTAGCGCATTTCTTATCACGTTACGACTTATATAACAATTTTCAATCTGGTTTTAGACCAGGTCACAGTACAACGACTGCGCTTATTAAAATTACAGATGATATTCGCCTTGCTATGGAAAATACAAATGTTACACTTCTAGTATTAATTGACTTTTCTAATGCTTTTAATATGGTCGATATAGATCTTTTGATAGCAATCCTTTCACGCCTGAATTTTTCAACACAAACTATCAAATGGTTCACTGAATATTTGCAAAATCGTAAACAACGTGTATATTTAGACACTGCACAATCTGATTGGATTTCTGTAGACAAAGGTATACCCCAGGGTGGTATTATTTCGCCTTTACTATTTTCGATTTTTATAAACTCCATTTCAAAAAATTTTAAATGTGCCTATCACCTCTATGCGGATGATCTGCAACTTTACTCCCATAGCCGCCTTAACGATATTCCAGAGATGATAAATAATATCAATTTAGATTTGGATCGAATATTCAGATGGTCGGCGAGTTTTGGCGTTAAGGTCAATCCTAATAAATGTCAAGCAATTGTCATTGGGAGCTCAAGGCTTCTAAATAAATTAAAACATATTAATCTACCTCAAGTTAAATATAACGGATGCGTTATTGAATTTCTTCCTGTTGTTAAAAATCTTGGCCTATATATTGATTCTCATTTGACTTGGCAGGCACACATAACAGAGATATCTAAAAAATTTTATTCGTCCTTACACTCTCTTAACAGAATGAAACATTTTCTTCCAATGAAAACTAAAATCATACTAGTACAATCTTTACTGCTCCCAATAATTGATTACGCAGATGTCTGTTACTTAGATATTAGGGAAGATCTACTTAACAAATTAGAACGACTTCTTAATACATGTATTAGATTCATTTTTTGCCTTCGCAAATTTGACCATATTTCGGAATTCCGTTTAAAATTAAAATGGCTTGCAATTAGAGAACGAAGAACTTGTCATTTGTTATGTACTTTATTTAATATTATTAATAATTCACATTCACCCAATTATCTGAAGAATAAATTTGCTTTTCTTGATTCTAACCATGATAGAAATTTACGTTCAGCTAATAATAATCTTCTCTCTTTTCCTATCCATCGTTCAGGTTTTGTCACTCATTGTTTTGCAATTGAGGCTGTTAGACTCTGGAACAATCTGCCCGCAAATATACGTTTATCATCATCTCGGTACACTTTCAAAAAACGAGTACAGATGTTTCTTTTAAGATAAAGAATACATTATGATTACATACCGTACCGTTAACATAACTCGTTCTGCATTTTTATTATGATTTTAATACATATTATATTTTTTATTTTTAGTAATTTTATTATATATTTAGATATAATTTGTAGTATGTATAAATAATAACTTATGAATATATAATATTTTACGTACTATTTATTAATATTACTATTATATTCTATTACATTTATATTACTATTATATACATATATATTTTCTTTCTCTGCTATTAATTCTTAATTTGCACCTGAGCCCCTTAAATTTTCTCAACATATCCCAAAGGTTGGCTGGTAGAAAATGCTTTTGGGCATTAAGCCCGCCTTTGTACACAATTTGTACATGAAGAATAAAATAAATAAATAAATATATTTATTATATGACCTAATAAAACGGTTTTCAAATAGTTGCGATTATTGTATAAATTGCAAAATATGGAACGCACTTGGAAATCGAAACAATAAATTAAGAAACTTTTTTCCGTACTTATTTAGTTGATATGTCTTGAAATTTTTTTGAATAATGTTAAATATCTGATGCAGTATTAAAATACATCAATATCTCCAAATTTGACTTGTTGTGGGATGACACATTATTGCTTATTAGCATCTAAATTACAATCGACCTTATCAGTTGTTAGTCTTTTAACACCAGTAACTGTACCAGACAATTATAGTTTTTTGGGTTAGAACCGCAACCCCTAAAGGCAAGCCAGTAACCATTTGGACTATAACAGTTTCCCTACTACGAGTAACTATCATTTTCGGACGGCTTTACGTCCTCTCCGAGGCACCCAAGTACAAATTTAATCGCGGGCTTGTTTTTTTAATCTTTTACCATTTCACAACGCACAATCGACCTTATCAGTATTAAATACCAGCAGCTGAACCAGATAATTATAGTCTTTTTGGGCCAGAAACCCTCGTTGACGTCCCTAGAACCACCCTATCCGAGTTTCATTACAATCCGATCAATGGTCTCGTAACGCATAGAGGACAAACATTCAATTTTAATTAAATAGAGACTCTTTTACACAATTGGGCCCCGTTACTTTTTCGCATCAATCCTTTTTTGTCTGAAATATTTACTTTTTTAACAGAATAGCCATACGATGCAATGGAAGAGACCGGATGACGTGCCAGTGGGCAAGATGTGGCTCAGGTTTAAAGGAAGAGAGAGAAATGGCGTTCAAGGTTTAATGTAAGTCTATTAAAATGGTCAAAATATGCGACGTAATTGCCAGTATCTTTTGATTGCGTCTACTTAGAACTTTAATTTATTCACAACCGCGTCATTGTAGACGATATTAATTTCAACACGATACTTCCACGCATTTTTGAGATAAAAGTATTGACAGACAGGGTCCCCACTAGACGAACTATGAGCGGCTGACTGTCCGCTGCCTGAATTTGAGAATCTGGCGAACTCTTAGGCGAAAAAAAGTATAGGCGAGCATGCAAGCAAGCATAACGCCGAACATTTCGCTGCGAATCAGCCGCTAACCAAATGAGTTGGCGAGTGAAACGCCGTATAGTGCGGAAATTGCGCGCTGGATGGACATTCCATTTAAAAATTATAAATAATCGAACTGAAAGCAAACAGTAAGCCGCTCACCGCCTAATGGGGACACGACCTTACAAGGTAAATTAATTATAAAAATTAAAATTCGATTAGTACTAAACGAACGATACATAAATATATCTTTATTTTAGGTATCAAATCCGAGATGTCGAGGAAGCTCATACAGAAATGTGTTTAGACCTGATGCAAGAAATATTTTTACGAGATGAACCTATAAACAAAATACTAGGTAAGTCTAATGACTATTGGATTCGACGTTATTGTGTTTATTTTACATAAACACTAGCTGTCATACTACAAAAGAAGCATTAAAACCATGTTCAACACGTTCACTAAACCATGTTCACTAAACAGTGTTTAAAAATTAAACATTGCTTAAAATATTATCTACATTGCTTAACAGCGAATAAACTCATAAAAAACTTATTGATATAATGTTATACGTTACATTTGACAGCTGAAATAGGTTTTAGACATCTATTAACTCACTTAAACGTATGTTAATCTATAACTAAAGCATGTTTAACTCAAAACTGTGCTTACACGCGGATTCGTAGTACGGATTTTTTTAAACACGAGAAGAGAGAGAAAGAACTTATGTTAGTCTTTATGAAAGTCTGAGAGCAAAACTGTAATGTGTAATTCTCCTCTCTCTTGTTACAGACGTAATAAATGACGTAGAATCAGTGCAAGTAATAAGAAACAATTGGAAACATTTAATGGAGCAGAAGGTGTCTATAGCATGTTTCACTGAAGAAAATGGTGAACCGAAGGACGTGGTCGGCTTCAACACTCTCATCGTTATCAGTAAAGGTGACGAGGAAGAAGACGTGGAGAAGGTAAATATATAAGATAAAAACATAGTCAATTATTTATATCTATACTAATATTATAAAGCTGAAGAGTTTGTTTGTTTGTTTGATTGTTTGCTTGAACGCGCTAATCTCAGGAACTGGTCCGATTTGAAAAATTATTTTAATGTTAGATAGCCCATTTATCGAGGAAGGCTATAGGCTATATATTATCACACTAAGACCAAAAGGAGCGGAGCACCAAGGAAGAATGTTTCAAAATCGGGGGATATTTTCCTATACAGAGCTTACACTGCGTAAACAGTTTCGCAAAAATAATGTATGACAGAATTGTTATCCTTTAAAAGTTCTAAAAAAAAATCCGTAACAGCATAATATGTCTATGTTTTATGGTTAGCTCACTATAACTTTTTTTATGCTAACCAAATTTTTTCTAAAATAATGCATTATTTGTAAAGGTTTTTTATAAATACTTATACCGCCCGCGACTTCGTCCGCGTGGAATAGTTACTTTGGGCTATTAATAAAATTTACAGTCTAGTGAAGTAACCGAGCTGTTGCCTACTGATTATAGCTTGTTTTTGGCTGGCTTGATCCGTGTAGTACCTCACTCTCGCAAAAGATCGGCGTCAAGAAGCTAATATATGTATTTGTGTATACTTTCATATGCATTTAGTTGAAAGCTGTTACTTTGATATTACATTATTCAATTTTATTAACTTTTATAGTTAAAAGATATTTTTACTCAATAAACTTAACTTTTTTTTATTGCGAGATGGCTTTGTGGTTAAAATACGTCGATCTAAACCGCCAGTGCCCGAACTGTATTCGGACTTAAGTTTCTTCAAAGCATTTCTCTGGATGTTCTTCTTCACATATTACTTTCGTTTAAAGCCTATATTAAAAAATCTTTAATAGACAAAGCATATTATACTTTACAAGAATATTTTGATGACAAAGAGACGTGGATTTGATACGCGTTGATTTTCTATCCGAATAACATAATTAAAATGTAATAAAAATACCTTATGTATAAATGATTTTAAAAGAGTTACTATCGAGTTTCTTGCCGGTTCTTCTCGGTAGAAACTACATTCCAAACCGGTGGTAGCTTCATAAAAATCTAAAATAGATTTATGACATGTAACTTGACGATTCGAAAGTGCTTTAAAATCCCATTTGAATAAAGTATATTTTGAGTTTGAGTTCTATTACAGGCGAAAGGTGATAAATGGCGCAAGATTTTGAAAACATTGACACACGCTGAGAAGCTTGTTGATGTTTTCTCGGTGTATGGAGTTGATGCCTTTCTAACGTGCAGTGGACTGACCGTGGCTCGTGATCACAGAGGTCAGAATATCGCAGCTAGGTTGTTAGAAGCTAGGTAAAACATTTTTAATTTTCATTATTGAGTGTGATGGGGATTATCAAATCGTTCACAATTGGATGCTGATAAGCAATAATGTGTCAATCCACGAATTCGGAGATTTTAATGTGTTCTGATAATTCGTCACGTATTTAACATTATTCAAAATTGTTTTAAGTCTTCTGAGCGAAATTATTATGAAAAAAAAAAGTTTTTTAACTCAATGTTAAGAATATCTAATGTATTTGAAAAACTTATTTTAAGATCAAACTTTATATTATACTAATCCGCTTTTAATTAATTATACCTTTTATCAAAAAAGAAAAGAAAAGATTGATATATACTTCTTCAAACAAATTGATTACGCATAAGTCTGCGTGCAACCGGAACGTTATTCAAGATACCAACTAAGAAACCGTTGGCGGTAGTTGTAAATAATATTTTTCTAAAACCTCAAATAATGTCAATGAAACGTCGGGATGATAAAAATAGTTAATATACGCGATTTAAATCCGTTCAAAATAGTTTTATTTCAATGAAACTGAAAACTGAAAAAACTGAAACGTCGGCCATTAAAAATGGTATTACTACCATTAGTTATCGCGATAAGACCCGTTATATTAAATATAAAAAGAATTATATTCTTTGAAACAAAATAGAAATTTTCAAAATTGGTTGAAAAATGACGGAGTTATTAGATAACAAACATTTTTAAAAAACCGCTACGTATCGAGCACCATATTAAAGTCAGCTTAGAACTCTACACTGTTCTATAATCGTTGATTAGATTCTTTATCATATATATACGCTCAATCGGCGTAAGGTTTATGGGCTGTCAAGTGACTGTATAGTCTGTGACCTTCGTGACATCCGATGATCCTGACACGATGACATGGGATCCGTTTTCCAGCCCTCTGCTCCGTGACTCCGATGCACGCACACTATAAACAAAAGTTCCTGAAAATCACCGTGTTTACCAACAACAAAGCACACACTAAAAGAAAATGACAGACACGTTGGCGCAGTGGTCACTGCAACTGACTCAAGCGCTAACGATCGCGGATTCGATTCCTGCTCACGGCAAAATGTCTGTATTGGCCATACGGATGTCTGTCGTGGTCTGGGTGTTTATGTTAGTGTTGTGTGTTTCCGGAGCCCCGACACAAGGCCACGAGATCTTAATGGGGGCCGTTGAGTGTGATCCGTTTATATGTTTATTTAATTTATTTGTTTCAGGGAGAAAATATGCAAGGAATTCGGCTTAGAAGCGACTAGCTCAGTTTTCACGGCGCCGTCGTCACAAGTCTTAGCCACTAAATGCGGTTTCGAGGTTTTAGCCACTTTACAATACACCGACATGTTGCAACATGGCGTGGACTTGACGGGTTGTGAATGTCCTGACGCTAAAGTTATGGGAAGGAAGTATAGCATTAAAAGTTAATATATACTAATATTATAAAGCTGAAGGGTTTGTTTGTTTGAACGCGCTAATCTAAGGAACTACTGATTCGAATTAAAAGATTATTTTTGTTTGTTTGTTGAGGAAGGCTATAGGCTATATTACATCACGCTACGACTCATAGGAGCGAAGCAATAACCATAAACGCGAGTGAAATCGCAAGGGACAGCTAGTTTTTAATAACTGCAAAAATCTATTGTGTGTTGGTGTATTAACTAAGTACGAACTTATTCACTAAAAAGTCTTCCCTATTTTATAATTATAGATATTCATATTTTTTTATAACGGGTCTTATCGCGATAACTAATGGTAGTAATAGCTTTTTTAATGGCCGACGTTTCGACGAAGTTGCACCCGTCACTGCTGATTCAAGCTGAGTCAGCTCGTGACCCGTTATATTAAATATGAATAGTATAAGTCGCGAAAGTTTAAAATATATAACTATATATATGTTACGTTCATACAATTTGACGGTCCATATTTAACTTTGACAAGCTCGTCAATTGTCTCGTTGGTTCAAAGAAACTCTCGCCTGTCAAAATCTGTCGCTGGTTGCTGAGCAACGTCGTCCAAAGTGGTCGGCATTATGTGTGCCAAAATCCATGAGCTTATAACATATGTATAATATAATTTGTGTAAAAGCAATGATAAAAGATTTGTGAGATCTTATTAGAGTCTGTGAACAAAACTTATAAGTGTAATTCTCACATTAGCCCGCAACATGCATATCATCGCTCTATATGTGATACCTCGTAACGAATAATTTTAGTAAAAATGTATTTTCTCAGTGAAAACGGTATTTAAATTATTTATTTTTATAATAATAATCTAAATATAAGGACAGACGCGTTGGCGCAATGGTCACTGCAACTGACTAAAGCGCTAAAGGTCGCGGGTTCGATCCCCGCTCACGGCAAACATGTGTATTTCCATACAGATGTTTTTCGTGGTCTGGGTGTTTGTGGGTGTTTCCGGACCCCCGACACAAGGTCATGAGATCTTAATGGGGGCCGTTGAGTGTGATGCGTTATTATTATTATTATTTAAATATATATGACTTAAAGGTGACTGACATAGTGATCTATCAACGCACAGCCCAAACCACTGGACGGATCTGGCTGAAATTTGGCATGCAGGTAGATGTTATGACGTAGGCATCCGCTAAGAGATGATTTTGATTAATTTTTCCCCTAAAGGAATAAAAAAGGGGATGAAAGTTTATATGCAGCTTTGTTAGTTTTAAACCGATCGGGCTGAGACTATGCATGCATAAAGCTACTATGACGTAGCATCACAGACATCGAAGACGAAATTTCAAATCATTTTAAAATGTAAACATATTTATTACAGTTAGCTTTAAAAGAAGTCTTTTGTCTCTCCTGTAAAGTTCGGCAGTTTGCATGGACGAGCTGTCACATCTAGACCGACGATATATCAACTAGTGCTGTCAAATTCCTTTTAAAAGCCAGTCCTTTTGATGGCAGTTAGCACAAATTAGTATTTAATAAAAATCATGTCAATTAATTACTGCCTTACTACAAAAGATTTAAACAGACGTTAAACGCGCGTCTAAGACAGTTTTGAGTTAAACATGCTTTAGACATAGATTAATATACGTTTAAGTGAGTTTAATAGATGTTTAAAACCTATTTTTGCTGTCAAATGTAACGTATAACATTTTATCAATAAGTTTTTTTCATGAGTTTATTCGCTGTTAAGCAATTTAGATAATATTTTAAGCAATGTTTAAATCTTAAACACTGTTTAGCTATACACGTGTTCAACATGGTTTTAATGCGTCTTTTGTAGTATGACAGTTATTGTCTAATTTTAATGTGCAATATTTTTATATATAACAAATAAATATTTTAATAGGAAAATTTTTATTTCTGTTTATCTTGTGTAAAGATGCATTTATGTTTACTGTGAATTCGCAATAAATAGTTTTAAGTGAACACTTGTATTATTTTTTTCATTTCATTGTTATATTGAACCGTGGATATAAGAACTTATGGTTCTTCGAGCAGGATACACACCATATACGCCCTGCAAAGACCGAATAAAAGCTCATATTTTGTAACGTTTTAATATAAAATATATATTCTGGAGCTAACAATGCCTTTACGCGTCAAAACCGTAGATAACGAAGACGTTTACTGTAAAGAGAATTTAAGATTACTTACCATAGATATTTTTTTTTAATTTAAAAATAGCTGGAAAGCGGGACATCTGAAGTTAAGTCCGCCCATGGACATCACCAAAGGAGACATAAGTGCGGTGCCAGCTTAAAAAGGAATAAGTTTTTCCAGCTTCCTCGCTTATCGTACGAAACACTAGATGTGTATTAGCTATTTCACGCCGATCTTTTGTGAGAGTGAGGTACAGCTCGAACACACAAGTCGAACGCTCGCGTAATAAGATCTGTAGTCAGTGGATTACATCTAGGCAATGCTAATTATATACTTTACAGCATTAATATAAAATACATGCAGTCGATCATAGAACCTCGTTTTTTAAAATCGATTAAAAACGGCTAAATTTATTCATCACTAGAAGGGTATATAAGAAATTCTTGATTTGAATGTAACAGAATTCGATATATTTACTCAAATGTGACCTTTGGATAACCTTTCAACATTTCTATAGTATTTCCTCTATACATTTCTTTGTTTCCATATATTTTAATATATTTAAATAGTAGTCAAATAAAAAAACAATTTATTTTATAAGATTTATTCCATCATTATAAACAAATATACACAATAAATTTTCTTATCAATAAATACGTTATCAAAACCGACAATACTATTCATTATTAGCTTAAAAATACTTATTAATACATGAACACAATAAAATGTCATGTTCTTATAAATGCAAAGTTACAAAATACTTATTGCAAAATATTAATTTTAATTTTATAACGCCTGTTAACCAGAACGGCGTAAATGACATTTGATTATTTTTTCGTAGAAACAACTATTTCTTAATAAGCTGTGTTCTTTATCCCTTAACTGCCGCCGACACGCCAGGCGTGTCCATTTAGAATACATTGAAATTGGCAGTTAATGTGTTAATTTTCTACCGAGGAGGTGGACCTTGAGTGTGAGTTTCAATTCAATTAAATGAAATTATTTTTGAAATTGTTTCTAAATTGGCGAAGTTGGTAGCATACAAAAAAAGAAATATTTTTTTAAATCGGTTAAAGCAAATGTTTGGTCTTAAATATATAACTAAATTTCAGCCTATATTAAGAAGTTGGTTATTTCTGTGGAATGCAGGTTCGAGGCTCGCTGTCGCACAATTTTGACACGATATTTAAATTTTATTAGACAACATTGTTTTATGAAATATAAAAAAATTTAAACTACAAACAGTTCAATTTTATTTAAGCGTCTGTTTGTAATTACAAATTAACTAAATACATATGAAAATATACACGGTACTGACATCAAAAAACACAATTTTTAAAAATTTTGTCTGTCTGTCTGTTTGTACCGGCCAATCTCTGAAAGGGATGAGCAGATTTTGACGGGACTTTCACTAACAGGCTTATGTTATAAGGACTTAGGCTACTTTTATTTTTTTTTAAATATTTATTTTAATTAATAAATATAAAGGGGTTACGCGAAAACAAAATTGGAACCAATTAAATAGTGAATAATATCCGATTCAAGGAGGGAAGATAAAGATTGTATAAATAAAATTTCTCTTCAAATTAACACGGGAGAAACCACAGGGCTCAGTCAGTATGACAATAAAATTCAAATAAATGACAGACGCGTTGGCGCAATGGTCACTGCAGCTGACTAAAGCGCTAACGGTCGCGGGTTCGATCCCCGCTCACAGCAAACGTGTGTATTGGCCATACAGATGTTTGTCGTGGTCTGGGTGTTTGTGTTAGTGTTGTGTGTTTCCGGACCCCCGACGCAAGGTCATGAGATCTTAATGGGGGCTATTGAGTGTGATGCGTTATTTATTTATTTATTTATTTAAAATTTTAAACGGTGCCTTGTGTCCGACACACGATACAAAAGTTTCATTAGCGTAGCGTGTCTCAGAGTTATATTAAAATGTGTTTTAAGCTACTACCTTACATTAAATATATTATTTTTTAATGTTATAAATTATGCGGCAATTATTGTTTTCATTATTTTATACTATACCTCTACAAATATCAAATTTTAGTCTCAACCAATATATTTCGATACCTCCCACGTAAGTTGTTGTAACCCCAAAATTACAATTTTACAGTAGAGCACTTTTAATCCGTTTTAGTTTGAAAGTTACAACAAAATACGCCTTTTTTCAGGCGTATTTTGTTGTAACTTTCCTTGAAAAAAAAAAAAAGATTTTTGGTATTTTTTCACTTTGAATGCATTAAGCAATGCAAATCCGTGTAGTATTCAGTAAAAACGCTAACGGCAATTTTGTGGCTTACAATAACTTACGTGGGAGGTATCGATTTATTATTTAATTTTCTGTTAACACAGATAAAAAATCTTCGAAATATATTTTTTTAAATGTATTCAAATTAAATAACTTAACGCTATAAATCGGTCGCTAAATGACGGACATAGTAGAACCAAAGCTAAACGTAAATACAAAAATAGAATCTATTACAAAAAAAAGCAATACTTAATTTAATATAATGTCTTTTAATAATTAATGATGCATAATATTGTATCACGATTTCGTTAAAATAAATTAAATTAAAAATCTGAGATTAAGTTTTTTTTTTTTAACCATATTTTATAGTTTATTTAAATACAGCACAAATATTATGAACATTTCTCATTGGAGAGGAAAAAAGTATTTTTCTGTCAAAATTTTTCTTCATGAAATTCAAAGAACGATTATCACGCGACTTATAAATTTCGTACAAACCTAACGCCATATAAAATTATATGTAGTTCAGTATTTTCTGCACATTTTAACATGTCTACAGACGACGGACCTGAGTCTAATTATGTAGATTTCCATTGACAGTTGTCATCTGAGAGACATTTTAATTAAAAAATCAGAAATCAACTGTCATAATATAGCATGATTTGGTCATAGTCATAATTAACTCCCTATTAATATTTATTAACGTGTAAACGATGATATTATAATAACTATAAATATGTTATAAGCCCAAGAATTTTGGCGCCAAGAATGTCGACCATTTTGGACGACGTTGCCTAGTAACCTGCGACTGAGTATGACAGGCGAGAGTATCTTTGGGCCAACAAGTCAATTGATAAGTTTATCATAGTTGGAAATGGGTACAGAATTTAATATCAAATATTAACATATCTACACTTATTAAATAGCATCGCTTGTACCCCACAGGTTGGTCCTTAAAACCGGATAAACCAAAAAAGTACACACTGCAATTATTAATAATACAATATTGTAAATTATATATGTTAAAAAAACAATTATTTCTATAATTTCGAATGACTATAAAAAATTATACAATTCGCCTGTATTTTTCGGTTTCATATATTTTTAATCAATATTATTTGTAAAGTCAAAGTTAATACTTCTAAAGATACAATTGTACATGTGTAACATATCACGTTTACCGGCAAGGATGGAAGAATCAATAAATATCGCGATCCAATAATATGATACTTAATATTTATTGAATTTAAAATCAGTCACATCAAACCATACCCGAGTATACGTTTCAATATACAATTCTACGGACTTTTATACATTAATGCACTTACCCCCCTCCCCTCTTCTTGACATTAAAAAGTAAAGTGTAAAATACCTATAATATTATGTAAGCCATTCAAATTTTCTCCCATTTAGATTTTATTAGCTTATTAATTCTATTTTGACTGCCTCCGCTTAACATGAGAATTATAATATCACAAACATGTTTATATTTTTTAATATAAAATATATACATACATTTGGATGCTGATAAGCAATAATGTGTCAACCCACAGAAAGTTAAATTTGGAGATATCGATATATTTTGTTACTGCATCACCTATTGAACATTATTCAATAAAAATAAAGTCATATAAACTAAATAAGTCCGGGAAAAAGTTTCTTAATTAATTGTTTCGAATTCCATGGTCGTTCCATATTAAGTAATTTTTACAATAATCTCATATATTTAAAATAAATATATATTACATAATATATTAAATATACAAACCTGCTTTTAATTCATTACATTTTTTATCAAAAAAAGAAAATAAAATAAAAACTTATTCAAACAAATTGATTGAGAATACGTTTGACATCCTTAGACGCCATTTTCTCAAAATGAAGTTCGTGTGGCTTGACACAGTATTGCTTATCAGCGTCCATATATAAAAAGGCAATCGTTACTGACTGACTGATCTATCAACACAGAGTATAAACTATTGAATGGATTGCAATGACATTTGGCAAGATAGTTATGATGTAGGCATGCAATAAAAAAAGGATTTACCCAATTTACCCCCTAAAGGGACGAAATGGGGAAACTGCCAAAATTCACCTCTTAATGAAATGAAACTGGGATCTTCCAAAATACACCCCTTGATAGGACAAAACTGGGTTTATTCCAAAATCCACTCCTTTAGGGGAGGAAACGGGGTTCCAAAGATTTTATGGGAAAAAGCATAAATGTAAAACGAATAAATATTTTATGTGATATGTTAGACATATAAACCTCTTTAAAAACTTTGACCCTGTACCGTGGAGACTAGTACTATTTCTTTAGTTTCTCGTTGAGCCAGTCGTTTGTCAGTTCGTCTATCTCCCTAACCTCCAAAAGGCGAGGCGCGCCGACGGCAGCGGCTAGTGCACGTTGTGTACCCGCGTACATTACCTGGAAATTATCAAAAAAAAAAAACATTTTAAGTAATTTTTATCTTGAGCGTACCCTAAAAAAATTTTATTTTTGAGTTTTTTACATGGGGGCTCTTATGATAAAAATTACAAAATTATTAAAAAGTTAAAAATAATCATTTTAAAAACCTTGAGTGACTATAGAAATCCTTTTTTGAGACGCACCGTAGTCTACAGCCTTACTTTACACAGGACTTCCAAGCATCCTGTAGTCTACGTAAAAGAAGTCGCGGACACAGTACTCTTTTGTTTATTATTAAAGTCTGTGGTCAAATTAAGTGTAGTCTATATAATGTTTCAATGCGACCACTGGGTGATCTCTGTGATGGGTGACAGACAACGCACGCACGCAGTGATCTATCAACGCACAGCCCAAACCACTGGACTGATCGGGCTGAAATGTGCCATGCAAGTAAATGTTATGACGTAGGCATCCGATACGAAAGGATTTTGATAAATCTTCCCCAAGGGGATGAATTAGGGGACGAAAGTTTGTATGAAACTATAAACTATATATATATATATATATACACTAGCTGATGCTCGCGACTTATATATATATTACCTGAAGTTCCATGTGAGCATCGCGTGGAGTGTAAAATATGAAGCACATTGGAAATGATGTCCGTCCATCGTCGTGTTCCAATTTATAACTGAAACATTAGAATGTAGGAATTAGAAAAAAATTAAACTGCATATTAATATTATCTATATCATAAATGCGAAAACAACTCTGTCTGTCTGTCTGTTTCTTTATTATATAGCTATATTATGTTTATGAGAAATTGCTTTTTTTATCGGAAACTTTTATTGAAGTCCTTATAACCCTTTCGAACAAAAAAAAAATTAATAAAATCGCTCTAGCCGCTTTCGAGAAATCGGCTAACAGAAATAAAAAGTCCCCGACGAATTGAAAAATCAAAGTTAAAAATTATTATTTAAAAGGAAACAAAGTCCACATAATTAACAGTAACTAATTATGGACCCGATAAAAACTGACTCATTATTATCAGTAACACATTTACCGTTTGACAAAATGTACACGATATTAATTTACACAATACATATATTGTATATATCCTACTTTATATCACAAAAATATAATTTTTACACGACTGCGCGACGCAAAGGAGGGTAAAGTGTTTAACAACCTATGTATGCATGTGGGTTTGTACATTTGGAGCACTATTTCTACGAACTATGTCAAATGGAACGTTGAATAGATATTGTGAAATTATTTTAGGTATCACATATCGTTTTTCAGTCAGAATTACCATTTAGGATCTATAACTACTTAAAGTTGGTTAGTAACACTTATAGGCTTTCAAATTTAAATTAAAATTCAAAATATACTTTACTCAAATAGGATATTTACAGCACTTTTGAATCGTCAAGTTACAGGTCCATTAGTTATAGATTTTATTAAGCTACCACCGGTTCGGAATGTAGTCTACCGAGAAGAACCGGCAAGAAACTCGATAGGTACTCTTTTCAAAATCATTCATACATTATGGATTTTTATTACAATTTTTTTTTTAATTCTGTAAGAAAATAACGCACATTAGATCCACGCCTCTTTATCATTCAAATAATTTGGTATAGTATAATACACTTTATCTATTAAGGATTTTTTAATATAGACTTTAAACTTATTAAGTGGCAAATGTAAAATTGGTTTAGACTAATATTGATGCGGTACTGCTGACTGCAGAAAGTCTTATACACAATTGGGTTTTTAATTTTTTTTAATTAATTAATCTTGTTACTTATGAAATTGTGGATTTTATATGTACACCAAACTTTAAGTTGCTCAAAATCAAAAAATTCAAAATCAAAATATGCTTTATTCAAGTAGGCTTTTACAAGCACTTTTGAATCGACAATACAAAAACAAAAGAAAACTAAACACTAATTAATTAATTAATTTACCACCGGTTCGGAATGTAGATTCTACCGAGAAGAACCGGCAAGAAACTCGATAGTTACTCTTTTTAAAAGTTTTACAATGGGTACATACATTTATGAGTTACAAATATATTAAATACCCTGTGTAAATCCAGCTTATACTAAATCCAAGCATCTTTATCATCTATATAATCTTGAACAGAATAATATGCTTTAGCTACTAAGGATTTTTTAATATGTATTTTAAATTTCTTTTTTATATCTATATCACCTAATTTATTTTTTTATTCTCAAAACAAAAATGATCCTATGTCCTTTTCATTAATAACATTATTATGTATCTATCATATTATATATTGCATAAATATATATTTAAGGGGGGTTTGTCTTAATGTATGTTACCTCAGAACTTTGTCATTAGTAGAACCATAAATGGACGCTCATAAGCAATACTATGTCAACCCACTCAGACTCAATTTTGAGAAAATGGAGTCTAACGATGACAAAACCATTCTAAACAGTTTTGTTTGAAGATGTATATATATTTTCTTTTCTATTCTGATAAAAGGTATGACTTAAAAGTAGATTGATATATTTAATGTATTATAGTAGAAATTTTTTTCCAAATATTTGACATTATTGTATAAATTTCAAAATAAGGAACGCACTTGAATTTAGAAATATTTAATCAAGAAATTTTTTTCCGTACTTATTTAGTTTATACGACTTGAAATTTTTTTTGAATAATATTAAATAGGTGAGACAGTATCAAAATACATCAATATCTTCAAATTTGACTTTTTGTCGTTTGACACATTATTGCGTATCAGCATCCAAATGTGAGTAAAACCGCAACAGATGGCTAGTTAGAAATAATAAAAAATGTAATTACCTGTAAACGATGAATCTGGGCTGATGTGACGGTAGAATGTCCTGCAGCTCTTCTAATTCTATGTTTTCGAGTTCCTCGTCTACTTCCAGAGCTTGTTTCTCTCTGTTCACCTGTAAGATATTTTTAGTCATATTTAATTGCTATAGACATATTTACTAGTACTTATTAAAGTCCACATTTATAAACTAATAACTTTTTAGTATTTCATGTTTAAATGACACAAAAACTCTATAAAATATATTTTGATGATTCCCATATAGTGCAAAAGATATAGGCATGGACTTATTAAACATTACTGAGGGATTTTAATCAGGGTAAAGATTATTTTCATAGTATTTTGTTTAAAAAAAAGTAGATCATTTTTTTTTAAATATTTGTATTGTTTCATGTTTATAAATTTTAGAAAATATGTACCTAGTTAATTACTTGCGAAAAACATTAAACTTTTAAAATTAAATTTATATAACAATATGAATCACAAATTAACAAAGATAAAAATTCGTATTATCACTAGCGATAATGTTCAACAATATACACTGATGACTAATTAATTACCGGCAATGGCAAATCATCATTCATTAGATTTTTTTTAAAAGAAGCCATATCAAAAATTTTATTTCACCATTTTAAAATGTTATAAATTTATTAGAATTGAACTGATCCAATCAGGCCGAAATTTGTCTTTTTAAAATCATTTGGATTATTAAATCTTTTATTTATAATGTTAAAAACTGTAAAGTTACTAAAATAATAATAAATACCTTCAATACTAAAGCAGAATTTGATGTGTGTTTTTGGAAACGGAACTTCTTTAATACATCCTTAACATCATCACCAATATCACACACGTTTACATTTTGACCGGACATCTTTTGTGAATTATTATAATTGAAAGTTTAAAAAGTTTAAATTAGTTCAAATAAATCTACGGAAACTCCACCTAAAACCTATTCATGCGTCAACAATATCTGACATCTGATTAGAAACAAACTAGTGTTGCTATAACTAATATATTTTAACTGTAAAGAAAATAAAAAATCTTAAAAAACCTAAATCCAGTTCAACATCTCAATAAAAAACATCTACTGAATAATAAATAAAACTAATTTTAAATAAATTGCTTGTAGTACAAACTTTTATAATTAAATGTAAATGAAAAAAAATAAAACAAAAGTTTACGAAGCCGGGAAGTTAGGATTTTTTTGTAAAACGGAACGTTTTACATAGATGACAATAATAATACATTACGTCAAATTGACGGATTACCTATTGTATGTCAAATCATTCGTATCAAAAGAATTCCATTTAAATAAAATTTTTATTAAATAATATCACATTTCCTAATACAGTACAAAAACTCAAACAAAAGTATACAATAAACATTCATGTGCTGTGTATAGTGGGGCATTATATTTCTGCTGTGTGTTATAATTCCTAAAGTGCAGTGTAGTGTATTTTTAAATTTATCTTTTATTCCGCGATTTATTTGCGATTGTGGCGTCTGTCCTATTTAGAGGTCAATAACTTTCGAAATACAAATTGTGTGTAAGTTATATTCAGTTTCCTACTTACCGTGTTAATAAATTCAAATATATATACATTCAAAATTACTTTCTCTGTTTTGACAGATTGTATTGTCAATAAAAAAAAACGAGTTTGAAAGTAAAAGGAGGCGGTCTGTCGAAGTTTTTATAAATTAAAATTTTTATTTGTTTATATTTTCGTCTTATGTAATTTAATTCAAATTATATAATTGCTACTCTGTTAGGTAAACATTAAAAGACATTTAAAAAATTATTAATGATTAATTATTGTAAATTATAATTTTAGATATGAGTTGTTATTTTTTTTTTACTAAGCATATGTTCATATATATTTTTTAATTTATTTACGTATTTTTTTCAGGATGTGTAATTAATGGAAATGAAGTAATTAAAAGACAACATAATGGATAAACCCAGTAAGTGCAAACTTTTTATTTAAAAAGTTAATTATAAAAAATATACAAGTCATGCTTAAAAACTTTA
Source organism: Hypolimnas misippus (assembly GCA_037950945.1). Taxonomy (NCBI): domain Eukaryota; kingdom Metazoa; phylum Arthropoda; class Insecta; order Lepidoptera; family Nymphalidae; genus Hypolimnas; species Hypolimnas misippus. Next base: position 3,197,097 of record JBBEEQ010000021.1, read on the forward strand.
CAACTCATTACAAAATTAAATAAAAAGTATTCATATTCATAATATCATTATGTCCTCATTAACCCAAAATAAGTTTCATGAAAATGGGTTTACAATTTAAAAATAAGGTTTACAAATTAAAGTATACTCCTAAAATTTTTTTGTTAGTTTCTTCATTAAAGAAAAAAAACACCGAAATTTAAATATGTGGCCTTCAAAGTTTTAAAATTTCAAATATAGGATACATTTTATCATTAAAGATAATATTGAGTGTCGTTAAAACTGATAAATGAGTCGGGGATAAGTATTGTCACTGTTACTATATGATTTACGATTTTGATTGTCGTTAAGTGGGTTGATTAGTTATAAAACAAAAATTAATACTTACACCACACATTCTCAAACTTTAGTACCTTCAATCCCCACTCGAGACAAATAATGTAACACCCCCTGGAATTCTTTTTTTCATATTGGACTAATTTAATTAAAAAGCAACAATATGATAAATGTAATTTAGTTTGTATGTTTGCTACTTCTAATGGTTCAACAGATTTGAGAAATTCAGAATAGCTATAGTTGATATTCTGGATTAATACATAGGTTCTCTTTATGTATACAAAGAAGTTTTTAATTGATTATTTATATTGTTATAAATTACGGAAAACTATTTTACCATCATTATTGTGAATATATTTAGCTAAGTATTAATATTCTTCTTTTATATTCCCCCACTTTGGGAACATATGATTTTGTTTAACAATTTATAATGTATGGATTATAAATAAGCAAAAGAAATATTAAATGATTTCAATTTTCCGTGTAAACTATTCTGTTTCATCTATTTTATTACATAGGGGTAATTTGTGTATTTGTAGCGATAAACTTTGGGAACACTGGTCCGCTATTAGGCGAGAATTACACATTAATTATATTAACCACTTATGTATCAGTGTAGAAAAAAAACTTTATAAAAGCCATGGACTTCGATAAATACCTTATGTCGAGATATACTCATATGAAGTTTATTCAGGTGTTAAGGCAATGATAAATAATTTATGTAAATCTTATTGTAAAACTTTTTCTGCTTAAGAAAGCTACACGACTATGTAGTGTCATGATATATTTAATTATGAGATAAATTATTCTTTTAGTACTAGTAGTAAAAATATTTTCAAATTTAAGACTAATAATATAAAAGGGAAAGATTTCATAGTTTGTTTGCATCGAATAGGTTCTGAAACTACTAGAACGATTGAAATATTTTTTTTGCATTTAGCCCTTTATTGAGTAAAGTTATTGGCTGTATTACATCACGCTGCGACTCATAAGAGTGAAGTACTCATTCTGAAACAGCCAGTCTAGTGAGGCAGCCAGTAATTTAGATTTTTTGAAAACATTTCATAATATTCATTTTTCATACTGGTGAAGACTTCTTATTACCTACTTGTAAACATTTTTTGATAGTCCTCACGTCTTCAGAGGAAGATCTTACAAGTAAAAATTATCATCCCTTATTTCACCCCCACACGTCTTATTTTCGTGGCACAAAGTATTTCTTTTTATAAAATCGCGAAATTCATCAAAATAACCAATTTTGAACTGAACCACAGTGAAAATGTAACAAACATACATGCAGATAGAATTACATTTGCATTTAGAATATTACTATGAAATTTGGCTGCCTAAATGTGTGGTACCTCAAAGCACGTGAATTCAGAGCAGTAAAATAATTAAAAAAAAAATAGAGCTTTTTTAAACTGACCATTTTTGGCAGACCTCTCTGAAAAAAAAAAACAACGTCCTTTGCATTGTATTTCGTAACGACAGTTTCATAATGGCAATGAGATAAAATTTAATACAGTCACAATGGCCTATCTATTACGTCTGACCGATAAGCGACACAGTTCGTTTGGTCCGCGGTATTTTTATCACAATTTCGTGATAACGGAAACCTGTAACTGTCATTTTTGACACTGAAAATACGATGGTTTAAAAAATGCATGAAATAAATATAATTACGTAACAATAGTTTGTTGTAATCTATGTGTACCATGTGACGCCCTCGAAAAATTCATCGGATGGGGCAGGACCTCTTTATCTAAAAAAGCATGGCGTAATTTTTTTTTAAATGAGATATCGGAGTGTATCTCAAACAATAAAAGGAATAACATCGTTTCGAGTAATCGGTAAACATACATAAAGAAGTCCCTAAAGAACTGAGACTAACTGTTGAAAGATAGTAAACATAACCTGTGACACTGGCTATGTTTATATGTATTAAAACCTCCTTCGTACCGTTGTTCTATATTTGATATTGTATTGTATTGTCATCCCGTTTCCATCTGTATTAAATAAACTGTTCAAACTATAACATAAAATATATCCTATTATTTAACACTAACGAAACTCCTAATTTAGAAGTGGATTAAAACTGATCGTTTGTCACTTTTTTTACGTGGTCACATCTCAAACCAGTTCACTTTGTGTGCGTAGAAACTTCGACATGTATTTCACCTCAAAAAGTAGCAAAGTCCTTTTCCAAGATGACATCGATGTACCAAATATATGTTTACAAAATCATCATCTACCTAGCATTTTTTCTGGTTATACCGGAATCTGCTTTCGATTCTAGTCCAGATTTTTTTAATCTGTTCCTATAGAATTTTTATCAAAATCGGTTTAGTGTTTTGGTTTTTAAATTAAAATAAATGGAACTAGTATGTAATTAAAGTAAACCAAATAGCACATTTTGTTTTTGAAGTTTTTTTTTTTTATTTTAATCAAAAACATTTTTTTATTAAAAATCAAAAATGCATCTACCGCGACCTAAAGAAACTGCGAAAGAAATTCGTGACTTTTTTTTTTAAATTATTTTTTAAGAACGTCAAGATTGGATATTTTTATTGAAAGATATTATATGCATGCTGATAAGTAATAATGTCAACCAACAAAAAGTCAAATTCGAAGTTATTGATGTATTCTCATAATGCGTCACGTGTTTAACATTACTAAAATTCAAGTCAAAAGTTCAAGTACGGAAAAGAGTTTGTTACTTAAATATTTCTAATTTCAAGTGCGTTCCTTATTTTGAAATTTATACAATAATCTCAAATATTTGGAAAACTTTTTGCAGATTGGTATATTTGGACGCTGATAATCAATAATGTGTCAACCCACAAAAAGTCGAATTCGAGATATTGATGTATTCAGATAAATGCATCATGTATGTAACATTATTCAAAACATTTTCAAAATCATCCGAACTACGGAACAACGGGAAAAAGCTCCTTAATCTCATGTTTAGAATATTGAAGTGTGTACCATATATTGGATTATGCAATAATCCCATGTATAAGAAAAAACCATTTTATTAAATAAATCTCTTTACTAGTCAGTTTATTTTTTATTATTTAAACTTTTTATCGCAATAGAAAAGAAAAGAGGGAAATTACTGCTCCAAACAGATTCATTAAGAATAGATTTGACATTTTTAGCCATTTTTTAAAATGAAGTCCGTGTGGCTTGACACATTATTGCTTATCAGCGTCCAAATATACCAATCTGCTTTTAAGTCATTACCTTTTATCAGGATTGAAAAGAAAAGATGGATATATACGTCTTCAAACATGTTTCAAATATTAAAATTCCATTTCAAACGAAACGTTTTATTATACGAATCTGCTTTTAAAGGTATATAATTCTTCGAACAAACTTATTAAGTATAGGTTTGACATGTTTTGGCGTTATTTTGTCTAAATGAAGTCCGTGTGGCTTGACACAGCATTGCTTATCAGCGTCCATATAATATAATTATGAAAAGGTCTTTGTCATTTTCAGTATACTTAATGATTTTTTTTTGTTTGCAGACGAAACGACAGAAATATTGGATAAAGACAAACCACCCCAGTAAGTGTCTTTTTTAACCTTATTTTGCTTTATATTCTGTGGATTAAAAAATGGTTTTTGAATGATATATTTTAAACATTCGCGATTTATACTATTCATATTTAATATAACGGGTCTTATCGCGATTACTGATGGTAGTAATACCTTTTTATTGTCCGACGTTTCGACGAAGTTGCATTCGTCGTGGTCACGTCGGGCAATTTAAAAGGTTTTCTAACATTAGTTTTATATAATAAATATGAATGGTTTTTGAATGTCAGTTAAAAGAGTTACTTGCATATATTTAATTAACGAAAAAGTACTTTTATATTATATTATATTATTTGCATAGCAACATTATTTATTTTAAATACATATTTTTAAAATTCATCTCGTGTTCTGTGAAGGAAAACATCGCGAGGAAACCCGACGATGTCGAAATGTCTTTTGAATGTCGAAACTTTGACAATGGGACACGTATTAAAGAAGCATGGTGTAATAAACTTAACACTTAAGAGAGGGTCTGGTCTGAGTTTGCAATCTGAATACAGTTTCCATGTAGGAAATGGCGATGGGCCCATAGTCCAAGCCTGCGCCAATCTCAAGTTTGGTCCAGTGTCTCACACTCGCGTTGGCCCAACCTTGGTTAAGGTGTGGGTTGATTAAGGCGTAGTCTTGGTATACAGTTAGGGCAGGTCTAGCCAGGGTTTGGGCCAGCTTTCAGTGTATCAAATATAGATGGCGCTGTATATTGTCTATAATAAATCTAAAATACGTAATTTTGTTTATTTTAGTGACATAATTATTCTAGTTATTTTGATTTTAATACCGATTTTGATGAAAATAAACGCTAACGGTTTGCAGAGTCAGTTTATCCTTAGGAGAGGAAACTGGAAAAGATCAGAAACGTTTTTAGTAACTTTTTTTTTAATCGTAAAAATATAATTAAGAAAAAGTTTTTTTATGATCTTATGATAAGCAATAATGTGTCAACCCACAAAATGTCGAATTCGGAGATATTAATGTATTCTGATAGCGCGCCTTGAATTTAATATTAAAAAAAATCAAGTCATCCAAACTAAATAAGTACGAAAAAATGTTCCTCAATTTAAATTTGCAATATGTAATAATCTATATTTAAAAAACTTATTATTATATCAATCTGCTTTTAATTAATTATACGTCGTCAGCCAATCGCAGTCCACTGCTGGACATAGGCCTCCCCACTAAGGGAAATAAATCAGGGCATGGGCAGCAGCGTGACTCTGTCTATCAATAACATCTACTGCGGTCACCAACCCGCCTGCCAAGCGTGGTGACTATGGCAAAAATACCCCCCATGGTAATAGCGCCAAGGATTAATTATACCTTTTATCAAAATAGAAAAGAAAATATGGATATAAACTAAATTGTTAAGAATAGATTTGACAGGTTTAGACGCCATTTTCTCAAAATGAAGTCCGTGTGGCTTGACATAGTATTGCTTATTATCGTCTATTTATAAAAGCAACTTATATTATAAAGAGAAAAACTATAAGTTTAAATGTGTGCGGTTATCTCTGAAAGTACTGATCCAATTTGAAAAAATCTTTTTTGCGTTAAATAGCTTGTTTAATGAGGAAGTTTATAGGCTATATTACATCACGCTACGACAGTAGCGAAGCGGTAGCGGTTAACGTGAGTGACACCGCATGAAGCTGCTAGTACATAACTAAGATTCCTATATAAATATAGGTTTTAATGTATCATACAGTACAACACGATGATGACGAATTAATTTAAACCTTATGCCGCATAATAATGAAGTTGTTTTTTCTGTGTGTGTGTCAGTAAGGCCGTGTAGATATCTCAAGTGGTTTCATTGCTGCGTAATGTCTTTAGTGTTGTTCGTGTGTCGATAGATTTTTTTTGTCGATGTTTTTTTTAATATGATATTACAAATTTATGTTTTTTATTTGTTTAGATTCTGTGAATTTATAAATAAATAGTTTTTTTTTGGTATTGTAAATGTGTGTTGTATTTTAAAGTATTTAGGCGTAATTGTTAACTGATTAATTTATTGAAGGATCTATGTGTACAAATTTAATATAACGGGTTTTATCGCAATAACTAATGGTAGTAATCCTTTTTTTATTGCCCGACGTTTCCGCGAAGTTGCATCCGTCGTGGTCACGAGTTTCAAGTCAAAGTTGAGAGATGATATGAATACTATAAATCGCGAAAGTTTAAAATATATAATATATATGTATATGACCTAAATTTAAGTTGTGTTTTCAAATGAGTATATTTATAATAACTTTACATTCGTGTTATATTAATAAAAATATATTATGTGTTATTCTGATGTATAAGCTATATTCCTGTAAAGTTTAATCAAAATCTGTTCAGTAGTTTTTGCGCGAAAGAGTAACAAACATCCATACATACAAAATTTCGTTTATAATTTTAGTAAGGATAGGGATTTATATTCAACATGCAAACCGCTCCGGTTTCGCTCGGGTGTAATGTAGGTTTTTACGCCATTTACGACATTATAAATCTTAGAAATTATCGACTTTTCTCTAATATTATATTCATGTATTATACATATAAAATTTACTCATGCACCACTATTTATTATTATAAAACCGCATTTAAATTCGTTGCGTAGTTTAATAGATTTAAACATACAGACGGCCGGAAGCGATCTAGTTTTACTATTCAAAGAAGATACTCGAGATTGCTCTAGTTTTTTAATTATGTGTTAATTGTTTTACTTTCACCTTGCGATATTTAAATGTCTACGAAAGCGCCATTGTATTTTCAATAAAGATTTTGCATTCGGTGTGATAAGCTGTTGTTTATATATGGAAATTTCACACATGAAATGAAGGCGAGTTGCAAGTTGTTTAGGCACAGTTTCGAGGCAACCCTCCAAGTCACGTGTATATCGTGCCATTACAATTACTTATACCACAATAGAATTTCTAGACTTTATAATTGTGTAAATTAAAATTTTATGTTAATAGACTATTTAATTGTTTAAGTTCCAACATTGATAAATCTAAAAAAAATGTTCCAGTACGGATTGTAACACTATTTAATATTTTATTGTCAAATTTATCTGAGCTTGAGTATCGAAATTTTTAAATAATAAATATTTATCGATAATTTTATCGACATCGATATCCGCCTGCGGCACATCACGAAACTCAAGCAATCGAGGTACTCAGCAAAGCCAGTCAGTTTTAATTCGCGATTACGCCACAGCGGACGTCGACTCGGCTTTCTATTGAAAGTCTTGGATCGTATTAAATTAAAAAAAAAAGTTACGTGTTTTTACGCGGGCAATATAATTAATTATTGTAAAAATTGTGTTGTGCTATTGGTGATTTTTTAAGTTATTCTGTGTGTGAATGTGTTTATTTTTCTATTGTTACACAAGTAAGGGAGTACCTAGCTTAAATAATTAAATGAGTAATAATAATCAATACATATAAAAGCGAAAGTTTACTCACTCACTCATCACGATACCCCAGAAATTACAAGAGCAAGGAGTTTTTAAATTTTCATGGTGGTTCTTTTTAAGACGTAGACGGGAGTAACTGGCCACTAAGACAGATTTTGCAAAATTCGATCCCTAAGTGGTAATTTAAGGGACATAGTATTTTGTATGAGCGAAGTAAATTCCGAAACTACAAAACTTATTTTAATAATTATGGTACCATTTGAAAGGTACATTATTCTATATGGTCATCAAATCAAAATCAAAATCGAAGTATTTTTATACAAAATTAATTAATAAGAAATATTAAGAATTTTGAACGTTTTCTGGGATCCTGTTGTAAAATCTTATATATCACCCAATAAATTACTTACTCGACGTAGTCTAGGAGCTAAATAATAAAGTAAGCTGTAATAATGTAACTCATAGGCTATATTAAAACATATGCGTATTGTTATAAAATGAAATCTACATAAGCGAAATCGCGAATACGTATCTAATAATAAATATAATTTAACGTAATTACGTTTCATAATTCTTCATATTTCTTATCCATGCGTGAGTTTTTTTGTAAACATTTTTCTTACAAAGTAGAACCTCATTATTTCATCCTTATTTGATTGGTTTATTAGTTGTTACTGATTATTATCATCAGATTACCTTATAAGCAAACTAATATTATCCCGGTTTTGTAAGTCTTCGACGAGAAATACACGTATAAGTTTTGCTCAGACTTTCATGAAGTTTTGCATAAGTTAATAAATAAACGCATCACACTCAACCACCATTAGGTTCTCATGATCCTGTGTCGGGGGTCCGGAAACCCTCAACACAAACACCCAGAGCACAAACATCTGTATGGTCAATGCAGATTCAGTCAGTTGTAGCTAAATTGTCTATCAAATTTATTTGTCATTGGTTTACACCTGAAAGAATTTACCGTCAGTGCCTTTATTTTTGATATTCACAGCTTTCGTAATGCTACCTAGGGGACTGTTACCAGGTTACAGAGTTGTTTTATGTCGATTAAAGTGCTTTGTAAAACGTCCTCAGCGAATTGAGCCTCCTCTTTCAAAAGGCTAATAAGAATATAAAATGCGCAATTATTAAGAAAAGAAAACAAGCAAAACATTTCCAATCTATACAATCTTATCTTGTCAAACTTAGGGCAGACGACATAAGGCGAGAATTACACTTGTAAGCGTTACTCTCGTAATCGACATAAATCAAATCCTAAAATCGAGCCAAGATGGCTTAGTGGTTAGAACACGTTTCAAACTTCGGCTAGCACCGCTCTATTTTCAAGTGTTAAATTTGAGTTTAAATTTATCTCAAGCTCGGTGAAGGAAAACATCATGAGGAAACCTGCATGTGACGGGAGAAATTCGACACATGTATATCCGCCCCGCAGTGGAGTAGCGTGGTGGAATAAGTTTTAAACCATCACAGAAGAGGAGGCCTTTGCCCAGCTGTGGGACATTTACAGGGTGTTTACTTTACTCTTTTAAGCTAATATTTTATACGTAATATTAAGGGCTACTTATATTTTTGAAAAATACAAGAGTTCGTACAGAAGCTGCAGGTACAGCCACATTATAATATAAATGAAAGTAACATTTGTCTATTAAAAAAAAATCAATCTATAAATTGAGACCAATTTAATGAACCCCAACACTTCTGTTGTGCTAAGGAGCTGTGTATCGCTGATTGCAGGAGATGTGCAACATCAGGTCAAGGCAAATGTTATTTTAATATCAGCGAAGTCACAGTACATGGTAAATTTCGCTTCGATCAGACCAGTAGATGCTAAAGTCTTCTTAGACTTAAGACAAATTGTTTTATATTGATAATATGATGCAGCAAAATTATGCTTATCTATACTAATAAAGCTGAAGAGTTTGTTTGTTTGTTTGATTGTTTGCTTGAACGCGCTAATCTACTGGTCTAGAACCGATTTCGAATACGATTTTAAAAATTCTTTCGGTGTTAGATAGCCCACTTATCGAGGAAGGCTATAGGCTACATATTATCACGCTAAGACCAAAAGGAGCGGAGCTCCAATGAAAAATGTTTCAAAATCGGGGGATATTTTTCTATTGAGAGAGCTTACGCTGTGTGCGCTGCGAAAACGGTTAAAGTTTCGCTAAAACCATGTATGACAGAATTGTTCCCCTTTAAAAGTTCTAAAAAAAGTCTGCCACAGCATATGTCTATCTTTTAAGGTTAGCTCACTATAACCTTTTTTTATGCTAACCAAATTTGTTCTGAAATAATGCATTATTAGCCCAAAGTAACTATTCCACGCGGACGACGTCGCGGGCGGAAGCTACTTTTTGATAACATTTTCCTTAAACTTTTCGTTATAAACATAATGCGTTAAGAGCAATTCACTTTATTATTTAACAATATAATTAAGGTTATTAAAAAAATACTGATATTGATACGGTACTGATGACTACAGATGGTCTTGTTACGCAGTCGTTTATAATTTTATAAATTAAGTAGCTGTCCCTTGGTTTTACTCGTATTTACGGTTACTGCTTCGCTCATACGAGTCGTAGCGTGATGTAATATAGCCTATAGCCTTCCTCAATAGATAAACTATCTAACACAAAAAGAATATTTTAATTCGGACAAGTAGTTTCTAAGATTAGCGCGTTTAAACAAACTCTTCAGCTTTATAATATTAGTATAGATTAAAAAATGTCTTGTTTAAACTCCGTTAATTATAACAAATTGAAGTGCTTTATGTTAATATTGTTAAACAGTAACACTGTTCTAGAAAGACAATCGGATCGTATTTTAATAACATTTTGTTTGTAATGTAATTATTAACATGTATTGTGCTGGGTTTGTTTATTTTAGATAGTCTTGTCACAACAACTCGCTATTCAAAAGTCTTAGGCGAGAATTACACTAGTAAGTTTACTCTCGTAATTGGTATAAAACAAGTAACAGTTAGCTAGGTAGCCTTACGAAATCTGAGTGTCAATAAATTACTGACAGTAAATTCTTTAGATGTAAAACAATGAGAAATAACTTATGTGAATCTTTATGAAAGTTGAGGAGCAAATTTTGTCTAAGGTGAGAATGAAACTTAAATTTGGTATAAAACAACTCTGTAGTTTATTCCCGCGTACGTGCAGGCTAAGAATTATCTACTCCTGAGGTTTTCCCAGAGCGCTAAAATTTGAGGGTTTTCAAGCGTCGAGTGTATACTTTTCCGTCTAAGGCCGGCAACGCACCCGCAACACCCCTGGTGTTGATGTCCATGGACGATATAACACTTTTTATCAAAAAAGAAAAGATAGATATATACTTACAAACATATTTATTAAGAATAGGCTTGACATCTTTAGACGCCATTTTCTTAAAATGAATTCCGTGTGGCTTGACACAGTATTGCTTATCAGCGTCCAATTATTATTAAAATTAGCTCACTAAGAGTAATCAACCGGCTAGTTATAATAAATTGTCTTAAAACAATTTCGTTTTTAATATCGAGTGAACGCAAGTTAACCGTAACTGCGGTATGGCTCGGTTAGCGTAATCACTTTCACTTTAATCTCAAAATGCTTACTAAGGTAACTCTTGCCCGCATTATTTTCTGTACGGAATTCTAATGAGTAATATATACTACTAGTTGAACCTTGCGGTCTCACTCGCTTTTGTGGTTACTGCTTCGCTCCTGTGCGTCGTAGCGTGATGTAATACAGCCTATAGCCTTCCTCTATAAATAAACTACCTAACTCAAAAAGGATTTTTCAATTCGAACCAGTAGTTCCTGAGAGAGAAGCTGAAGAATTTGTTTGTTTGAATTCGTCTCTCTTCGCCTCAAGACGCGATATCATCCACTCCACTTGGATGTATAGTCAGTATCCAATGTGCAGGCTTCATGAGCTTTTTTCCCGCGTGCAGGCTGTGGAATGATTTACCTCCTGAGGTTTTCCCAAAGCACCATAATTTGGGGGTTTTCAAGCGTCGAGTGTATAGACACCTTTCCGTTAAAGGCCGGCAACGCCCCTGGTGTTCCAGATGACCATAAGCGATAGTAACCACATAACGTCAGGTACTATTCGCTCGTTTGCCCCCCTTATTATAATATAAAAAATACAAATATGGCGTATTTCTAGCCACACATAAAAGTTCGATAAGAATTTACCGACTGAATGATTGAGCTAACCGTTTTTTATAATGAAAAATTGTAATGAAAAATAAAATGTTCGAAAATTCGTTGGGGTATTGTTACCAAAATAAAGACAAATAAAAAAATTGACTTAAGATTATTTTAAAAATAGAATCTACGTTATCTCGCGCAGAGTCGCGGGTAAAACCTATTATTATATAATGTTAGTATAATCTTTATCAATGAGTGAGTGCGATATAAACCTTTGCGCACGGTTTCACACGCTACCAGCTGTATTGAGTGTTATCAATATGATAGGGCACTTGCATACGCGGCGTTTTATAAAACGATAAATTTAAGCGTTTTTCGATCAGTGCTCTGATTAAGTCAAATAAAGTTGACTTGAAAAAAAAAAAGAATCTTAATATATAACAAAAAATTTCGCCGTCGTTCGTCTGTGTTCTTTATCTGTGTCATATTTTCGTTGGGCCTTGATTGAGTAAAATCTTTCTGATAAATTATTTTTCTTAATAATTTTTGAGGCTGATTGCATTTTTGTTTTATTTTAACACTAGCTGTCCCTTGCGGTTTCACTCGCGTTTACGGTTACTGTCTCTTCTATGCATCGTAGCGTGATGTAATATAGTCTATAGCTTTTCTCGATACATTAGCTATGTAAAACAAAAATAATTTTTCAATTCGAATCAGTAGTTCATGAGATTAACACAGAAACTCTTCAGCTTTATAATATTAGTAAAAAATAAAAGTAAAGTAAAGTAACAGTCTATAAATGTCCCACTGCTGGGCAAAGGTCTCCTCTCCTATTATGGAGGAAGTTTAGAGCTTAATCCATCACGCTGCTTCACTGCGGGGCGGATATACATGTGTCATTTCTCCCGACACATGCAGGTTCCCTCACGATGCTTTCCTTCACCGACCTCGAGATATAAACACACATACAGCACTTGAAAACGCAGCGTTGCTAGCCGAAGTTTGAACTCGTGATACACTAGGCCATTTCGGCTCATAATATTGGTATAGATTATTATTTATTATCGTGTGTGGTTACCCTAAGTGAAGTGTTGACGAGATAAGGAACGATGTATCGTATTTGTAGTATGTGTTGAAATTCGACGGAGTACACTTAATGTACTATTAAACATATTTCAAACTTTTACTGCCTTACTACAAAAAATTTAAACGTACGTTAAACGCGTGTCTATAAAACCCTGTACTACAAATCCGCGTCTAAAGACAATTTCGTTTTTAACACATGCTTAAAACCTATTTGAGCTGTCAAATATGACGTGTGATATTTTATTTCGTCATTATTTTACACGCAGTGTAGCAGTTTTGACATTTTAAACAATGTTTAATTTTTAAACTCAGTTTAGCTAGACACGTGTTGAACGTGGTTTTATTTCATCTTTTGTAGTAAAGCAATGAGAGTTTAATGTAGTTTGAAAGGGTTTAAAGTAAATTAATAAGACATAATGTGTGATATCTTGATATCAACAATCCGTTGCCAGGTAACACTATTGTCACGATGTCAACGATGAAAGTGATGTTTAATTTTTTTTTACCCGACTGCGCGACGCATGGGAGGGTAATATTTTTAGTCTATGTATGTATGTGGGTTTTTACCTTTGTGTCACTATTTAGAGCAACGTGTAGGCCGATTTTGATAAACGACATGTCGTTTGATTCGTCATAACAGCGCGGATGTCGTAGAAAGTATAATAATTTGGAAAAATCAAAATGGCCGATTTTGGACGCCATAATGTGAAAAAGAAAAAAAAAAAATCGATGATCTGTGTCAAGTGGGGTATCGTTGAATAGGTATTTAAAAATCATCTTTAGGTTTCTTAAATCATTCTTCAATCAGAACTACCGTTTAGAATCTATGACGACTCAAAGTTTATTAGTAATGATTCTCTATTACCTCTTTAGTATAGATAAATGAATCAAAGTGTTAAGTGTAACAATAGGCGCTATAATTAATATAAAAGTGTACGGATCTAACGTATAAAACGACAATACAAGTGAAGTGTACTTCAAGTGTAAATATGGAGAGTTAAAGTGTATTCCAAGTGTAAACAAAATGCTGTCGAGGAACGTTAAGTATCAGCTGCTGGAGGATGAGGATCTCGGGTAAGACTTGGATTATTTATTTATTAAATTGTATAATTATACCGAAAAAAGTGTATAAGTGAATATGTATATGATACTGGCCAAACTCGATTTAAGGACAAACTAGTTTAGCCTAGTTCAAACTAATTTGTCCTAAGCCCGATAGGATAGACCTGTTTAGATGCCGAACTAGTAACACTCTAGGATAAATAGATAAACCATTTGGGGCCGGAAAGTAGGAAGAACTAGTTGAGCCTAGGCAAAACTAGTTTGTCCTTAAATCGGGTAAAAGGTATTTTAAGTGCCTGTAACGCTGCATTAACAAGAATGGCATATTTTTTATAGTAATCGCAACTGTGGCGTCTTTAAGACCATGGATTTTGAAAGGATGTATAGAACAAAAGTTTCGCATTTTCTCATTGGGTTTTTGTAAACGCCTTAATACAAAAGTGACGCACTTTTCATACAAATTTTTGTCGCCTATTTTACTTATTTTGGGAGAGAGTCTGCAAAAAAAGATTTTTTATCCTGACGTTCACTTATAAACATATACCCACATAGCAATTTACATATTAATTACTTTAAAAATGTCTAACATCCATTTACAGTTTCACCTTTAGACTCCCTAAGGGAGTGGAGGGGGTGAATTCAGTAAAATCCTTTTTAGTGCTTACATCATATTAGAAAATTCACGCTCTTAAACCTATAAGAGGAAAATATACTAAAAAATTTAGGAAACTTTGATAACAGTTTCTAATTATATAAACTTTTTTAATGGCGGTCTTTTTACCTTTAATGTATTTTATTGTTCTGGCGGAATCGTCAAATTAGAAAGAAATCTTTATTATTTTACAATTCTATTAACGTATCTTATAGATAAATGACAGTGTTGCGTTTAATTTTGTACGCCATAGCCTTTGTCGTGGAAATATCTGGATTGGTCCAATATTGCTGATATAGTTAATTGAGGGTAGGGTATTGATTTTTGTGCTATATAAGGTTCGATGTAACGAAAATCTTCCTCCACGTTCTAAGCCGAGGTGCGATCTCACTAGGGGACACCCTTAGACGCGGACGTCCATTCTGAGTCCCAACGGGGGCTCCCAATATTTCAAAGCCGAGTCTCAAGACTCCATCCCCCCCTCCCCCCTGGTGATGCTGTCAAGGCCAGTAGGGCCAACAGCAATACACATTCAGAAAAAAAAAATCGTAATATTTTTATTCTAAATAGGAATTTACATTATCTTATTGAATGTCACGAAAATGAAACTACCACGGTTTCGGAAAAGTAAAACCTTAGGCCTGAGAAGAAATCGCGAAAAATCGACGGTTGATCCATTGCAATTTAATTGGATGCTGATCGAACGGAAAATGGAATCGGGACCAGTCGATTTGGAAACTGGTAACTCCTCAACGGACAAAGCAACACGCTCGCGATTATAAATGTCTAAAGAGAATATTATTAAGGAAAAAGAATTGTGTCTGTTTTTAATATTAATCCGAATAAGAGAGGTTACATTCGTGATAAGATACGTGTGAAGTGTTGTTGCAAGATAATATTACCTGGATGTATTTGTGTTATCAATGAATTAATTTTGATCGTATATTAAAAAGTCTTTAATAGCTAAAGCATATTAATCTGTGTAAGATTATATAGATGACAATGACGCGTAGATTTGGTATAGCTGGATTTCATACAATGTTTGACCTTCGTAATTTCTAAATGTACTTATTGAGTACCTATCGTTTCTTGCTGGTTCTTCTCGGTATAATCTACGTTCCGAACCGGTGGTAGCCTTTTTTTTATTGAAAAACTAATACTGTGAACTGAAATGGTCCAGTGAATACATTACGTCGAACTTACTGAGGTAAAGCCTAGGTATAGCCCACTGATTACAGCTCGTAAACGGGCTCGACCAGGGCAGTTTCTCACTTTTAAAGAAAGGCGTGAAGTAACTTAAAAAGCTACGTTTCGTACGGTGAATGAGAGAGCGGAAGCCTAACTCCCTCGCCCATTCCTTTCATCTTCATCCGACATTCCTTTTCAAAATGGTAACGCATTTATTGACCCGAGATGGCCTAGTGGTTAGAACACGTCGATCGTTACCGATGATCGCGGTTTCAAACCCCGGCTAGCATCGCTGATTTTTTCAAGTGCAAAATTTGTGTTTTCATCTCGAGCTCGGCGGTGAAGGAAAACATCGTGAGGAAACCTGCATGTGTCGGGAGATATTCTGACACATATATCCGCCCCGCAGTGGAGCAGCGTGGTGGTAAGCTCTAAACCTTCTCCTTAATAAAAGAGTAGGCTTTGCCCAGCAGTGGGACATTTACAGGCTGTTACTTTACTTTTACTTTAGGCATTTATGGCTTCTCTGTTACTCCAAATGTTAATGTGTGGCGGTGATCACTTAACATCAGGTGTCCCTGTTCGTTTCCCAGCTATTTTTTAATATTTTAGTAAAATTTTATCTCAAAAAATTAAACTTCAAAAACGAACCCAAGAGATATAAATTAACTGAAAGACATAAAATAAATGTTTTCTACAAGATTTTGAAATCGGTGCCTAATGAAACATTCTTCAGATCCTGACCTGAAGACAATGGGACTTCGAAGTATACCCTTTCAAACAAAAAAAAATTGAAAATCGGTTCACAAACGACGAAGTAATCGGTGAACATCCATAAAAAAAGTCCCCGATGAATTAAGAACCACTTCCTTTTTTTGGAAGTCGCTTAAAAAGCTGGCTGGGTCGTGAGGCAGTGCGTCACGAGCACAGAAGATCAGCGTCAATTAGATTATACAGCTGTGTTTCCGATAATTGGATGTTGATAAGAAGTAATAACACAGAATTCGGAGATATTGATGTATTCTGATAATGCGTCACGTATTAACATTAAAAAAAAGTTATTTAAATTAAATAAATACGGAGAAGAGTTTCTTTATTTATAATTACGTATATGAAAGTGTATTCCATGTGTTGCAATATGCAAAAATCTCGTGTTTTTGATAAATTTATTAGCATTTTTAATATAACAATCTGCTTTTAATTAATTATACTTTTTATCAAAATAGAAAGAAAAGATATAAATATGTTTTCAAATAAATTGATTAAGAATAGGTTTGACGTCTTTAAACGCAATTTCCAAAAAATAAAATCCGTGTGGCTTGACATAGAATTGCTTATTAGCGTCCAGTTATGTTAACATTAGCTGCTCCTTGCGATTCCACTCGCGTTTATGGTTATTGCTTCGCTCCTATGTGCCGTAGCGTGATGTAACATAGCCTATAGTCTTCCTCAATAAATAAACTAACACAAAAATAATTTTCCAATTCGAACCAGTACTTTCTGAGACTAGCGCGTTTAAACGAACAAACAAATTCTCCAGCTTTATAATATTAAGTATATATAAAAAATACACTGCTAGTGATAATTTTCTTTTTATAATCGACATAAAAGAAATTGATGAAAAGGGAGAACTTAAAACGAAAAAAATAATATCTTTTTTCATTACGAACAGCAGAATAAGCAGAAACTTCTTCACACCGGAGGACAAAACAATTTCATTTCAATGTACGTATTTATTTCTAGACATCTACCCCCGGAATCCACCCCGTAGCGTCGATATTAAATTCCTCTCCAGCTACCCTGACCTTTAGCGCCCCCGCTGATAAGCTCAGACTATAGAATTCCTGCTTTTATACTACGTGGGCGGTATTGAGGGTGTGAGATAAAATTTTAATGGACATTATTTCAAGAATTACTGTAGCCCGCGGTTTTACCCGAGTTAAAATTATATTTATATAATACTAGCTTCCGCCCGCGACTTCGTTCGCGTGGAATAGTTACCATGGGCTAATAATGCATTATTTTAGAACAAATTTGGTTAGCATAAAAAAGGTTATAGTGAGCTAACCTTAAAAGTTAGACATATGCTGTCGCGAACTTTTTTATAGAACTTTTAAAGGGGAACAATTCTGTCATACATGATTTTTGCGAAACCTTTACTGTTTACGCAGCGCACGCAGCGAAAGCTCTCTCAATAGGAAAATATCCCCCGATTTAGAAACATTCTTCATTGGTGCTCCGCTCCTTTTGGTTTTAGCGTGATAATATATAGCCTATAGCCTTCCTCGTTAAATGGGCTATCTTACACTGAAATAATTTTTCAAATCGGACCAGTAGTTCCTGAGATTAGCGTGTTCAATCAAACAAACAAACTCTTCAGCTTTATAATATTAGTATATGTAGATTTACCTTCCCTGCTAGAATCTGATATTGTTCTATATTGCATTAGTTCTAATTTTGTTTTCGCATTTTTTTAATTTTTCTTAATTTATTAATTAAAATAAGTATTTTTTTAATGAATCACTATATTTTATACTTTTATGTTACATAGCTGGTTTACGCAACATCGTCTGCGAAAAATTAAAATAAATAAAATTCATAAAATAAAAGTAGCGTAAGTTACTCCTTATAACATTAGGTATGGGGGTGAAAGTCCCGTCAAAATCGGTCCAGCCGTTTCAGATATTTTCCGGAACAGACAGACAGATAAAAAATTAAAAAAAAAAATAATTTTTGACGTAATCACCGTGTATACTTTCACGTGTATTTAGTTAAAAGCTGTTAATTCGATATTACAAACAGACACTTATATTTTATTTATTTGTATAGATAATAATAAAGATAATAATAATAGCGTCATATATAAACTAATTAAATTCATACTTAATATAATATTAATATACATAAAGTGAAACTTTAATATATCACATTTTATTTATCTCTAATATTATAAAGAGGTAAAATTTGTTTGTATGTTTGTATGTAGGGTGTAATCTCTGAAACTACAGATCCGAATTAAAAAATTCTTTATGCGTTGGATAGCCCGTTTATTGAGGAATGTTATACGCTAAATTACATCACGCTTCAACTCATAGGAGCAAAGCGCTAATTATAAACGCGAGTGAATCCGCGTGTGCCAGCTAGTTTTCTATATAAGCATTACTCTATGTATATCAAATCTTTATTTACCGACTGCCAAAAAAAGGAGAAGGTTCTGTATTCATTAGAGATTTTTTTATCTATTTTCGCCGAATATTAAAAAACGGTTTGACCGATTTGGTTAAAGCTTTTCATTCAAATTTCCATCGTAGTCCGTTTAGTAGTTCGGTTATAAAATCATATAAACTGGATTAAGTTTGTCATTCATGTAATCGAATATTGAAGAGTGTTTCATATATTATAGTAATCTAAATATATATAACTCAAAGGTGACTGACTCACATAGTGATCTATCAACGCACAGCCCAAACCGCTGGACGGATCGGGCTGAAATGTGCCATGCAGGTAGACGTTATGACGTAGGCATCCGCTAAGAAAGGATTTTGATTAATTCTACACTCAAGGGGATAAAATAGGGGTTAAGAGGCACAGCATACATATTTTATGTGTAAGCCATTATCTTCAAAACGAATCCTGCGCAGGCGAAGTCGCGACCACCAGCTAGTCTCATTAGGAGAACTGAGTATTAGATGAAACTTTTTAATATACCAATTTGCTTTTAATCCGTTATACCTTTTATTAGAATATATGTACAAGAAATATACATCTTTTCTTTCTATAAAAATAATTTATTAAGAATAAGTTTCAGACACCTTCAGACATCATCGCTTTGCAGCGTCATCTGCAATCAGCGGGATGCGTAACTCCTCACCGACTTATAGCAGAAATATCGTGTTGAGGCTTGTTGAAATGCTCTCAATAATGGATTCTCGGGGAGCGGGGGGCGGAAGGGGGATTTATACTACTACTGCACGACGCAATTAAGGGTAATATGTTTATCAATATATTTGTATGTATGTGGGTTTGTACGTCATGATGGCGCGAATGTCATGGAAACCATAAAAAATTTTAAAACTTAAAATGGCTGATTTTGGACGTGGGTATTGAATAGGTATTTAATAAATATTTTTAGGTTTCTTATATAGTTTTTCAAACAGAATTAGCGTTTAGAATCTATAAGGATTTAAAGTTGGTTAGTAACGATTCTCACTTATAGGCTTTTAGACAGAACTGATATTGATACGGTACTGCTGACTGCACATGGTCTTTTTAATTAGTTAAGCTAGTATAATTTAATTATTTTTTTAAATATTTTTTTTATATCTTAGGTTTTCCGTTTAATTCGTTAATATTTTTTAAATTCCATTTATAATAAGTCTGTTCGGAATGTTACGTACGCGGCCTTGTATACCGGAAACTGTACTTCTTGAAAGTTATTGAAGTAACTTATATATATAATAATCATTATGTATAAGTATTATGTAATATTTTATACTCTGTTATATACTTTTATATTATACTAGTGATCGCTCAGCGGTCGGAATTCGACCGTAGTTCATTAAATTATCAAGTGATGTAAGATTGACCACGGATAATTATATTCTCACTAGCTTCCGCCCGCGACTTTGTCCGCGATGGATAGCTACTTTGGGCTAATAATGCATTATTTTAGAACAAATTTGGTTAGCATAAAAAGGTTATAGTGAGCGAACCTTAAAAGATGGACATATGCTGTGGCAGACTTTTTTTAGAACTTTTAAAGGGGAACAATTCTGTCATACATGATTTTTGCGAAACTTTGACCGCGTGCGCTGCGTAAGCTCCCTCAATAGGAGAATATCCCCCGATTTTGAAATATTCTTCATTGGAGCTCCGCCTCTTTTGGTCTTAGCGTAATAATATATAACCTATAGCCTTCCTCGATAAATGGGCTATCTAACACTGAAAAAATTTTTCAAATCGGACCAATAGTTCCTGAGATTAGCGCGTTCAAGCAAACAAATAAACAAACAAACTCTTTAGCTTTATAATATTGGTATAGATTTTTTTCGATTCTCAATTTAACCACGAATTTAATAATAAAGAAAATAGTATAAGCGCGTGTGTGTATCAAATATATGTTAGTGTGTGTAATGTTTTTTTTTTTATTTATTGATTTAATGTGTTTTTTATGCATAACTGAAAAAAACAATAGCATTCCTCTCATCTTCTCTATATAAACTATAAGTGTTCGAAATTTTAATTCCGCGCCATTTTGAAATGAAATCTGTTAATAAAAATAATGCTATGATAAAATTAGACGCTTATAAGCAATAGTATGTCAAGCCACACGGACTTCATGTTGGAGAAAATGTCGTCTAAAGATGTCAAACCTATTCTTAATTAATTTAGTAACGTATATATTTCGTTAATTTTATTTTTTTAAATCGTATAATGAATTAAAAGCAGATTTTTATAACAAATATATTCGATTATTGCATATTGCAAAATATCGAGCACACTTTTTTGAAACATTTAATTAAAATTTTGTCCGTACTTAATTAGTTCACATGTGTAATTTTTTTTGAATAATGTTAAATACGTGACGCATTGTCAGAATACATTAATATCTCCGAATTCGACTTTGTGGGTTGACACATTATTGCTCATCAACATCCAAATCTAAACATTTAAATCATAGCGTTATTCATTCATATTGATAAGATAGTGAAAACTGGAGTGTGCAAAGAATTGGAAAGTTTCTAACTCCGTATGTAATATGTCGTGACGGTATCGTTCCGATAGACAGACGTAACGACATTCAGAAATGGATGCTGATAAGCAATAACGCGTCAACCCACAAAAAGAATTTAAAGATATTGATGTATGAATCACGTATTTAAGAATATATATAAAACTTTCAAGTCATCTGAATTAAATAAGTACGAAAAAGTTTTTTTAATGTAATGCTTAGAATGTTGAAAAAACTTCTAACTTGATAAAACTCTTTAGTGTACCAATCTGCTTTAAATTAATTTTTTTAATCAAAATACAAGAAATAGATAGATTTAAACTTCTTCGAACAGACTCATTAAGAATAGGTTTGACATGTTTAAACGCCATTTTCTCAAAATGAAGTCCGTGTGGCTTGACACAGTATTGCTTATCAGCGTCCAAATCATAATTTATCAACCGATTTAAAAAATAGGAAATTGTCAATTCGTAGCGTTATCGTATTTTTTTATTACCTCAGAATATCGTTTTGAATTTTTTTTCGAAAGAGTATTTTTAGATAGTTCTTATAGAGTTTTTAACAAAATCGTACAGAAAATAAATAATAATATAATATTGTATGGAGGAGATTGTGTGTATATTAGTGGCGCCGTGAAACTTTCATGTGTACCCCAATCCCCTTCACAGCGATTTGAGTTCCCGTGATTTCGGTTTTGTGATGTATTGTTTTGTGTGCTAGCGTATACGAGAGGAGGTCAAAAAGGCACACCTCCTCCAAAGAAGTTCAAAGTGACACAATCTGCTGGCAAGATCATGGCGACTGTTTTTTGGGATTCAGAGGTTATTTTACTGATCGATTATAAAGAACGTGGTGTAACTATAACAGGACAGTATTACGCTTCTTTACTTGAAAGATTGAAAGAAGCCATCAAGGAAAAAAGAAAAGGAAAGTTGTCAAAAGGTGTGCTCCTTCTGCACGACAATGCACACACGTGCCATGTTGCGAAGGCTGTCATTCACCGATGCAGCTTCGAACAATTGAACCACCCACCTTAGTCCAGACTTGGCACCCAGTGACTATTATTTATTTCCAAAAATGAATGAGCTGCGTGGAAAAAAATTTGACGACGATGAAGAAGTGAAGTCCGCAATTTCGGCCTATTTTGACACCAAAGACAAATCATTTTTTTTCGATGGTATAAACAAGTTATTTCAGAGATCTGAAAAATGTATTCGGGTTAAGGGAGAATATATTGAAAAGGAAATATAGTTTGGTGTTTAATTTCAACCTCCTTCCCTCTTATTCCGCGAACTTTTTGACCTCCCATCGTATAATTCGATATATTTCAACTTGAATCCTTTATCGACTTCACACAGTAAATGTGTTCTTTCTGGAGCAAGGTATTCGTTTTTATAATAAAATCTCCCAGAAATGTTTTTCGATGAATAGATTTAAATCATATGTTAAAAAGTCTAATAGCTAAAGCATATTACTCTATACAAGATTACGTTGACGATAAGGATGCGTGGGCTTAGTATATGCTGAGTTTCGTGCAGGATAAATAATTAATTTGCATCATAAACTGTGTTGTATTGACAAAATTTTAAAAGAGTAACTATCGAGTCCCTTGCCGGTTCTTCTCGAAAGAACCTACGTTCCGAACCGGTGGTAACTTAATTATTGATGTAATTTTGTTTCAATCATGAGATGATTTAAAAGTGCTCGTGAGAGTCAACTTGAATAAAGTTTTTTTTTTTTTATTTGATTCATCGTGCCTCGAAGAGCACGTAAAGCTGTCGGTCCCGGTTGTTATCACAATCACCTGATAATGATCGTTACTCGTAGTAGGGAAATTATTCTAGTCTAAATGGTTACTGGCTTGCCCTCAGTTGCGGAGATCAGATGGCAGTCGCTCTGTGTAAAAATCAGTAACTCGTCAATATCTGGACTAGAATAGAAAGCAGACCCTGGTATAACCGGGAAAATGTTAGGTAGATGATGATATATATTAAACTTTCGCGATTTATACTATTCATATTTAATATAACGGGTCTTATCGCGGTAACTAATGGTAGTAATACCTTTTTATTCATGGCGCTGATTAATTGCGCGGGAAACATTGACATCTTGAAAAAAAATTATTTTAAATTATTAAATATGTGTAAAAGTATTTTAGATATTATTTTATATTTAGTAATGAATTTGAAAATTATATGTGATGGTGGATAACTCTGTTTCAAACGACAATGTAATTCAATTATTCGATTATGTGGAAACTAATAAGAGCGGACATATGTTAGTAGTGGAAAATTCGTTAAAGGAGTTAGAGGACTATACAGTGCCAATGAATTTAAATAATATGGATAGTAATTCTAACAAACGCGGACGCATTGACGATTCTGAAAATAATGATGACGATTGGACTCAGGTGTCTAGAAATAGAGCGAAAAGAAGATCTCTTGAGGATATTCAGTTAAGTGTGACTTGTAGAGATAAATTTCCTAAACAATTCGCATTAGCAAAGTTACTTAAATCTCAAAATATTTCTGGTATTATGAATATTAAGTTTATAAATCCATATAAAATTCTTATAAATTTTAATTCAGAAGAGTCTGTTGAAAAGTTTATGTGTTGCGAGGTATTACATAACATGGGTTGGAAGGGTCAAAAAACTTGGGAGGTCGGAATTTCCTATGGAATTGTTAAGGATATTGATTCTGATTTAGCAGACGAAGATCTATTGAAATATTTAAAAAGTGGAATTGAAGTTGTATCTGTTAAGCGGCTTAATCGTAGGTCCGAGAATGAATGGGTTGCAAGTGAATCAGTTAGAATTGGATTTAAAGGTCCTGTTTTACCGTCGCATATCTATATATTTGACTTACGAATTAAAGTGGATCCATATATATTTCCGGTGACCCAGTGCTCTAAATGTTGGAGATTTGGACATACAAAGAATTTGTGTCCTTCTAACAAAGTTATATGTCCTAAATGTAGTGGTCACCATGAAAACTGTGAAACTATTTCATATAAATGCGTCAACTGTGGAGATGATCACTTATCTTTATCGAAAGCGTGTCGTGTATATAAGAAGGAAAGAAAAATTAGAGAGCTCATGTCTGAATATAACGTTACCTATAAAAAAGCGTTATTATTATATTTACCCCCTACTTCAACACAACGTGAAAAGTTGCAGTCTCCCAGCAACAACAATATCATTAAATCTACTTCTAATAGTAATATTGGAATCTCGGATGGACCTAGTTCCTCGTCGGCTGCTGTTACCCCATCGTTTGCGGAGGTAGTTGGTTCGGGTCCCTCTCGTACAAAGAAAGTTTCTTTCGAAAATCATCCGTCAAATAAAGTTAATTTACATAAACACCCTGCTCCAGTGGATGATGAAAATGCGTTTATGGAAATTTCTTCAAATATAGATATTGACGATGAAAATGAGTGCCCACAGACGAATGATGTATCTCAAGAGCAAACAGATACCAGTGATCAGACATTATCTTTTAGTGATTTAATTCAGAAAGTTAGAATGATTATTTTGTTAAAAAATGTTAGTGTATTTTCTAAATTTAAAAAAGTGTTTACAGTTATAATAGAATGGATTAAGACATTTGTTTCTAAAAGTATATCAAACGTATCGGATTTCTTTAAAATTATATCGTCTTTTATAAATGGATAACAATCACATTAAGCAGGTTAATTTTAATATTTTTCAATGGAATGCTCGAAGTATTAAGTCAAAATTATCATCTTTTAAGCATTTATTAATTCAGGAGAGAATTCACGTGGCTGCTGTGACGGAAACCTGGCTTGATTTAGAGTTTAAGTTGAAAATTAGTAATTATAATATATATAGACAAGATAGAAATGTTCCGTACGGTGGTGTTATGTTGTTAGTACACAAAACTATCAGGTCTGAACTTATTCAGTTTCAAAACATCAATCCAGGCCTAGAATTAATTTGGGTTAAAATTTTTAACTGTGATCAATTGGAAAATATTATTGGCATCTATTGCACAAGTGAAGCTAATACTTATCAATCTGATTGGGATTTTTTGTTTAGTATTTCGACTAACAAAACAATGATTTTAGGTGACTTCAACGGTCATCATACGACTTGGTCGAACAAAACAGATTGCCGTGGTATGCAAATCCTTAATTCATTTATGAAAACTGATTTTATTATCTTAAATAATGGTTCCCCTACTAGATTTCAACTGGTTGAAGGTGTCTTGAGAGAGTCTTCACCTGATATAACTTTTGTATCGGCGGATGTTTCCTTACGTTTTAACTGGCAAGTTACTAGGGAAACATTAGGAAGCGATCATTTAATGATTAAAATATCTACAAGTATGCCAGTAAATATTTTTTATCATAAAAAAAGGAATTTTAAATTATCTAATTGGCACGGTTATACTTTGTTTTTGGAAAAATCATTTACGAATTTCTCCGTTCCTGGCGATCTTCAATGTTTTTATGATAATTTTTTACGTTTAATTAACGACGCGGCTAATTTATTTATTCCAAACATAAAATTTTGTCAAAAGCCTGAATGTAGATTTTCTCCGAGACCTTACTGGAATGCACAGTTATCTAAAGCTGTTGCTATTCGTCGACTTTATTTAGCTGAATTTAGGCGTAATCCTATTCCTTCTAATCTCGATAGGTATTTAGATGCCGTTAGAGAAGCGCAAAGACTTATGCGTTGTGCGGAGAGAAAAGGTTGGTCAAATTTCTGTGATTCGATTGATGAAAGCGCTAGTTCTAATCAGCTATGGTGTAGAATGAAATGGATGAAAGGTCGCGGTCATCCTCACATTCAAGTTGATAAGTATAAAGCTAGTCGTCTTCTACGAAATTTATGTCCAGATTTTGTTTCTCCGTCTAAACCGGAGTTTCATTCTTGTAATTCATTTTTAGAAACCCCTATAACAATTTTCGAATTAAAAAATTGTATTAAATCTACAGACACGGCCCCTGGAGTCGACGATATTTCATTTTCAATGTTAAAACATCTTCCCGAAAATGCTAAAATTGTTCTTTTAAATTTATATAACTGTTTTTTAGATACAGGCTTTGTTCCTACTCAATGGCAGGACGTACGCGTTATTCCGATTCCAAAACCGGGTCGCGACCCTCAATCCGCGTCTAAGCTACGTCCTATATCATTAATATCTTGTGTTTGCAAAGTTTTTCATACTATAATTAATAGAAGGATTGAATGGTTTTTAGAAAAAAACAAGTTATTTCCTGATGATACATTTGGTTTTAGAAAATCTAGATCTTGTTTAGATAGCCTTTCTCGTTTGGTTACTCAAATTCAAATTGGATTTTTAAAAAATAATGCAACTCTCGCCTGTTTTGTTGACATTGACAATGCTTACAATAATGTAGACCTTTTATCTTTGATGAAGACCCTAGATCGTCTCAATATTGGTTCAAAATTATGTACATATATTTGGAATTTTCTTAGAGAAAGACGAATTCATATCAACGTGGATAATGTCTCTGTTGTTAGAATATGTAGTCGTGGTTTGGCACAAGGTGACCCTTTGTCTCCACTACTGTTTAATGTGGCTTCAATTAATATTTGCAAGCAGATTAAAACTGCTATGATTATGCAGTATGCCGACGATTTTGTATTATATTGCACTAGTAATAATATATTGCAAGCTGTTGTTAATTTGCAGTCAGCCTTAGATGTGTTGTGTAAACTTTTAAATGATCTTGGTTTAAACCTTTCTCCATTTAAAAGTAAACTTTGTATTTTTAAGAAAAGACCATTAAGGGAGGTAGTAGAACTTAAAATAAATAGAATTGTTTTGGAGACAGTAGAACACGTTAAATATTTAGGTTTATGGTTGGATCGTTCTCTTAGATGGGGAAAACATGTGAGCGAGACGCATGATAAATGTCTTAAATTTCTTAACTTGTTTAAAGTTTTGTCTGGTTCGGGTTGGGGAATTCATCCTAAGCATTTACGAAAGGTCTATATATCAATAATTCGTAGTCGTTTGGATTATGCCAGTTTTTTATATGACGACTGCTCTCAATCACAGCTAAATAAATTGGATTTGATTCAAAACCAGGCTATGCGTGTTATAGGGAGTTTTATCAAAAGTTCTCCTATTCACGTAATGGAAAGTGAACTTTCTTTACAGCCACTCTTTATTCGTAGGCAGTATTTAGGCAGTAAATTTTGGTTAAAAAACAGAGCTTATAAACCGAACTCAATTTTTTTTCAATTAGATGAACTCTCAGATTTAATGCAAATGTATCGATGGCAAAGAAAGAAAAAACCTTTGTTATTTTCTATTCATAATTATCTAAAAAATACTGATATTAATATAAGTTCTATTTTGGAAATGTTTACTTTAAATGTATGGATTAGTGGTATAAATTTACAACATTTCATTAGACCTACTATCAAATTTATAGACAAATCAAAACGTACCTTTACTAAAGATCAATTAAATACTTTCTTTAATATGTTATGTGTAGAGAACTATGATGGGTTCCATAAGATTTTCACTGACGGCTCCAAAGAAATTAACTGTAGTGGTGCAGCGTTTTTTGATTGTCAAAATAACTTTAAAGCTAAGTTTCAAATTAATTGTAGTGTGTCTATAATGCACATAGAATTATTAGCTATAGTTAGGGCTTTATTGTATATTAAGAATTTAGATGAAAATAATTTTGTTATATTTACAGATGCTAAAAGTGCTTTACAACATTTATCTCGATGTACTTCAAATTTTAGAGGAATTCCTGTAGCCTATGACATAATTAAGTTAATATTAGAGTTGAACACCTTGTCTAAAACTGTATATTTGCAATGGATTCCATCGCATAGCGGTATAGATGGTAATGAAATTGTTGACAATTTAGCAAAACAGGCTTCTGCGGACGGTCTAGCGTTGAGAACTACTCCTTTTTACAGCGAATGTTTGTATATAGCTAAAGAACATTGTTCAAAATTCTGGAAAACATATTTTGATGAAAGGTCTACCACAAAAGGTATTTGGTACAAGACCATACAGCCTGAACCCTTGAATTCTCCCTGGATTAATAACCACTTAAAGAGGTCCGATATTGTTATAGCTTTAAGGATTCGTTCCGGACACATTCCATTAAATAAATTTGCATTTTTAATGCGAAAAAGTGACACGCCAAATTGTGAGGAATGTGGAAAAATTGAAGACGTATATCACATTTTGATGGAATGCGTTCGGAATGAAAATTTCCGGTATGTCGTATCAATGTCCCATAGCATAATTAGAGAAATCGGTGGAGTAAATAGTGTTTTGGCCTATCCTTTATCGGATGGGGCCAGAGCGCTGTACAAACTTGTCAGGCTCGGTTTGAAAGGTAGATAATGTACTTATTTTAAGAGAAGGTATAGAGTGACATAGTTGCTTTTTTTGTGACAAAACTCTTTAAATAAAGATTAAAAAAAAAAAATTCCTTTTTATTGCCCGACGTTTCGACGAAGTCACATTTGTCGTGGTCACGAGCTGACTAGCACTTTTGAGAAGTGAAGAAAAAAAGACTATAAAACCGAATTTATTAGTTTAGTTTTTGCTGCCATTGGATAAAGTTTAATCGTAACTGCAATCGAAGAGTAATGATGTAACCGTTATTGAAAATGCGTCTCGCCTTTACCATTTGTCTGGTGATCGTTCTCGCTGCGAACTCGTTTAATTAAAAAAAATTATGTCAACTCTTTGCCGTACTAAGAGTTGCGTTTTTTATGTGTGTGTGTATTTGAAGTAAGCGTATTGGTTAATAATGTAATTCTATCGAATGGACCAATTAAGACGCAGTTTTTTTAGGCCAAGATGGCTCTGTGGTTAGAATCCTTATTATATAC
Organism: Hypolimnas misippus; assembly: GCA_037950945.1. Classification (NCBI taxonomy): domain Eukaryota; kingdom Metazoa; phylum Arthropoda; class Insecta; order Lepidoptera; family Nymphalidae; genus Hypolimnas; species Hypolimnas misippus. The sequence continues at coordinate 3,226,145 of JBBEEQ010000021.1, forward strand.
ATATTGGAAACAGTGTTTAAAAATTAAACATTGCTTAAAATATTATCGCAATAGCTTAACAGCGAATAAACTCATAAAAAAACTTATTGATAAAATGTTATACGTTACATTTGACAGCTGAAATAGGTTTTAAACATCTGTTAAACTCACTTAAACGTAAGTTAATCTATATCTAAAGCATGTTTAACTCAAAACTGTGCTTAAACGCGGATTTTTAGTACGGATTTTTTTAAACACGCGTTTAACGTCTGTTTAAATCTTTTGTAGTAAGGCAGAAAATGTTTATATGTTAATTACATGACGCATTATCAGAATACATCAATATCTCCGGAACTGTTATAATCTTATTAGATGACACTACTGATTATAACAATCTGCTTTTAATTCTTTATACCTTTTATCGAAATAGAAAAGATTTGATGGATACATACTTCTTCGATCAAATGTATTAAGAATAGGTTCGATATCTTCAGACGTCATTTTCTCAAAATGAAATCCGTGTGGCTTGACACAGTATTGCTTATCAGCATCCATATAAAAATGCGAACAAATAACATTATAAAGAGAAAATCTATGAAACTACTGATACAATATATATGATAGCTTGTTTAATGAGAATTTATGTTACAGTCAAAACTTTTAACCAGTTAGAAATAATTTTAACTGGCGAAATCAGTTATAAGTACTTTTAACTGTGACATATACAGATTGAGTTTTTTAACTGGGCGTGTTAGGCCAAATCCGAAATTATAAGTAATAGCGAAAAATACTGAAGAGATCCTCGGGGCTGATTTCGATAAAAACTAAAACTTAAAAATTAGTTATTTACGAACGAATTTTCATAGCCAGGAATTGAATTCGTTGATTTTGAAAAATATACAACTTATATTATTGCACTATCTGAAATTTTCATTCACCGACTTCCAAAAATGGAGGAGTTTCTCAATTCGCCGGGGACTTGTTTTTTACGCATCAACTTGTAGAAAGTAATAGTATACGGAAAACTAAAGGAAATTTCCTTTACATTATTATTTTTTACAAAATGCTATTCGGGATTTTTTAGTATATTTCGATATTCATTATTTATTTCGGATTTGGCATATCACGCCCAGTTAAAAAAAACTCAATCTGTATATGTCACAGTTAAAAGTACTTATAACTGATTTCGCCATTTAAAATTATTTTTAACTAGTTAAGAGTTTTGGCTGTAACATTGACATAAACGTAAGATCGCAGCAATGCCTCATCAAAATCGGATTAGTAGTTTTTGAGAAATCGCGACCAAAACACAATCAAACACAAAACCTCCTTATTTCGAAGCTTGTTATACAGCTGGAAATGAAACGCAGTTTTCCAAAACAATGCTCCATTTGAACCAAAGACCTCTGTCAAGAATCGTTGCACTCACCCTGAATAAGAACAATCATAATTATGACGGTAACTATGTAGTATGTATATCGTTTATTCAAGGTTTCTAGAGACATGAGAAAACAACACATTGAATTAATTCATTGAACGAGACAACGCACACTTAGTGTTAAAGAGACCGAATTCAAAACTCAAATTTTTGGACGACAAACGCAAAAAGTATATAATTGAAAAAATCAAAAACCCAACTCAAAAACTAACTCAAAATATACTGTATTCAATTAGGCCTTTACAAGTTCTTTCGAATCGTCAATTGACAAATTTGTGATGTCACGTGAAGCTACCACCGGCTCGGAGTGGACTCTACTGAGAAGAGCCGGTGAGAAACTCAGTAGTTACTTTCTTAATATTTGTGTACAATATTGTTGGATACAATTAGCTACAGTTATCCTGCGAGAATATCAACGCCATATTGTTCCACGCGGTTTTATCATTAATGTAGTCATATACTGAATAGTATGCTTTTTCTATTAATGATTTTTTTATGTAAACTTTAAATTTGTAAAGTGGTTAATTTAATATTGTTCGATTTGATTGCGTAACAAGACCATAGTATGACAGACACGTTGGCGCAGTGGTCACAGCTACTGACTCAAGCGCTAATGGTCGTGGGTTCGACCCCGCTCTCGGCAAATGTCTGTATTGGCCATGCGGGATGTTTGTCGTGGTCTGGGTGTTTGAGTTAGTGTTGTGTTTCCGGACACAAGGTCACGAGATCTTAAGGGCCGTTGAGTGTGATGCGTTTATTTATTTAGTGTTTATAGTGATAGATTCTAAAAATATATATATAATCGGGTCCACAAACGGCGCAGTAATAGGTAAACATACATAAAAAAAGTACTCGACGAATTGAACCTATTTTTGGAGACGCTTAATAAAAATAACAGTTATTTCCAAATTGCATTCTTAATATCATATTCAATTCGATCATTGACCTCTCTTTTCTTAATATTATCGATTTGGGTTATTTTTGGGGTTTTATTTCAACGTAAACTGGTTTTAATCTTGCGTGAGAGCGATTGCGCGCTATTTGCATTTCCGTCGGTCGATATTATGAGGGCATGTGCGAAATACGGTCGTTGTTTTCAAAATAACCGAGAACGACTTTAAAAAAGGAATCAGCTTAAAAAAAATATCGTTGGTTTGCAAGAATATCGTAGAAATTCAATATACTAACAAATAGAACTAAGTATGTCAAAAGACCATAAATCTTTGATGTTCTATCATGAAAAGAGTTGCGATGATGAGTTTTCTTTAATACAATAAAGTTATAACATCAAGGGATCGTTTAATTTTACAGCTACGCACCAACACATTAATGAAGAAATTTAAAAACCCCATTACCTAAAATTCATAATTTTTAGTTGCATCGATATTCTTGAAAAGCAGCGATATGGACGCTGATAAGCAATACTATGACAACCCACACGGATTAATCACAAAAGTACTTTGCTGTAATCCGCACTCAGAGTGCCTGTGTGGTGTCTAGTGGTGTCGACGCTTGCCTGCTTGTGCGTTTGCATATGTGGGAAGGTGTGCGGCACTTGCCTGCTTGTGCTGCATGTGCGAGTGTATATGTGGGAGGGTGGGCGGTGCTTGCCTGCTTGTGCTGCGTGTGCGTTTGCATGTGTGGGGAGGTGTGCGGCACTTGCCTGCTTGTGCTGCATGTGCGAGTGTATATGTGGGAGGGTGGGCGGTGCTTGCCTGCTTGTGCTGCATGTGCGTTTGCATATGTAGGGAGGTGTGCGGCACTTGCCTGCTTGTGCTGCATATGCGTGTGCGTATGTGGAAGGGCGGGTGGTGCTCATACTGCATGATACCAGACAGCTGTAGATGTTTTCGCGGATTACAGTAAAGTAGTTTTGTGATTAATTATCATGGAATTCCGCAAAGTAACGCCTGATTCAATTAAATAACCCACACGGACTTCATTTAGAGAAAATGGCGTCTAAAGATGTCGAATCTATTCTTAATACATTTGTTTGAAGACGTATATATCCATCTTTTTTTTCTATTTTGATAATAGGTATAATGAGTTAAAATCATATTGGTATAATTAATAGTGTTATCAAATAATAAGATTATAACAATTTTGGAGATTATTATTGTTGTAATTTCTATTCAATTATGATAAACGGTATACATAATTAAATGCAGATTGGAAAAATAAAAAGTTTTATCTTGTAATAAGTTTTTCAAATGTATTAGATTATCGCAAAAAAATGTGACACAATTTAATATTCTAAAGATTTAATTAAGACACTTACTGCCTTACTACAAAAGATTTAAACAGACGTTAAACGCGCGTCTAAGACAGTTTTGAGTTAAACATGCTTTAGACATAGATTAATATACGTTTAACTGAGTTTGATAGATGTTTAAAACCTATTTTTGCTGTCAAATGTAACGTATAGCATTTTATCAATAAGTTTTTTTTATGAGTTTAGTCGCTGTTAAGCAATTTAGATAATATTTTAAGCAATGTTTAAATCTTAAACACTGTTTAGCTAGACACGTGTTCAACATGGTTTTAATGCGTCTTTTGTAGTATGACAGTTATTTTCTTACCTATTTCGTTTAAATGTCTTTGTTTTAATTGTGTTAAATATTTAACGCATTATCATAATACATCAATATCTCCGAATTCGACTTTTTGTGGGTTGACACATTATTGCTTGCTCCATCCTTCGATATACTAATTCCAGTTATTTTGATTTAAAAACTAAACTACTAAAACGATTTTAGTGAAAATGGGTTCGATTTGAAAATATACCTTTTAAAATAAGAGAGAGAGAGAGAGAGAGAGAGCGAACATGGTGATATAATATTAAAAGATTTGAACAAATTAATTTAAAAAAAATTTAAAAAACCCGTCTGTGTAAAAAGTAAACCAAACTATGTAAGAAAAATATGACTGCCATACTACAAAAGATTTAAACAGACGTTAAACGCGTGTTTAAAAAATCCGTACTACATCCGCATCTAAGCACAGTTTTGAGTTAAACATGCTTTAGATATAGATTAACATACGTGTAAGTGAGTTTAATAGATGTCTAAAACCTATTTCAGCTGTCGAATGTAACGTATAACATTCTATCAATAAGTTTTTTATGAGTTTACTCGCTGTTAAGCAATTAAGATAATATTTTAAGCAATGTTTAATTTTTAAACACTGTTTAGCTAGACACGCGTTCAACATGGTTTTAATGCGTCTTTTGTAGTATGACAGTGAGTCTTTAAAAAATTTTAAAAGAAAAACAGTACTGACCAAAAACCTATAAGTGAGAATCATTAGTAATCAACTTTAAATCGTTATAGATCCTAAACTTTTGACGAATCTTTATTACATTATGGCGTCCAAAATCGGCCATTTTGATTTTTCAAAATTGGTTTATGCTTTCTATGACTTTCGCGCTGTCATGACGAATCAAATGACGTGTCATTTAGACGGTTTATTCTACATAATATCAAAAAGGTATACACCCAGAGCATACCTGGATGGTGATAAGCAATAATGTGTCAACCCACAAAAAGTCAAATTTGGAGATATTGATGTACTTTGATTGTACGTCATCTATTTAACTTTATTAAAAAAAATTCAAGTGATCTAAACTACATAAGAATGAAAAAAGTTTCACACAGTGCTTCGAATTTCAGGTGCGTTCCATACTTTGCAATTTATAAAATAGTCTTAAATATTTAAAAAGCTATTACTAGATAACATATTAAATAAATCTATCTTCTTTTCATTCATTATACATTTAATCAAAATAGAAAAGAAAAGATGAATATATACATCTTCAAACAAATTTATTAAGAATAGGTTTGACATCTTTAGACGTCATTTTCTTAAAACGAAGTCCGTGTGGCTTAACACAGTATTGCTTATCAGCGTCCACGTATGCTGATAAACACTATCTGTCATACTACAAAAGACGCATTAAAACCATGTTGAACACGTGTCTAGCTAAACAGTGTTTAAGATTTAAACATTGCTTAAAATATTATCTAAATTGCTTAACAGCGAATAAACTCGTAAAAAAACTTATTGATAAAATGTTATACGTTACATTTGACAACAAAAATAGGTTTTAAACATCTATTAAACTCACTTAAACGTATATTAATATATGTCTAAAGCATGTTTAACTCAAAACTGTCTTTGACGCGCGTTTAACGTCTGTTTAAATCTTTTATAGTAAGGCAGTATTATTCTCCCTTGCGTCGCGCAGTCGAGTTAAAATAAAGACATAAACTAATCTAATGGCTTATTATTATTCACATCTGGACTTTTTAAAGTTACATAATAATATGAAACAATAGTACCGTATCCATTGCTTATAATTTTCATTATAAACACTATTATCTTTCTATGTTTACACGATGTTAATCAAAATAAACCCGCCATGTTTGGATTTTCGCGCGCACGGTCGCCATTGGTTGTCTAGCTGTCGAGAATGACAGATTATTAAATCGTGTCTTAATTGAATGGAAATTCTTTGGTGAGTGAAAGTTAAATTAGTTCATCCGCGGATACGGATCCGAATACGGATATTTGTTGTCAAGATCCGCGGATACGGATCTCAACTTTTTTACTAACAAAACTTCCTTTCCTAGATCGTCTACCCGTGACTACGAACGCTGTAAAGTGCTCGAAATGAAATAAAATTAATTAAACGAAATAAAATTTCATCTATTTATTGAAAATTAAAAAGGTATAAGATCTGTAGCATTTTTACCAAAAAGTACTTAACGGATACGGATACGAATGGTTATGAACATATTTTTATTAAATTAAATTTTTTTATGTAATTGTTTTTTTGTTTGCGTTGTCTTTGTTTCCGGACCTCCAACACAGGATCACATCCTAATTGGGGCCGTTGAGTGTGATTTATTATTTATCTAGGACTTTCATACAAGCCTCCAATCCCCGGCTGATCACCTTTAGGGGTCAGAGTTTGCAAAATCCCATCTTAGTAAGCACCTACGTCCAAAAAAAGAAAAATTTTAATTTGATTTTATATGTATAAACAGATTAACTATATGTAATAATCTAGATGTAGCCAACTGACTACAGCATACGGGCTGGCACGAGAACAGAAATTCAGTGTGATACGTTTCGTAGTGAGTGAGAGAGAGAGAATCCAAACCCCCTCTTCCATCTCCTGTTGCTTAAAACACCCACATATGTAATTCGTTTGTATACTGGCCACACATTTGTCCCATTTCCGATGCGGTAAATGTTCGTAGTCAACATAAGGTAACCTCTCTAATTGTTTTTCCGATATTTTTTTGTAAAAAAAATAATATGATTATTAACAATGGTTAAACCCCACTAGATACGGCGATTAAATTAACATGTTAGGTTACTTCTCCTCAGTTTGTGTTATCCGATGACAAAAGGAATTTCCAAGCTTACTCATTAACCGCTGATAAGCATATCATTTTACAATATATTATACTAGCTACCCCTTGAGGTTTTACTCGCGTTTATGGTTACTGCTTCGCTCCTGAGTCGTAGGGTGATTTAATATAGCCTATAACGTTCCCTAATAAACAGGCTTTCCAACGCAAAAAGAATTTCTCAATTCGGATCAGTAGTTTCAGAGACTAACATCTACATATAAACTTATAAACAAATTTTTCTAATAATATTAGTTATAGATTTGACTACTTATGCTCTCCGATTAATCCCATATTTCATTAAAATTTTAAGATCATAATAACTGGAATAACTTTGTCATTTAAGTAAATAAATTTGCTGATTTTGCTGTTGAAGTCGGTTTCCCTTTTTTTAATCTTCTTGTATATTTATCTATTACTAGTTTTTAACCGCGACCACCACCGCAGACGACGTTGGTTTGAATTTGTCATAAAAATGATTGTTTAAATATTTTCAAAATTATGAATAACTTTTAAAATAATTATTACGTAGTTAAGAATCTTTAAGGTAAATGTAACAATTTTGTCCCATTTCCGGAAATATATTGGGAAGTAAATAGTAATTATACTCGTTGTGTTTTTATGGTTAAAAGTTATATCGTTTTTATTAAATTGATACAGTTTTTAATTTTTAATTTAAATTAAATTTATTTAAAGTAATCTATAAAAAAGAACAACGGAAACAACTTCTCAACGGATAGTAAATTACATGTCCTTAATGCAATCGTAGTAATGAACACATTGTAATAATAACTAAACGGTTCAATTAAAGTCGTTTTTAATTTTCTATGAAAACAATTATGCTATAGATTTTCCGATGTTAGAAGATGAATGTCCGGGCTCAGGTTCATCACCGTATTTCCGGGTTGACTATTATTATTATAATACGCGTTATATTGTAACAGTTTTCCTTCAAAGTGCCTTCAACTTACATTATTACTTGATCGTGATTAGATTTAATAATTAAGTCACAATAATCGAGTCTAGTTGTTTAGATATGGGTAATTGAGGTAGAGCCAAGATGTCTACTGGCTAGGAAAATTAATTTTTAAAAACAGTAATGTGTCCGTTTAAGTTTTCATCAAAATTGGCCCCGAGGGTTTTTGGGCTTATTTCCACTAGGTGTTTACAAATAGTGAACGGCTTATTGTTTTCTTCCAGTTCGCCTTTGTTAAAATAGTACCTATCGAGTTTCTTGCCGGTTCTTCTCGGTAGAATCTACATTCCGAACCGGTGGTGGCTTTTCCTTAATTTTAGTACTTTCCGTTTGTTTTGACGATTCAAAAGTGCTTTTAAAAACCTACTTGAATAAAGTATTTTTTTATTTTGATTTTTATGCATCATTTTTGAATAGAGTGTTCATCCAGGGCGTAGTTTCCGTACTTTGCGGCGCTTCGCTTATCAACTCATTCGGTGTGCGGCTGATTCGCAACGAACTGTTCGGCGTTTTACTTGTTTGCATGCACGCCTATACTTTTTTCGCTCGTCGATAATCGACATTCAGTTAGCGAGCGATACGTCGCTTAGATTCAGCCAGCAGACAGCCATTCACAGTTCGTCTAGTGGAGTCACACGGTCATTAAGTAGTTTTCGCAGTTCCTTAAGATAAGGTATTTGGCATAACACGCTCAGTTAAATATTTAATATGTATAATTATTTTTGTAAGAATTTTTACAACACCTTTGAATTAAATATATAACGAATGCGTGTTAAAATGCTATATACATCAAAAATCTCCAGTACTATTTTTTTGAACGAACTTCTGACCTATTGTCTTCCATTCCGATCATACCAACCACAAGTCTGTATAACTTAACGGCTGGTCCATTAATCGCATAATAGTGTAGGCATTACATTATTATCTTTCAATTAATTATGCCACTACTACACACGACACTAGCTCGCCGGTAAATAAAGCGATGCAGCGCTGTATGTGATTATATTAATGTTATTATCAATACTAATATTATAAAGCTGTTTGTTTCTTTGTTTCAACACACTAATTTCAGTTCGAATTGAAGAATTATTTTTGCGTTAGATAGTTTATTTATTAAGGAAGGCTATAGGTTATATTACATCACGCTATGATTTATGGGAGCGAAGCAGTAACCATAAACGCGAGTGAAACTGCAAGGGATAGCTAGTATTTTTATAATAAGAATGAAAGCGATATAGCGTTGTGTGAATGAGAAAAGTGATTTAAATTATTAATATAATCGTTATAACTTTTTATTTAAAATATTGTAATAATGGTTTTTATATGATTATAAATGAGTTGATAATTTTATTTTATTATTTAAATTAATTATTTCTTTAGGTAGTTTATTATAATAAAAATATTATAAAATACATCTTAATATTAAACCATTAATTAAGATATTGTTAGGTAATTATGAAAATAATTAAAGTACATATATGTACTTATAAAGTGACTAACTCACCTGTTACTAAACACATAATTGATATTAATTATAATATTATACGTACAAAAAAAATCATTGTCAACTCACGAAATTGACTTACTAGCCGCCTTTCGCGGTTTTACTCTCGTTTATCGTTACTGTTTTTCTCCTATAAGTCGTAGCGTGATGTAATATAGCCTATAGCATTCCCCAATAAAAAAACTAACACAAAAAGAATTTTTCAATTCGAACCAATCGCTGAGATTAGCGCGTTCAAACAAACTCTTCAGCTTTATAATATTAGTATGGATGTATAATATTTTCATAAAGAAGCAAGCGCTTAAGCGCTGTTCGTATTCAATATTTGCACACAGTACGAACTTAAGCGAAATGACGTCATAACGCATACTGTGTCCATTGCGAACCTAACCCGACTTGGTTTGAGTCTTTCAAGGAAAATTGCGTTAAAGAAAAAAGGTTTAATAATACTTGTTTGGAAATAACCTAATTTCTTTGTTATTGAGTGTTATCGGTGATTTGTGTGAAGATTGTGAACAATATTTTGTAATGTAAGTTTGATATTATCTTTGTATTGATATGATAGTGTGATACATTTTATCTACATCTATATCAGTAGTAATACAAATGCGAAAGTAACTCAGTCTGTCTGTTTGTTATGGTTTCACGCCTATACCGTTAAACTTTTGGTATAGAGATAGTTTGGTCCTTTGTTAAGGCTTCTTTGTTACCCGATTGCGCGACGCATTTTTAGGTTTCTTATATAATTTTTCAGTCAAAATTACCGGTTAGAATCTGTAACGATTTAAAATTGATTGGTAACGATTCTCTATAGTCTTGTTATGCAGTCGGGTTTTGAGTTTTCAATTATTAGATTGTTTTGACGCAGTCGAAGTTGTTCAAATCTTGGTTATCATAGAAATTACGTTCGATGTGAATACTTTTGTGTTATCTTTATCCTTCCTTCTTCTTTAATCTTTACCTTTATATAATGATAGAAAAGAATAGAATATTCTTTATTGTACACCAATAAAAATATACAAAAGGAACTACACAAAATAAAAAGTACAAGAGGCGGCCTTAGCGCTAAAACAGCGATCTCTCCCAGGCAACCTTAGGTAGAGGAGAGAAAGAGGACGGTAGGGGTGTACACTATATTAGATAAACTCAATACATATATACATAAATAAGAAATTAAGTAAGAAATTATTATATTATTCTTACAATAAAAATGAAGAATGGTAGCCCAGTGATCGATCGTCGACTCTAATAATTTAAATTATAACTTTGAACATTAAATAGTACATGCTTGTGTCAAATAGATGGTAACGTGTATAGTAAAAAAAATATATTAGTATTCCGCACTCCCCTGTATAAACTATAAGTGTCCGAAATGTCATACTCTTCCGCGTAATTATCGCAAAAAGGGGACCTGCAAAGTTTTTGAGCCGAGATGGCCTAGTGGTTAGAATACGTCGACCGGTGATCGCGGGTTCAAACCCCGGCTAGCACCGCTGATATTTCAAGTGCTAAATTAGTGTTTAAATTCATCTCGAGCTTGGCGGTGAAGGAAAATATCGTGAGGAAACCTGCATGTGCCGGGAGAAACTCTGACACATGTATATCCGCCCCGCAGTGGAGCAGCGTGGTGGATTAAGCTCTAAACCTTCTCCTTAATAGGAGAGGAGGCCTTTGCCCAGCTGTGGGATATTTACAGGCTGTTACTTTACTACATAAAATTTTTACTAGACTTTCTTTTCGACTTCGCGTTAATGTAGATTTTATTATACCTGACGACTGTCTATATTATTTATTTTTCTGTCTAGTCTGTACGATTTGCGCGCCACCTATGATCAGTTAATCGTACTATTTCTATGACCTTTCGCATGTCCAAAGAATGAGTTGCCAAAGCTTTATCGCGTATGAGATATGAATGAACAATATATTTTGGATATTATATACATGCATTGTATATTTACCGTAGGTTTTATCGAGGTAAAGGTCTCAGTATACTGGCGGTATTACCGGGTTGTATATACAAACTAATCTAAGTTGATATCTCTGTCTCATGTAGATGATAAAAATTAGATAAAAAATTTTGAATGTTTTCCTTTTACACGCGGTTTTTGGATTTCCGTTATTAAGTAAATACGGAAATAAAGGTTGGCCGGACATAGTACCGTGTGCAAACCTTCTCACAGTTGACTATTAATATTGATATTGATAATTTTTTATGTAACATGCTTATAATTTAAATTGTAATTAAAAAAAAAACATTCGACAAGCTATTAATTGAATGCTGATAAGCAATAATATGTCAACCCACACCTACCAATCTATTTAACATTATTAAAAATTGAAATCATAGAAACTAAATAAGTACAGAAAAAGTTTCTTAATTAATTGGTTCGAATTTCAAGCGCGTTCCATATTTTGAAATTTATACAATAATCTCAAACATATAAAAAAACTTTTTTAATAGATAATATATTAAATATATCAGTCGAATTTTAATTAATTATACCTCTTATCAAAAAATAAAAAAAAGATAGATATATACGTCTTCAAACAAATTTATTAAGAATAGGTTTGACATGTTTAAACGCCATTTTCTCAAAACGAAGTCCGTGTGGCTTGACACAGTATCGCTTATCAGCGTCCATGTAAGGTAAGAAATTATGTTCGCAGTAGAACAGCGTGATCGATTAAACTTCATTACTGTGAGTCATTTTTATTAAAAGGTATTCTTACGAACGATCAAAGCGAAGAAACGATTTTTATCAATTGCGCCAATGTTTGACACACTTGTGAAGCAAAGCGGCATACTGTCAAATAATTGGTCAAACACGTCAAATTTGTCGAATTTAATCGTTTACATGTCGCTTAAATCATTTGTAAATTAATATTAAAAAGTAGTTGGTGCTCTCGATGCGTCTGCGATGTCTACGTCATAGTAGCTATATGCATGCAAAACCTCAGCCCGATCGGTTTCATACAAACTTTCATTCCGCTTGCTGTTTGCACATGACGCTGCAAAGCGATGATGTCTGAAGATGTCAAACTTATTCTTAACTAGCTTTTGCCTGCGACTTCGTCCGCGTTTTCGTCGTTTTTCGTAAAAAAGTAGCGTATGTCCTTCCTCTGGGTTCAGTGGTTTTGATGTGACAGACAGATCGTATTTTGGTAGGGAAATATAATATGTCAAACCAAAATACTTGATTTCTATGATTTTTTCATTGAATAGGTAATAATGTTAACTTTTTTAAATTAGGGATGAGTGAGAGTCTTATAAACGTAAGAAGAAACAAATATAATCAGAATGCTCCGAACTGCTAAGCTATCAGGATTTACACGTGTTATTGTGAGTCAACCATAAAAGATAGACATATGCCGTTGCGGGATATTTTTTAGAAAATTTTATGTAGAATATTTCTGTCATACATGATTTCTATGTAACTTTAACCATTAAGGCTGCATACCCGACGGAAGCTTAAAAATTGGCGTAACGTCTCCCGTTTTCCCAAAAGTTTCCCTTCACTACTGCTCCTATTGATTGTAATGTGATAAAAAGTATACTATAACCTGCCCAGGAGTATGAAGAATAATTGTACTAAGTTTCGTTAAAATCCGTCGAGTAGTTTTTGTTTCTATAAGGAACATACACACAGACAGACAGACAGACAAAAATTTTACTGATTGCATTTTTGGCATCAGTATCGATCACTAATCACCCCCTGATAGTTATTTTGAAAATATATTTCATGTACAGAATTGACCTCTCTACAGATTTATTATAAGTATAGATTAGCTTGCATAACATAAATCACTAACTTTGCATTATTTCTACTACTATCTTATGTTACATGGATTTTAGATCAGTAACTGCTCACTACTTATATCTGTATGGGGCGGATGACTGGTTGACCTAAGATACAGGCCTCCTAGTTTAGGCACCAGTCTTCCCTACTACCTTGTATTTTAGTAAACTTTTAAGTTTTTAGTTACTCAACGTATACTGTTTATATTGTGATAAACACTGTAACTTTGTTTTTTTAATAATAATAAATAAATAAATAAATAAATAATAAATAAATAAATTACACATAACATAAAAAAAAATCCTTTCTTAGCGGATGTCTTCGCCATAAAATCTACCTCCATTCCAAATTTCAGCCCGATCCGTCCAGTGGTTAGGCTGTACGTTGATAGATCACTATGCCAGTCAGTCACCTTTAAGTTATTCTTATATATTTAGATATAAATAATTCCGACAATTAATTCGCATATTTTGTAATTGAACTAAATAATGAAATTGTTAAAAAACGGGTTCTTGAAATATGGAGGTTATTACGGCCATTAAAATTTAAAGTATTTATAATTATATTTAACTCTATATGATATATATAAGAGTTATGTAACATATTTACTTGTACTTCAAATATATAACTAGTTGTCTGACCTGGTTTCGCGTGCATTCATTAGGACTCACTTTTTATATTAAGTTTTTTTAAAACTAATTTTGTTGTACGATTACCAAAATGTTCTGTTATAAACAATTACAAAAACAACAAAAAAGATTTAGACGCTGAGCAGTACTATGTCAAGCCACACGAACTTCATTTTGAGGAAATAACGTCAAAAGATATCAATCCTATTTTTAACAAATTTGTTTGAAGGCGTACATATCCATCTTTTCTAATTAGATAAAAGGTAAAATTAAAAGCAGATTGGTATAATAAAAAGTTGGTCTATTAATAAGTTCTTCAAATATGGACGCTGATAAGCAATACTGTGTCAAGCCACACGGGCTCCATTTTGAGAAAATGGCGTCTAAACATGTCAAACCGATACTTAAAGAATTTATTTAAAGACGTATTTATCCATCTTTTTTTTTCCATTTTGATAAAAGGTGTAATGAATAATAAGTTTTTCAAATATATGAGATTATTGTATATTTCAAAATATGCAACGGACTTCAATATTCGCTACATTAAATTAAGAAACTTTTTTCTGTACTTGTGTAATTTATATGACTTTAAAAGTTTTTGAATAATGTTTAATTACGTGACGCATTATCGAAATACATCAATATCTTTGTATTAGACTTAATGTGGGTTGACACATTATTGCTTATCAGCATCCATATATCATTAATGCATATTGCAAAACATTGAGCACATTTCAATATTCGAAACATTTGATTAAGAAACTTTTTTTCCGTCCTTATTATTTCAGATAACTTGCAAATTTTTTGAATAATGTTAAATACGTGACTTTTGTGGGTTGACACATTATTGCTTATCAGCATTTTTATTTATTAAGATAGATAGATTATGTATTAATTAACGAAATTTAACTTAACTTTAATTTTAATTAAACCTAAATGCATATGACCTACTGATGTATTATATCCATACGTAAAACCGGATTTTTCGCAATTTTTGTCGAAAAACTATGAGTAGTTAATGATTACAAGAGTATCTTGTCATTTACAGTAAAACGTACGCTATGTGCATTGAATGAAATTATTTAACACATAAACATTCGTGGGAACCGGTTCGAACCGGTTATAGAGAATTGCAAGTATGGAATAATTACCTAACTTTCAACGACAGTTTTATGTGAACATAACGTTGGAGCTGAGCGTATGCTTAGCTGACATGGTCTTGTGGTTATAATACGATAACCACCGATGATCCCAGGTTCAAACCTCAGTTGACAAAGTCTATAAGTTCTTGTATTTAATTAAATTCATCTCGTGCTCGAAGAAAAACATTGTGAGGAAATCTGCTTCTTTCAGGAGAAATTGTTATATATTTGACAACCCGCAAAAGAGCAGCTCAACGTGGTGGATAAGCTCCGTACCTTCTCATTACTAGAAAGGCAGTATATAGCCCAGGAGAAGGACCGCCTGTAACTCTTTATAACATAAGCTATGTGCGAGTGCAAGTCCCGTCGGAACCAGTCCAGCCGTTTCATAGATAAGTCGGAAAACAAACGGACAGACAGACAGACAAAAATTTTTGCTTCACCAACCTATCGTCAATATTGTACTGTATCTTAATATACGCTTAGCCCAATTCTGTTAAAACACCGTGAGATAAATAACTGTTCCACTTGTCAATGTCCTTGTGGGTTATGAGCATTGGTACTAATGGCGCTGACCTTACTTTTACTCACGCTGTTTCGGACTAACCATTGGAAAGATATATCAATTAATCATTACTTCCTTGTACAGCTAAATCCGGGCGTCGAAATTTAGTACTAGAAGTTTTGTTTTCGCGATTTAATAATATATAAGAAATATCCTTTATTAACCGTTAAATGGATGCTGATAAGCAATAATGTGTCAACCCACAAAAAGTCAAATTTGGAGATATTGATGTATTTTGATACTGCATCACCTAACATTATTAAAGAAATGAAGTCATATAAACTAAATAAGTACGGAAAAAAGTTTCTTAATTAATTGGTTCGAATTTCAAGTGCGTTCCATATTTTGCAATTTATACAATAATCTCAAATATTTGAAAAACTCTTCATTAGATAACATATTAAATTTATCAGTCTGGTTTTAATTCATTATTCCTTTTATAAAAAAATAAAAGAAAACATGGATATATATTTTTTCAAACATATTTGTTAAGAATAGGTTTGCCATCTCTAGACGCCATTTTCTCAAAATGATGTCCGTGTGGCTTGACACAGTATTGCTTATCAGCGTCCAAATTATCTACAAATTTTGAAAATATTGCGATTCTTTCGTCCCGAAGTTACAATAATTTTTAATAAGTAAAATATTTTTTCCCGCAATTGGATTGTGGCTTTGAAATAAAACTATATATTTCACTTATACAATATTGTGTTCATAGACTCTAGAAAGTTACAAGAGTAGATGGTAGACATTTTTCCAAGTGTGACAACCGTGATGCGCGCCAAAGTATAAACATTACACAGATTATATTAGCATAGAGAATTAATCCCATTCACAATTTATTTGTTGAAGATTAATTTTTGTATATCAAAGTCATAATTACAACATCCGCATTATTTCCAAAAGAAGAAGAGCTTTAATTTTTTACGGATTTCCACTTTGAAGAGTTTGAAGTTCTGGGATAAAATAAATTCAATAACACACTATATATGATCACCATAATGTAACAAAATTATATAAATATATATGTGTAGAAACAAAACCACGATTTTTTCATAACATTTCCTGGTAAAAAATAAATAAATTCCTTGTTAACGGTGTAAGTTTGAAGTGTCGAGTATTAGTGCCGTTACCCCATTATATATTACGGTGACTTTATCATACCAAGTTACCCGTGTGAATACTTTACACCGTTAGTAATTGGTTAGGTTAGGTTTAAACTCTAACTGCCTTACTACAAAAGATTTAAACAGACGTTAAACGCGTGTTTAAAAAAATCCATACTACAAATCCGCGTCTAAAGACAGTTTTGAGTTAAACATGCTTTAGATATAGATTAACATACGTTTACGTGAGTTTAATTGATGTTTAGAACCTATTTTAGCTGTCAAATGTAACGTTCACTGTTATCAATAAGTTTTTTATGAGTTTATTCGCTGTTAAGCAATTGAGATAATATTTTAAGCAATGTTTAATTTTTAAACACTGTTTAGCTAGACAAGCGTTCAACATGGTTTTAATGCGTCTTTTGTAGTATGACACTAACTGCCTTACTACAAAAGATTTAAATAGACGTTAAACGCGTGTTTAAATCCGTACTACAAATCCGCGTTTAAGCACAGTTTTGAGTTAAACATGCTTTAGATATAGATTAACGTACGTTTAAGTGAGTGTAACAGATCTCTAAAACCTATTTTAGCTGCCAAATGTAACGTGTAACATTTTATTAATAAGTTCTTTTTTATTATTTTTTTAAAAATAAATTTACAGGTAGGTTCTGTAATGTAAGTACACATTTTTTGGCGAAAATTATTTAACGCAAATAATAAAACATTTACATTACACTCAAAACATCTGGGCTCATGTTAAATGAGACAATATAAATATAGCAAAAAAAATAAATTAAACTTTATAAAAGTTTTCTTTATGTAAATATTTTTTATTAGTTTATCTCGAGGTCAGTTTGAGTTATTATAAAATGTATGTACAATGATAAAATACATATGTTAACAGCTTGAAGTAAAATTGCATATGTAAACAGTACGGAGTGTGGCTGAAGTATATTATTTACGAAGTACAGCGTCAGCTGCTGGATGTGAATCATGGACGTTTAGTCTATTTTTCTTGTCTCATGTAGCAGAAAAATATGACATTTCTAGCCACATAAGATATAGATACGAAATTATCGATTGAATGATTGAACTGAAACATTTTTTATTAGGCCAAATTGTAATGAAGAATTATTGTTACGAAATAAGGACAAGTAAAGTAAATAGACTATATGGATGCTGATAAGCAATAATGTGTCAACCCACGAAAAGTCAAATTTTAAGATATTGATGTATTTTGATACTACGTCACCTATTTAACATTATCCAAACAAATTTCAAGTCATCTAAACTAAATAAGTATGGAAAAAAGTTTCTTAACTCAATGTTTCGTATTTCAGGTGCGTTCCATATTTTGCAATTGATAAAATAATCTCAAATATTTAAAAACTTATTATTATATAACATATTAAATAAATCTATCTGCTTTTGATTCAATATACAAATTTATCAAAATAGAAAAAAAAAGATGAATATATACGTCTTTAAACTAATTTATTAAGAATAGGTTTGACATCTTTAAACGCCATTTTCTCAAAACGAAGTCCGTGTGGCTTGACACAGTATTGCTTATCAGCGTCCATATATGGACGCTGGTAATATATTAAAATTGAAAAGAAAATATGGATATACATATACTTCTTCAAGCATATTTATTAAGAATAGGTTCGACATGTTTAGACGCCATTTTCTCAAAATGAAGTCCGTGTGGCTTGACACAGTATTGCTTACCAGCGTCCAATTTCGATTTATGATTTTTGATTTATGAAAATCTGTGAGCAAAACTATAGTCTATTTTAGTTTACTCTATTCTACACATAAGAGTTAGATAAGAAATTATCGATTAAATGATTGAACTGAATCATTTTTTTATAATGTAACAGAATTATTCGTAAATTCGTGATTCTCGTTCAGGTTATTGTTACCAAATAAGGACAAATAAAAAAAAATAGACTGTAGTGTAATACTCGCGTAATAAATAATAAGTACTTATGTCACACTAGCTTTTGCCTGCGACTTCGTCCGCGTTTTCGTCGTTTTTTGTAAAAATGTAGCATGTGTCCTTCCTCAGGGTTCACTGGTTTTGATGAGACAGCCAGATTTACTTGCGTATTTTATAGGGCAAATATAATATGTCAATCCATAATACTTGATTTCTATGATTCTTTTTTTTCAATTAGGGATGAGTGAGAGTATTACAAACGTAAGAGTAAACAAATATAATCAGAATGCTCCGAACTGCTAAGCTATCAGGAGTTACACGTGTTATTGTGAGTCAACAATAAAAGATAGACATTTGCTGTTTTGGGATATTTTTTAGATAATTTTATGAAGTATATTTCCGTCATACATGATTTCTATGTAACTTTAACCATTAAGGCTGCCCACGCGACGGAAGCTTAAAAATGGATTAACTTCTCCAGTTTTCCCAAAATTTCCCTTCACTACTCTGATCCTATTAGTTGTAGCGTGATGAAAAGTATACTATAACCTGCACAAGAGTATGAAGAATAATTGTACCAAGTTTCGTTATAATCAGTCGAGTAGTTTTTGTTTCTATAAGGAACATACAGACAGACAGACGGACAGACAGATGATAATTTTACCGATTACATTTTTGGCATCAGTATCGATCACTAATCACCCCCTGAAAGTTATTTTGAAATATATTTCATGTACAGAATTAATCTCTCTACAGATTTATTATAAGTATAAATAAAATCTTTGAGATATATTATTTGTATCTGAAAATAAATAAAACGATTTCTCCATACACTGATAATATTATCTTTTAAAAATAAACATCCGACGGTCGTACGGATTCGAGTGAAATTCAATATTTGTATTATTTAGTAATAATAATTCGTTTTAGTGATAAGTGAGAATCTTTCTGTGGTCATGGGTCTCGATCTTTCTTTAAAGTTTTTAAAATTCGTTTTAAATGTAATGTTTAGTGTATAATGATATTATAATTCATATTAATTTGTTTTGAATTAATTTTAAAAGAGTAACTATCGTGTTGCTTGCCGGTTCCTCTCGGTAGAATCTACATTCCGAACCGGTGGTAGCTTCCTTATAAGTGTAATAATATTAATATTATCATTATTTCTTTGTGTATCGGCGATTCAAAAGTGCTCGTGAGAGCCTACTCGTATAAAGTATATTTTGATTTTGAAACATTATTCTTATTGTCTCAATAGGTACTTATACATATGTTTTTTGTTATTAATGGTATTCTTTATAGTATTATTAGAAATCAGAAGCGGTTTAATTTAAAAAAAAATACAATTTATTATCTAAAACTAAAATTTACAATTACAACATAAATAATTATTTGAAAATAAATGAAACAAATTCTTTAAAAATTAAAACAAATAACAATCGATAAAGATATGACAAAACGTAAATTACGACACACGTCTATCTCGCTCGACAGATGCAAACCGAATAGCAGGAGGCGCTGGTATTCAGCTGCTTATATAGCAGTCGTCGCCGTAGTCCCACTCTTAACTTAAGGAATCTCCAACAGTATGATATTGATTGACATATGTAATATATATTTATTTATATATGGATGTCGATATGCAATAATGTGTCAAGCCACAAAAAGTCAAATTTAGAGATATTTATGTATTCTGATAATGCGTTTCGTATTTAACATTATAAATAAATTTTTAACAGTTTGGCTTGACACAGTATACAGCGTCCATTTTTACACTACAAGCACCCTTCTCTTAAAGATAATAATATCTTTGCAATTTCAGTTGTCTGTAAGAGATCACTTTTAGTTAAAAGACCGCTCTTGCCTAGAATTGTTAGTTTCTTAGAATAATGGTTTTTTTTTTATTGTGACCACAGATGACTGAGTGCATAAAAGTTTTTTTTATCTATCTATCTTATTGACGTCGAGGACAACATCGATAACCTTACTTTTTCTCAGTTTGAGATAAAAAAAAATATTCGAATTTTGAAAAGTTTTTTATGTTGTGTTATTGTCGTTTTATGAATATGTATATAAGTATTGCATTCGAACGTTTCGATTTGAATTAGGTTTAATTTTTTTTTATATATAAGTCGAGAATTAAATTTAAAAAACTTATTATTAGATAAAACTTTTTATGACACCAATCTGCTTTTAATTAATTATTGCTTTTATCAAAATAGAAATGGACAGATGTATATATACTATATACTTCTTCAAACAGATTTTTAAGAATAGGTTTGACATGTTCAGACGCCATTTTCTCAAAATGAAAACGTGGCTTGACACAGTATTGATTACCAGCGTCCATATAAAAACCAATATTATTCGTAGAAACAGATAATCAAATCAAAATATGCTTTATTCAAGTAGGCAAGCACTTTTGAATCGTCAATACAGAAACAAAAGAAAACAAAACACTAATTAATTAATTAATTTACTACGGTTCGGAATGTAGATTCTACCGAGAAGAACCGGCAAGACACTCGATAGTTACTCTTTTTAAAAGTTTTACGATGGGTACATACATTTATGAGTTACAAATATATTGTGTGAATCCAGCTTATACTAAATCCAAGCATCTTTATCATCTACTAGCTTCCGCCTGCGACTTCGTCCGCGTGGAATAGTTACTTTGACCTAATAATGCATTATTTTAGAATAAGTTTTTTTTAGAAGTTTTAAGGGGGAACAATTCTGTCATACGTGATTTTTGCGAAACTTTAACCGTTTACGCAGCGCACGCAGCGTAAGCTCTCTCAATAGGAAAATATCCCCCGACTTTGAAACATTCTTCATTGGAGCTCCGCTCCTTTTGACTTTAGCGTGATAATATATAGCTTATAACCTTCCTCGATAAATGGGCTAACACTGAAAGAATTTTTCAAATCGGACCAGTAGTTCCTGAGATTAGCGCGTTCAAGCAAACAATCAAACATACAAACAAACAAACTCTTCAGCTTTATATATTAGTATAGATATTATTCCTGTATCAATATCTCATGGGTTTTTCTTTCATGGTTGTTTCTTTTCGCTTCGTAACCGATCTCGGAGTGTTCTCTGAAGGAGAGGCTCAGATAAGTGACGCCAATAAAACAAGCCGTTAAAACTGATTTATTTTACGACTCGCAGACTTTACAGCCGTTGCATTTAGTTGTTTGCGATTCTAGTAACTAATAAGCACGTTTGGCTTTAGAAATTCTATATTTGGATGTCGATAAGCAATACTATGTCAAGCCACACGGACTTCTTGAGAAAATGGCGTCTAAATATGTCGAAACTGATTCTGCATAAATTTGTTTCAAGATGTATGTATTCATCTTCTCTTTTCTGTTTTGATAAAAGGTATAATGAATTAAAAGCAGATTGGTATTTTAAAAAGTTTTATCTAATAAAAACATCAAATAATATATAGTATAAGTAAGCATTCGTAAAATATGCCTAGTATTTACTGGTGACATGGATTTTGGGTAATGGTGACGAACGGACTGGCTACTACCATATCTAGTCAATCAAGTTTATTATATACTCAATGGTATATTCAATGATAAATTAAAACAAAAACAAGCACAAAGAAGGGAATGAAATATATGTATGTTTCGATAACGCAAAGCGGTCTGTGAGACCGTCACCCGTTAAAAGAGTGGGGAGGTAAAAGAGTGGGGAGGTATATGAAGGTGAGAATGGATGAGAGTTTGAAGTATAGCTATGTAATTCTTCTTTTAAAGGTGTTATTGGAACTGTCTATAAAACACGATATCCGGTGTCTGAGGACCAGAAAAACACATCAGAAATACAAATATTCTGTCCTCGAAAAATAGTCTCCTTATCTCTACAAATATAAGTCATAAGCTAGAATCGAACCCTTGGCTCATTGGCTCGTTGCAACGTTTACAAAAAGCTTCTTAAAAGATTATTATTTTCTTAAAAGATTCATTATAATTCTAAACGTAAAACGTAAACGTAAAACGTAAAACGTATCACACTCAACGGCCCCCATTAAGATCGCGTGACCTTGTGTCGGGGGTCCGGAAACACTCACAACACTAACACAAACACCCAGACCACGACAAACATCCATATGGCTAATACAGACGTTTGCCGTGAGCGGGGATCGAACCCGCGACCGTTAGCGCTTCAGTCAGTTGCAGTGACCACTGCGCCAACGTGTCTGTCAATATCAAATTCTCAGCAATGCTACGATATAAATTAATAAAAAATTGGGTAATAAACAATACAAACGTAAATGCACTTATTTTTATATCTATCCAAAAAGATCTTTTGATTCTTACACTATTTATAAAATTAATATAGACTATTTTCTTTGTCTACAGAGACTCCGGACAGGAGCTGGTGGCTGTTCGAGTGCCAATCAATGGCATGACGTGTCAGTCCTGCGTGCGGAGTATAGAGGGTTCCGTACGAGAACTACCCGGCGTTCAACACGTCAAGGTAAGTCTATATGGACGTTGATAAGCAATACTGTGTCAAGCCACACGGACTTCGTTTTGAGAAAATGGCGTCTAAAGATGACAAACCTATTCTTAATAAATTAGTTTGAAGACGTATATATTCATATTTTCTTTTCTATTTTAATAAAATGTATATTGAATCAAAAGCAGATAGATTTATTTAATATGCTATCTAATAATAAGTTTATAAATATTTGAGATAATTTTATAAATAGCAAAATATGGAAAGCACCTGAAATTCGAAACATTGAGTTAAGAAACTTCTATGCATACTTATTTAGTTTAGATGACTTGAAATTTTTTTGAATAATGTTAAATAGGTGACGTAGTATCAAAATACATCAATATCTCAAAATCTGACTTTTTGTGGGTTGACACATTATTGCTTATCAGCATCCATATATAGATAGACACAAGTCATTAATTTGAAAAATCAAAAACCCGACTGCGTAACCAGACGATCTGCAGTCAGCAGTGCTGTCTAAAACCCAGTAAGTGAGATTCGTACTAACCAACTTAAAATTGTTATAGATTCTAAGCGGTAATCCTGATGGAATAATGATATAAGAAACCTAAAAATGATTTTTAAATACCTTTTCAACGATACACCCAATTGATACATTTCGTCGACTTACATTTGGTTTTTCATATTATAGCGTCCAAAATCGGCCGTTTTGATTTTTCCAAATTAGTATACGTTCTATGACATTCTCGTTATGACGAATCGAACGAAGCGTTATTTATCAAAATCGATTTTCGTCTAAATAGCGCCACAAAGGTATAAAGTTACATAGACTGATAAACACATCGTCCTCTCGCGTGCAGTTGGGTAAAAATACTAACGATCTTCTAAAAAGACCAAACGTCTATTGGAAAGACCAATACCCACTGAGTAGACTTTGACTCTTTGGCAATATTTAAAAGTTTATTAAAGTTGGTTATAATTATATGATCTAATATAGTATTTAAAATCGTACTTTACATTAAATACTTTATTCTACTTTAAATTTTTTCCTTAACAAAACAGGAAGTTGTAACAGAAACAATGGAATTAGATTGCTTTATTATTATTATCCATTATTCGTTCAAGATAATTATAATTAAATGACGAAATCTAAATTTGAGGTTCTTTAGTTTGTAATATAGTTACGGGCACGATTTTGTGGCTTTATTTTATGATAATCTTATTCAAAATCAAAATATACCTTATTAAAGTAGCCTCTCACGAGCACTCGTGAATCGTCAATACACAAAAAAATAATGATAATATTAGTATTACACTTATAAGGAAGCTACCGCCGGTTCGGAATGTACATTCTACCGAGAAGAATCGGCAAGAAACTCGATAATTACTCTTTTAAAATTAGGTCAATACAAATCTTTATGAATGTCAAATTAATTAAATATCCTATATTATATCCTATACTCTATTATATAGCGTTTTATTTTTAAAGTATTGTCAGTTGACCGCCACAACGCAGGAGAACAAGTCAATAACAATTTCGACTATAATAATTTTCCTACTAAGGTTAGGGCGAAAATTGCACTAGTAAATTTAGCTCTTAAGTTTCATAAGATTGGTTAAAATTGTTTATCATTGATTTTACACCTTATAGAATTTGCTTTCAGTGATATATTCATTGTAAATCACAGTTTACGAATGGTTATTTAGTTAACTGTTACCATTTCACAGAGTTGTTTTATGTAAGTTACGAGATTAAAACTTACAAGTTTGATTTCCGCCTAACGATCATTATGAAAAGATTGTGACAATACATAGTTGTTCTGAACTCTTATTAAAATAACTTAATTGTTTTTTTTCAGGTGGAGTTATCAGAACACGCGGGATACTTCAGATATGATCCCCGCGTGTGTTCTGTGGAGGCGATTCGGTCTCATATAGAGGATATGGGGTTCGATGTCCCGGTTGATAGCAACGACGACGAATCGAGGTTGGTCTACTGTCGTCTACTTAGTCTACTCATGGTCTACTTCGTAGACCGAAGCTTAATTTATTTTAATTAGCTTTATTATGAATATATATGTTATCTATATATGTAAAATCAAAACTGACTGACTGACATATACACTGACTGATCGATCAACGGTGAGTCTAAACCGCTGGGCCTAGAAACATGAAATTTTTACAAATGTTCCTTAAACTTCGTAATAGTATACTAAGGAAGTATTTTTGAAAATCTATTACCTAAGGGCTTAAAAACTTTGCTAGGTATCGAATTCCTAAGCATAGGCGATATGGGCAAAGCGGCGGGAAACTGCTAGTAATCTCTTTCTTAATTTAAATTTTTAATATGTTTCCATTAACCAGGCATTTATCTAGAATTTTCCATTTGTTTCCAGAAATCTCCTACCTCGCGAGATACCGACAGATTTGCTTATCGATATGACGGGTTCGAGTCCGTCTAGTGAAAGCACTGTGCTCATATCCGTCACCGGCATGACGTGCCAGTCCTGCGTCAATACCATCGAAGGTTCGTTTGTTTGCATTGTACTTTAAACATTACATATGTATATATATGGACGCTGATAAGCAATACTGTGTCAAGCCACACGGACTTCATTTTGAGAAAATGACGTTTAAAGATGTCAAACCTATCCTTAATAAATATGTTTGAAGAAGTCTATATCCATTTTTTCTTTTATTTCTTGATAAAAGCTATAATTAATTAAAATCAGATTGATATATTAAATATATAATCTAATAATAAGTTTTTCAAATATTCGAGATTATTGTATAAATTGCAAAATACGGAACGGACTTGAAAATCAAAACAATAAATCAAGAAACTTTTTTCGGTATTTATTTAGTTTATATTACTTCCAATTTTTTTGGATACTGTTAAATAGGTGATGCAGTATCAAAATACATCAATATCTCCGAATTCGACTTTTTGTGGGTTGACACATTATTGCTTATCAGCATCCATATATACTTGTATATAATATTTATAATATGTATAACTTTTTATAATACCATCTGTTATGAATTCATTATACCTTTTATCGAAATAGAAAAAAAGAAGACGGATATATGTAAATGTTTTCAAAAAAAATTCTTAAGAATAGGTTTGACTTGTTTAGATGCCATTTTCTCAAAATGAAGTCCGCGTGGCTTAACATAGTATCGCTTAACAGAGTCTATATTAAATTTGTATATAATTAATTTTAATAAAATAGTACAATCAGGAAACGTTAAAATTAAGTAATAATCTTGTAACAAATATTATTGTTACATTACAGAACGAGAAACATTCCAAAAATGTAAGATTTATAATTTCAAAGAATTTCTTTTCACACTAAAAGCAAAAGTGCAAGCTTTTCATAAATGTCGCTAATACATGAATTAACGTAGACAAATCACGTGTATATGTTATTCATATGCACCCCTTTATGTACACATGTACAAAAAATACATAGGATGAGTTTTTTAACTGGCCGTGGTAGGCCAAATCCGAAACTATATTAAATAGCGAAAAATATTTAAATGACCAGTGGGGCCGATTTTGAAGAAAACTTTAAACTGTATCATTAGTTTTTTTAATCATTTTCCTACCCAAGAACCGAAAACAAAAATTCATCCTATATTACTGCAAATTTAATATCATTATAAAAATAACCTTTTCTCTTTAGTTAGCCGTATACTATTACGACCCAGAAGTTGATCCGTAAAAGGAACACTCTCAGATGATGGCTAGAAGCAAATATTTTTGAAAAAAAAAAATCATTTTTAGTTTGAAAATCGGCCTCGAAGATTTTTTAAGTATTCGCTATTCGTAATCATTTTGGTGAAAAACTCCCCCTGTATATATAGCGCATACATAAACACCCTATGAACACACACACAACACATGATAGATCTTTGCACAAAATAAAAAAAAAAACAATTTTGTTTAAATAGATTGAAAACATTATTTTATAAAAAAGGAACCGATTTGAAAAACAAAATACGTACGTTCAGTTTTATGTTTTATTTATAAAATCATATTACTAAACTGATTTTAATGAAAAATGTATGGTACCAATATGAGACCCTTTGATCTTGACCAATTTAATTAATCGGTCAACACATAAAAAAAATTAAAAAGTCCCCAACGAATTGAGAACCTTTTTTAGATGGTTATTTAAAAACAAAAGTTTTGGTTTAATTCGTTCCAATTACAAACGTTATAAGAGAGGATTTTTGAATGAAAAAAAAAATGGTTTAGCGTGAGTCGCGTATGAATGAATTAATCCGATTCGATTTTGATAAAACTTGTACCTTTTTACAGGTAGTCTAAAAGAGATGCCAGGCGTGATCCACTCGACTGTCAGTCTGTCTGACAACACGGCGCTGGTGAGATTCGCGCCGTCGTCAATAACTCCTAAACAGATAGCGGACGCCATATACGCTATGGGTTTCGACGTTAACATCGTTAGCGTTGACGACGAACGCGTTACAGGTGAGGGGTTATTATCTAGTCGTCTAGTGGGCGGAATTTGACCGTAGATTATTAAATTTTTAACAGATTTTTAAGATTGACCACAGACTTTATAAGTTTATTTTATTGATTTAAAGTATTTTTTGTATTATAAAAGAGCCGAGATGGCCTAGTGGTTAGAACACGTCGATCTTTACCGATGATCGCGGGTTCGAACCCCGGCTGGCACCGCTGATTTTTCAAGTGCTAAATTTGTGTTTAACTTCATCTCGTGCTCGGTGAAGGAAAACATCGTGAGAAAACCTGCATGTGCCGGGAGAAATTCTGGCATATGTATATCCGCCCCACAGTGGAGGAGCGTGGTGGATTAAGCTCTAAACCTTCTCCTTAATAAGAGAGGAGGCGTTAACCCAGCAGTGGGACATATACAGGCTGTTACTTTACTTTACTTTTTTTATTTAATATTAAAAAAAAGTATTAGTTTTGTGTTCCAAATTTTACAAATGTACGTACTGATTAATACGATTTTATAAAAAGATCGAGTTTCCTACCGGTTCTTCTCGATAGAATCTACATTCCGAACCGTTGGTAGCTTTTCCTTAATTTAAGTGCCTTTTTGTTTGTTTCGACGATTCAAAAGTGCTTTTAAAAACCTTCTCGAATTAAGTATATTTTGTGATTGAATTTTTTTTTTGTTTACAGATTTATCACAGAACAAAATCGAGGAGGGTTCAGGAGATCGTGCCAAATCATTACCTCCCAAAAGCAGAACACAACAAAATGTAAGTGAACTTTAAATGGCCTAAAAAGCAATAATACACAACCACACAAGGTCGAATTCGTTTTGATGTATTCTGATAATCATTATTCAAAATGTTTTCAAGTAATCTGAATTAAATATGTGCGGAAAGAAGTTTTTTAAATAATAAAATAAATATTCAGTAATAAAAAAAATGTCTTTAATGGAATATTTCGTGATTTTTTATTCGACGACCGCTCTGGTGTAGTGGTGCTGAATGCACCTCTAACGCCGATGGTTGCGGGTTCGATCCCCGCTCGGGGCAGATATTTATAGTTGTATAAATATTTGTTCCTAGGTCTGGGTGTTTGTCCTTGTGGGTCTCCCCACCGTGCTGTCGGTCCCGGTTGTTATCACAATCACCTGATAATGATCGTTACTCGTAGTAGGGAAATTATTCTAGTCTAAATGGTTACTGGCTTGCCCTCAGTTGCGGAGGTCAGATGGCAGTCGCTCTGCGTAAAAATCAGTAACTCGTCAATATCTGGACTAGAATAGAAAGCAGACCTTGGTGTAACCGGGAAAAATGCTAGGTAGATTCGTGATTTTTTTATTCGCAGGGCACAATATCCCCACAAACGGAGATATCCCGGTGCACTCTGGAGGTGAGGGGGATGACGTGCGCCTCGTGTGTCGCAGCGATTGAGAAGCACTGCGCTAAGATAAATGGTGAGTAGTTTTTAACCGACCTCCAATAAAATTTGTGTGTGAGTTTGTACCTATAGCTTTTATATGGTAGGGGTCTAAGGGTATGTAAGGAGGAGGGGGGGGGGTGAATATACTTTTATGTTTTGTTTACGATTTTATTTTACTTCGGTTTGACACGTTTTTAAGATTATCTTGTTAAGTGGGGATGTTATATTTATATTGTGTAACAAAATAGATCTTATGTGATACGTTGTTAATACTGTTATTGCTCTCACGTATAAAGAATATAAGTCGTTATCCGAAATTAAACTCGTTTTAATATTTTTAGTGCAAAATGTATAAAGATAAATAAGTCTTTTATAACATTCTATAACATTCTAAACGCTGATCTCAGTTATTTAGGAATTATATAAACTACTAGCTTCCGCCCGCGACTTCGTCCGCGTAGAATAGTTACTCTGGGCTAATAATGCATTATTTGGTTAGCTTAAAAAAGGTTATAGTGAGCTAACCTTAACAGTTAGACATATGCTGTTTCGGACTTTTTTTTAGATTTTTTAAAGAGGAATAATTCTGTCATACATGATTTTTGCGAAACTTTAACCGTTTACGCAGCGCACGCAGCGTAAGCTCTCTCAATAGGGAAATATCCCCCGATTTTGAAACATTCTTCATTGGTGATCTGCTCCTTTTGATCTTAGCGATATAATATATAGCCTATAATCTTCCTCGATAAATGGGCTATCTAAAACTGAAAGAATTTTTCAAATTGGACCAGTTTGTTTGTTTGTATGTTTGCTTGAACGAGCTTATCTCAGGAGCTACTGGTTCGAATTGAAAAAATCATTTTGTGTTAGATAGTTTATTTATTGAGGAAGGCCACAGGCTGTATTACATCACGCTACGTCTCATAAACGCGAAGCAGTAACCATAAACGCGAGTGAAACAGCAGAGGGGACAATTTGATGTTGGTTTTTCGTGACTTATTTTACCAACAATAAGCTTTATAAATCACAATTCTCCAACATCGAATCTATACATATATCAAAATTCATCTATTTTTGTATAGCGCTTTTTCCTTAAAATATTAGTATGGACTATACATACTAGATTGAGTCGAGATGACCTAGTGGTTAGAACACGTCGATTTTTACCGATGATCGCGGGTTCGAACCCCGGCTGGCACCGCTGATTTTTCAAGTGTTAAATTTGTATTTCATCTCGAGCTCGATGAAGGAAAACATCGTGAGGAAACCTGCATGTGCCGGGAGACATTTGACACATGTATATCCGCCCCGCAGTGGAGCAGCGTGGTGGATTAAGCTCTAAAACCTTCTCCTTAATAGGAGAGGAGGCCTTTGCCCAGCAGTGGGACATTACAGACTGTTACTTTACTTTTATACATACTAGATGACTTTCATTAATTAATTATTTTCCTTATACAGGTGTTCAATCGATCGTAATAGCCCTTTTAGCGGCTAAAGCGGAGGTACGATACGAACCGGCTAAGATATCGGCTTTAGCGATAGCCGATTCGATTACCGATCTGGGCTTTCCGTCTGAACTCATCAGTGAAAGCGGAGCGCCGAGAGATTTAAATTTGTCGGTAAGTTGAATAATCTATATAACTCAAAGGTGACTGACTGACATAGTGATCTATCAACGCACAGCCCAAACCAGTGGACGAATCGGGCTGAAATGTACCATGCAGGTAGATGTTATGACGTAGGCATCCGCTAAGAGAGGATTTTGATTAATTTTACTCCCAAGGGCATGAAATAGGGGATGAAAGTTTGTATGAAACTTTGTCAATTTTAAACCGATCGGGCTGAGACTTTGCATGTATAAAGCTGTGACGTAGACTTGACAGGCATCGCAGACAAAGTCGCGAGCACCAGCTAGTAAATAAATAAAATGAAAAATGAAGTCTGTTTATAATTCCAAAACATACGGTACTTACATTAAAAATACATTTTTTTTTAATTTTTGTCTGTTTGTTTCGGTTGTTTCAAAAAGGCTCGGCCGATTTTGACGGTAACTACACTCTCAGATAGCCAATGTTGTAAGGATTCACTTAGGCGACTTTTTTTGTAATATATGTAATTTCATTTACATTAACGATATACTTATTTAATTTATTTTGATTTTATAACCTGAACTGAACCGATTTTGATGAAAATTCTATAAGAACAATTGGATAGCCTTAAAAAACGAGAGAATTAACGAAATCGGTACATAAAACACACTAAAAAGTCTCCAGCGAATCAAGACTTTTTAGGAAGTCGGTTAAAGATTTACTATCATACTACAAAAGACGCAATAAAATCATGTCCAACACGTGTCTAGCAAAAACGTTTAAAAATTGCTAAACAGATAGTAAAATCATGAAAAACTTTTTAATATAATGTCACAAATTACATTTGATAGCTAAAATAGGTTTTAGACATCTGTTAAGCGAATATTAAGCTACGTCTAAAGCACGTCAAATTCGAAACTGTCCTTAGATTTGTAATACGGATTTTTTACGATATTTACTTTTTAAATATTTTAAACGCGTAAAAAATTAATTAATGTTAATAAATAATAAATAAATAAATAAACGCATCACACTCCACGGCTCCCATTAAGGTCTTGTGTCGGGGGTCCGGAAACACATACACTAACACAGACACCCAGACCACGACAAACATCCATATGGTCAATACAGACGTTTGCCGTGAGCGGGGATCGAACCCGCGACCGTTAGCGCTTCAGTCGGTTGCAGTGACCACTGCGCTAACGTGTCTGTCAATTAATATTAATATTTTTATTACAAAAGTATTAAGGCAGTACATTTTTGTTTCTTTTTCAGATAAAAGGCATGACGTGTGCGTCGTGTGTTAACAAAATAGAAAAGGCTGTACTTAAACTGAATGGTGTCGTTTCCTGCTCCGTCGCTCTGACGACTTCCAAGTGAGTATACATAGGGTGTTTTTTTAAAGGATTTGTGTGAGTGAGTGAGATTTTTTTGTTAGTTTTTTTTTATATTTGGGGTATTTGTTTATAGTGGGTATATTTATATATGATAATTTTGTTATTTTTATTTTCATTTTCAGAGGTAAAATTAAATACGATCCCGAAATAATTGGTGCTCGTACGATATGTGATGCTGTGAACGATTTAGGTTTCGAAGCGAATGTCTTGAGTTCTCAGAATCGCGGTACTACCAACTATCTAGAGCACAAGTAAGTACTGGTTCGATTCTTGTTTATATAGAGTTGTCTTATTTATCTGTGACTAAAAGATACAATAATTTAAATTAATAAATGTTTCTGTTTACTCTATTAATTTTTTTTTCAAACAAAATGACTTATATGTAGCAGTCAAATAGGTTAAAAAGCCTAGCCTCTTTACTATATGTATTTATTTATTCTTTTTTGCACACACAAGAAAAAAAATACAGAAAAGAAAATGTAGTAAGAGATTACAATAGAGTGCAAAGGTGGTCTCATCACTGGTAGTGATTTCTTACAGACAACTCTGTATGCAAAGGAATCACATTATATATGATATTCTCTGTTAGTTCAAATAAACTAATTTACAAAAGAATACAAATCTAATATACTCTGTAACTAATAAACTACAATATTTAAATGCAAATACAATTTTATATATATAATGATGTTAATCTTATTAATGAAATAAAGACAAAACTGCGTTTCTCTGAAAATTAAAGATTTATTTTACGACATTTATTTACAGTTAACATAAAACTAATTACAATTTATTTAACAAAATATTATCTTACCTGAAAATTAAAGAAACAACATTTAAAGCCTCTATTTCAGGTCTATTTTATATCTTAAGAAAATTCTAATAATTATAAATTTAAATATTTTTAAATGACAAAAGTCAACAATATATGATAAATTTACATAGCTAAATAATACAAGGCGCTGTTCAACTATCGCTCTGAATGATATGTATTACGATATTTAATGAACTGGCTGGTTGATGCTTAGGTCATTCGTACAATAGGTGAGCATAAAACAAAAAATATAAAATATCTACAATAAATGTTTGTATAATTAATTACTATAATAAAGGCTAGACTGTTAATTGAATGGCTAATTAAGCTGCGACATAAACACTGTGAACTGTTAGAAATAATCAAACCTTAGAATTTGAATAAGTATAACTAAGGTTTATTTTAAAGTACATATATATATTACAATCAAAACTAACCAAGCTACAAGCTAGGTTAGATCGGTGGTAAATGTCTAAAATTGAAAAATAAACATTTAATAAGATTATCCGAAAATTGTTTATAAAAGCCCATTTTAATAAAGCATGTTTTAAATAAAAAAATCATTTTATTATTATTATTATTTAACAGAGAGGAAATTAGAAAATGGCGTGGAGCGTTTCTAATATCGCTCATATTCGGGGCACCCTGTATGGCGGCCATGGCGTATTTCATGGCGATGATGGGACACCATTCCGCTGAGGACATGTGCTGTGTTGTGCCTGGATTATCTTTAGAAAATCTTATTTTAGGATTGCTCGCTACCCCCGTACAGGTAAATTAGTTAAAATATTTATAATAATTATTAAAATATTTAGTTTATTATTTCAGTCTAGTGTTTGGAATACGTGGATCTCAAATGATAGCGGGTTCGAATCCCGGCTGTTACCACGGAGTTTTCAAAGTGTTGAAGGAAAACATCATGAGGAAACCTGTATGAGTTGGGAGCCATTCTAGACACATGAATATCCGGCTCGCAGGACCAGTTTGTAGATTAAGTTCTAAAGTTTCTGTTTAATGGAATATAAGGTTTATGCTTCAGGTCATTTACTTTAGTTATTTAGAATTCAGAATATCGAAAGTCTTGCAGAAGAAAATTATTTTTTAATTTGTAGTGTAACACAAAAGAGAATCAATACAAAAAATGTGTATTCAAAACGTAAAAAAATATAAATGTTATTGGCTCGAAGGATCATAACTTTGAAAAGCTAGAATTACATTTGTAAGTTTTACCCTCGTTATAGATATAGAACAACCTTGTAACCTACCTAGGTAACTTAATAAAAGCTATGGCTTTAAAAATAAAGCCACTGATAGTATTTCAGTATTGTAAAGCAATGAGAAACAACTTATGTAAATCCTTATGAAAGTCTGAGAGCAAAACTTATAAGTGTACTTTTCGCTTAACACTTATTTAATTACTTCGTTTTTATATAGATTAAGGTAAATATTATGAGCAAAAGTCAAATTTTTTGATAAACATATACAAATTATGAAAATGTGTGTGTTTGTTCGAATCAAAATATTTCTCATGGATATGTGTTAAATAATATGTTAATATAATTATTTTGTTCACAGTTCATCGGCGGCTGGCATTTCTATAAACAAGCTTATAAAGCTCTGAAGCACGGGACTTCCAATATGGATGTGCTTATATCTATGACGACAACCATCAGGTAGCTTTAAGTTTGTTCATATAGACGCTGATAAGCAATACTGTGTCAAACTACACGGACTTCGATTTGAGAAAATGGCGTCTAAATATGTCAAACCTATTCTTAATATATGTGTTTGAAGACGTATATATCCATCTTTTCTTTTTTATTTTGAAGAAAAGTGTAATCAATTAAAAAGCATTTTGGTATAGAAAAGAGTCTAATAATGAGTTTTTTTTTAAATATATTAGATTATTGCATATTGCAAAATATTGAGCACACTTTAATATTAAAATAAACCTTGAAAACGTTTTGAATAATGTTAAATACGTGACGCGTTACCAAAATACATCAATATATTTAAATTTGACTTTTTTGTGGGTTGACACGTTATTGTTTATTAGCATCCATATATAAAACATGTTTTTCTTTTTCATATATTACTAGCTTCACCTCTCGGTTTCACTCGCGTTTATTTTCATTCGCTCGCTTAATTTCTCTATAAGTCGTAGCGAGAGGTAATAAAGCCTATATTACCTATCATATACATCACGCTACGACTCATAGGAGCGAAGCAGTAACCGTAAACGCGAGTGATACCGCAAGGGAGAGCTAGTGATTCATACATAATGTATTTTTATTACATTTTAATTTTGATATCCTGTTAAAAAATCAACGCGTATTAAATCCACGTCTCCTTGTCGTCAAAATAATCTTGTATAACCTTTATTTCTTTACTTGTGTTTATTTGGTTATAATAACCCGAATAAAAATAATGAACTCTTATGTGGTTTGAAATACGCTATTTTTGTCTGCTACATAAGACACGTAAAGACTATATTGGACTATAGATTGATATTTTATTTATTTATTGAAGCACACTAACAATATATATATTTTTACACTGATATCAAATTTGAAAAAGTTCAATACAATAAAGTCCTTAATATATATGGACGCTGATAAGCAATACTGCGTCAACCCACACAGACTTCATTTTGAGAAAATGGCGTTTGAAGATGTCAAAGCTATTCTTAATAAATTTGTTTGAAGACGTATATATTCATCTTTTCTTTTCTATTTTGATAAAATATATAATGCATCAAAAGCAGGTAGATTTGTTTAATATGTTATGTAATGATAAGTTTTTAAATATTTGAGATTATTTTATAAATTGCAAAATATGGAACGCACCTGAAATTCCAAACATTGAGTTAGGAAACTTTTTTCATACTTATTCAGTTTAGATGACTTGAATTTGTTTTGAATAATGTTAAATAGATGACGTAGTAACAAAATACATCAATATCTCCAAATTTAACTTTTTGTGGGTTGATACATTATTGCTTATCAGCATCCATATATCAATAACTAGCGTACATAACTTACACAAAAGCTCAGCTAGTGAAGTAAGGGGAAATAAAAAATACAGCAACATACAAAATTAATATCAAACAAACAAGAAAACAAATTCAATCATTCACTGGATTATTTCCTATCTAACACTTATCTGTGGCTAGAAATATGCTATGTCTGTTAAATCGTCGGGGATATTTCAAAACCGCGTATCTAACTTTTCCTATAAAGTTAAAATTTGAATCAAATACTAAATCACATTATTGATAAAAATAAGGCTTATGGGCATTATCCATTGCGCAAAAATGGACCTTGGTTGAGCGTATTTTGGGCAGTATGAAGTAACTGCACTGAACTTAGTCGTGAGTGACAAGTTCGTACCGCGCCGCGTTGTATGAACGCGGCGCCACTCTCGCGACGCCCGTCGCCCGCGCCGCGTCGTTTTTTTTTCTCGAGCGTTCCGCGAGAAGCCGCGCCATCTGCCGCACGCTTGGACTATCGTTCTCCGTCGTCCGCTTCATATGAACGCTGTGATTCTGCCTGTGCTGTGCATGTGCATGTGCCTTTTATCCAATAGGAACGCGTCCTCCGATACGGTAGGTGTGGTGCTTTTTGTTGTGCAGGATACGCTTGATTTTTATTAGGGACTAGGGCCAAGGAAGCAGAACCAAACCGCGTTTCCGTCCAGACCTTATTGTGAAAGCTACGTGGTTTTACACTATCCCCGACGAAATAGGACTAGTAAAGAAAATGAACTATATAGATGGACTAAAATACTTCATTTTTTTCAGTTACGCCTATTCCTTGGCAGTTGTAATAGCAGCGATGGCGTTGCAGAAGAATACAAGTCCGTTAACGTTTTTCGACACACCCCCTATGTTACTCGTCTTCGTGTCTTTGGGGAGATGGCTGGAGCACATCGCGAAGGTAAGATATAGATCTGCGTCATTTTAGTATTTTGATTAAGTAATTTGTATAATTAATATCAAAAACCCGACTCAAACTGAAAGTAAAAATATACTTTATTCAAATGGGCTTTTAAAGCACTTTCGAATCGTCAAGTTACATGTCATATTTTCATTTTAGATTCTTATAAACCTACCACCGGTTCGGAATGTAGTCTCTACCGAGAAGAACCGGCAAGAAACTCGATAGTAACTCTTTTAAAATCATTTATACATAATGGATTTTTATTACATTTTAATTATGTTATCCGGATAGAAAATCAACGCTTGTTGACTGCTTAACAAGATTATACAATATTATATATTTTAAACTTTCGCGATTTATACTTCCTATCGCGATAACTAATGGTAGTAATACCTTTTTATTGCCCGACGTTTCGACGAAGTTTCATTCGTCGTGGTCACGAGCTGACTCAGTCTCTGAGTTACTTATCGCGATAAGACTCGTTATATTAAATATGAACTATACAGTATTAATAGTGCAACAAAGGTTCGAACTTATACATATAGTCCATTTTTTTTTACTTGACCTATTTTTTTTTTTTTTGGTATATCACCACCATTTCCCAACCTAAGAGAGGTTGGGAAATGGTGATAATGTCGTCATTCTCTGTATGCGACCTTTGTCACATCCTACTTAATTTGCGTTATATAGATTTCTTTATATATTGATATTTATTCATTCAATTTATATTATTGTTCATTTTATTTATACGTTTAGTATGTCTTGAGGCATTTTGCGCTTTAGTCTGCGACTTCGAACAACGAACTTTTGAACATAATTTTTATTATATAATTTGTCACGGGTAGACGGGTAGTCTACCCGTGACCACGAACGCTGCAAAGTGCTCGAAACGTCGGGATGATAAAAATAATTATACGCGATTTAAATCCGTTCAAAATAGTTTTATTTCAATGAATAATAATCGCGAAAATCTAAGACAACGATATAATTTTTCATTATAAAAAAATGTTTAAGCTCAATCACTCGGTCGACAATTTCAAATCCAGTAACTCTTATCTGTGGTTATTAATACGCCATTTTTGTCTGTTACTTAAGACAAAGAAAATTAGCCAATAGATTGATAAACACGTTCGATTTAGACCAAACACGTGTACCGATTTTGATAAATGACACATTGTTTGACTGCCGAATGTCATAGAAAGCATATAAATTTGGAAAAACCAAAATGGCCGATTTTAAACCCCATAATGTAATCAATAAAAAAAAATGTTAATCGAGGAACTCTGATTGTTGATTTGGTATTTAAAAATCATTCTTCAAGTTTCTCAGATCCTTTTTCTATCAGAATTACCGTTCAGGATCTATAACGATTTAAAGTTGGTAACGATTCTCACTTATAGGCGTTTAGACAGAACTGATATTGATACGGTGCTGCTGACTGTAGATTGTAGTGTGACGCAGTCCCGATTTTTTTTTTAATTTTATCTGGTCTATGTAATAATAAGATAAGCCGAAATACCCCTTTAGGGCGGTGCATCACCCAAACAGTTACCCCATCACTATTAACCCCTTTCAGGGTAAAACATCAGAAGCATTATCCAAGCTGTTATCCCTGAAGCCGACGGAGGCTGTCCTCGTGACCCTCGACCATGAAGGTCATGAGGTCAGCGAGAAGAGCATACCAGTCGATTTGGTTGAACAGGGGGACGTTTTAAAGGTCAGTAAAAATGTATACTGATAAGCAATAATGTGTCAACCCACAAATAGTCGATATCGATGTATTTTGAAAACTTATTATTAGATAAAACTTTTCATTGTACCAATCTACTTTTAATTCATTATACTTTTTATTAACATAAAAAAAATGGGTATATACTTTTTCAAACAAATCTATTAAGAATATGTTTGATATGAAGACGCCATTTTTTCAAAATGAAGTCCGTGAGGCTTGACACCGTATTCAAATATAGAAATATGTAGAACCTAATTGTAGCCAATTGACTACAGCTCGTATACGGGGCTGTACCACACTCTTACAAAAGATTGGCATGAAGTAGCGAATATATTGTGATTTGTAATGTAATTAATATACTCTATGGGCTTGTAGTCTCTTAAATTTTAACCACAGTATCGTAATAAGCTGTAGCCAATTAATTTGACATTTGTTGACATTTCTCCCAGGTAGTGCCCGGTGCAAAGATACCCGTCGACGGTAAGGTTATA
Organism: Hypolimnas misippus; assembly: GCA_037950945.1. Taxonomy (NCBI): domain Eukaryota; kingdom Metazoa; phylum Arthropoda; class Insecta; order Lepidoptera; family Nymphalidae; genus Hypolimnas; species Hypolimnas misippus. The sequence goes on from JBBEEQ010000021.1 coordinate 3,264,985, forward strand.
TCCGGGCAGAGTACGTGCGACGAGTCCTTAATAACCGGGGAATCGATGCCGGTAGCGAAGACGAAAGGTATGTCGTATTAACTCTTTAGTTTATACTATAGTTTAAGATTTAGTATCGAGTTTCTTGCCGGTTCTTCTCGGTAGAATCTACATTCCGAATCGGCGGTAGCGTCGTAAATTTAATTTTTTTTGCTTCAGTTTTCACAATTCAAAAGTGCTTGTGAATGTCTACTTGAATAATGTATATTTCGGTTTTGATCTGGACATCCACGTTCAGTTAAAATGTCATTTCGTATTATTGTGTAATGTACATTATATCATTAGGCTTACTTGCTATATCCTGCCTATCGAATACAGCTCGTTCACGAGCTGGCATGACCGGGGCGGTATCGCACTCTCACAGAAGATCAGCGCGAAGAAGTTTATATTATATGGAAGCTCTTACCTCTCCCTTCATTCCGTCCCTTACTCCCTATTCTCCATTCATCACTTTTTACACTGACAACGCATTCCGTCATCTGATGCTGCAAATATCCATGTGCAATCATTAACACCAGGTGATCTACCTGCTCGTTTGCTATTTTTTATAAAAAAAAAAAAACTAATATATATCCACGCAATCTCCTAGGTTCACTAGTTATCGGTGGAAGTATAAACCAACATGGTGCGTTACTACTACGTGCAACACATACTGGCGATGCGAGCACGTTAGCGCAGATCGTTCGTCTCGTTGAGGACGCGCAGAGCAGTAAGGCTCCCGTGCAGAGGCTAGCTGACACCATCGCCGGGTGAGATATAATACCGACTACGAATAACTTATTACCACTACGAGTCAAAGAATGCGAACTTCTTAGCACTACTGAAACATTGGCTACTGACTACAGACCACATACCATTGACTGACGACACACCGCTGACTGACTACATACCACTGACAATAAACCATTAAGTACTTGATACTGTCTAGCGAGAATTACGTTATAACACTATAAGTTTTGCTCTTAGACGTTTAACAACTGACAATTAACAACTAACTATAAACCATTGAACATTGATTACTGACTGCTGACTACTAGCCACAGACTACTGCCTAATGACCACTGATCGCCGTCCTCTAGTCATCGATTAGAAATCATACAATTATATTAAATTTTTATTTCAGTTATTTTGTTCCGATGGTGGTATTCCTCTCCATATTGACTCTGGTCTGCTGGATCATAAGCGGGGCCATCGATATCAACAGGATTAAAGATATAACACCGGTGAGTACATATGTATATTGCAGAACCGCGTATCTAGGATCTTTTATCTTTTCTAAAAAAAAAGGTACATATGTGGGTTGGCGGTCCTAATTTGAACCAAATATGAAATTATATTATTGATAACAATAAGGCCTTACGGGGATTACGTATTGTATTTATTGTTATTGTATTGTATTTGTAGTGTCACCGGCGGTATCTCAATATTTTAAGTGAAGTATTAATTTTAAAAATATCGGTTATATAATTTTTTTCTAATTTGTTTTTTATCAATAATGAGCAAAAGTCGACTTAAAGATTCTCTCAACTGTCGTACTCAGTCGCTTCTTGGTTCCTTATTAACGTCGTCCAACTTGGACGACGTTCGGGTTGCAAATTCCATGAGCTTATAACACATTTATAATTATATAACACCACTACTCTTAATGAACAAAAGCTATTTTACTGTTCAGTCAAAAATACATTAGAAGTATTTGAATAATCAAAAACACAAATTAACAAAGCAACGATAAATAATTCTTATATCCTTAATACACGTCCATCGCATCCGGGCACCAAAAATTAAGGAGGCTTTTTTTTAATCTTTACTTTGTCACAAGTCACAACGGACTCTGCCTTGTTGGCATAAACAAACGCTTCACAATCAACGGCCCCCATTTCATAACCTTGTGTCGGGTTCCGGAAACACACACAACACTAACACAAATAAACATACCACGACAAACATCCGTATGGCCAATACAGACGTTTACCGTGAGCGGGGATGGAACCCGCGACCTTAGTTAGCGCTTTAGTCCGTTGCAGTGACACCTGCGCCAACGTTATCATAAATCATCGAACACTATCTTATATATATATTACTATTATCTTCATCCACATTATCTTTTCCCTAGGATATGTACCGCGACTCCGGCTTCTCGGATTGGGAGCTGATCGTCCAAACCGCCTTCCATTTCTCTCTATCAGTACTGGCAATAGCGTGCCCTTGTGCGTTAGGCCTGGCAACACCCACAGCTGTTATGGTGGCCACTGGAGTCGGGGCAAGACTTGGTCTGCTCATCAAGGGTGCTGAACCATTGGAGAATGCTCATAAGGTTGGTAATAGACCATCACTTTCTTTTAGTGTTGCCATTGCTGTTGTGATCACCATAGGCGTTGGTGCAAGACTAGGCTTGCTCATAAAGGGTCATAGGAATCATTGGAGAATGTTTAGAAAGTAAGTTAGTATGCTATAGAACTTTGCGTATAGGACAGTTGAAATATTAGGTTAGAGTATCAAGTTATTACATACAATGTTTGTCAAAGAACTGAATAAAAATTTTAGTAAATAAGGTTTCGAGTATATTTCGAGGGAATATTTCTTTAAAAGTACGGAACACCTGAAGAAGTTGTGCTGTCTCTCTAGGTATGTCTTAAAAACATATGTGTGATAGTCTATGATGGGTATATACTTTGGGATGCTTGGTGCTTGTCGGCTTGATAACAATTTTTCTTTGGTAGGTCCTGAGGAATTTTTTGGTAAAAGATTACTTGCAAAAATGCGAATAATACCAGAATTAGAGATTTTAGTTTAGGTTCGAGATTGCTTAAACCATAAAAACTTGCTCATAAGAGGGAGAATTTAAAACATTTGGCCCTTCCATATTCTAAACTTAAGTGTTGTCTCATAATTAAGTACATACCAGGTGTAGCTTTCACAGCCACAGACAAGTCTAAATCGAGCGAAATTTAAATTATAAAATAAAATTACCTTCTATTACCTATAATTGTGTACCAGGGTACTGTATTCATATTAAGGTTTTATAATCTTAATTAAATTTAAACTTGTTCGAGTATATATTTTTTGTCTGTGGCTAACACTATTTAACTTGACATAATTTGTAAATATTTTATATTGGTTTTAAAGCTATTTATTATATATATTTGGTATACAAATTATTGCCTATCAAAATTAATAAGAATCAAAATATTTTTATTCAAAAAAAGGAATTTATATTCTTTTTATAATTTTTTTTGCAACGACATCATAATTAATTACAAATTATAAAATTTATTCAGATAGCTTGGAAGCGATCGCCTTATTCCCATGATGTGTCATCTACAAAGTCTTTAATTTAATATCGTAATATCCGCTAGCACTCAAACATTTCTTTACAATATTATTGAACTTTGTCGTAGAAGAATTTTGAAAATTTTCTGGGATCCTGTTGTAAAATCTTATACATCTCCCAACAAAAGAAATACTAACTCGACATAATCGGGTCACGGGTAAAGTTGTTCCTGTTCCTCATATTAATTTTAATGGATATAACATTTTTTAACAAATGTGTCCATGTTTCTATGTACATACATTACATTTTCAAGGATGAGACGTATCTATGAATGTAGTATTGTATACTCTTTGCTGCATACAACTTAATAATAATAAATAATAATAAACGTATCACACTCAACGGCACCCATTAAGATCTTATGATCTTGTGTCGGGGGTCCGGAAACACACACAACACTAACACAAACACCCAGACCACGACAAACATCTGTATGGCCAATACAGACGTTTGCCGCGAGCGGGGATCGAACCCGCGACCGTTAGCGCTTTAGTCAGTTGCAGTGACCACTCCGCCAACGAGTCTGTCAACTCAATAACTAACTACATAATTTTTTTAAACAGGTTAAAACTGTCATCTTCGACAAGACGGGAACCATAACGCAAGGCAGTACGACAGTCGCTAGAGTTTCACTGCTAACGGGCGAGCCGTCAATGTTACCGGAAGTTCTCGCTTGTATACTCTCCGCGGAATTGAACTCTGAACATCCCGTAGCTTCCGGTAAGATAATATTGAGTAAAATGTAGACTTTAAAACTATGCTGATAAGCAATAATGTGTCAACCCACAAAAAGTCAAATTCGGAAATATTGATGTATTTTGATACTGCATCAACTATTCAACATTATTCAGAAAAAAAAACAAATAATATAAACTAAATAAGTACGGAAAAAAGTGTCTTAATAATTGTTTCGCTATTTCAAGTGCGTTCCATATTTTGCAATTTATAGAATAATCTGAAATATTTGAAAAACTTTTTATTAGATAATATATTAAATATATCAATCTACTTTTAAATCATTATAGTTAAAAAAAAAAAAAGGAAAGCAAAGATGGATATAAACTTCTTTAAACAAATTAAGTAAGAATAGGTTTGACATCTTTAGACGCCATTTTCTCAAAATGAACTCCGTGTGGGTTGACACATTATTGCTTATCAGCGTCCATATATTGTACTATCTTTTGTCAGAATTTTTGTTCGTGTGAACCTTGTAATATTATATTAGTTTATTTATTAAAGTAAAAAAGTTAAGTAAACAGCCTGTTAATATCCTACTACTGGGTAAACGTCTCCACTCCTATTAGGGAGAAGGCTTAGAACTTTATCTGTCATATAATTAGCGTGCTCCACTACAGGCGGATATACATGTGTCAAAATTTCTCCCGGCACATGCAGGTTTCCTCACGATGTTTTCCTTCACCGCAGAGCTCGAGATGAATTTAAGAACAGATTTAGCACTTGAAAATTCAGCGGTGCTAGCCGGGTTTTGAATCCGCGATCGTCGGTTGAGATCGACGTGTTTTAACCACTGGACCATCTAGTTAAATATTATTATTATATTACTTTTTTTCATATTTCAAACTATTCTTACTGCATTCTGAACCGGTGGTGGCTTTATAAAAATCTAAAACATTGATTTGTATCTTGATGATTCTATGGCTAAGGCTTTTTGAATTTGATTTCCTATACTAATTTTTAAAATTATTCATTAAGACGTGTCAATATTAAAAAAAAAGACAAATAAAATTAAAACATAAGAGTATAAAGAGAGAATTCATTATACCAAAAGATGGTCCTTTGAGCCGGATTTCTTTTACATATAATCAAACCTTTTACAGCGATAGTGAAATGGTGTTCAAGCGTGGTGGGTGACGCTCGTGCGACATGTAGTGGTTTCGCAGCTGCTCCGGGTTGCGGGTTACGCGCTAAGATAACCCTTCGAAACGATTTCCAACAATCTCCCCAGTTAAAGGCTGCTTTGGCTGGCGCTAAGTATGTTTGGTGTAGTTAGTTTTATTAAGAATTATTACTGTGCATGTGTGTTGAGCTATGTATATTTCGATGTTGGTGACGAATTATGTGTCAACCCATATAAAAGATATATTTGGAGATATTGATATATTTTGCGTCATGTTATTAATATTATTCAATAATTTCATGACATCTTAACTGAATAAGAACGGAAAAAAGTGTCTTAACTTAATATTTCGAATATTGAAGCTGTATGATGTTTTTGAAACGGCTATAAAGCGTTAGGCGCCTTTAAAAAAATATATTTGAAGGACAAACCCTTGCAATTGAAATTATTTTGTGGTTTTGATAACCCTTCTTTGATAATGTTGAAAGATAGTAAACATAATTATTTAGTGCATAATCTACCTGTGACACTGGCTATGTTTATATGTATTAAAACCTCCTTCGTACCGTTGTTCAATATTTGATGTTTATTGTATTGTCATTACTTTTCCATCTGTCGTATTAAATAAACTGTTCCAACTATATAACCTATTATTTAGTAATATAATTACGACACATAAAAATACCACCCACTAAGGGCTTTCACTTTGACATGTTAAAGGTTAATAATGGTAAAATAACAACATGCCCGAATCACTTAAAATAAATAAACACCATCGAATTGAATAATACCATAGAACCACCTTAACAGGGAGGGCGCAACAATCCAGCTTCAGGGTGTTCCAGTAGAGATTGTGGGAGGAGAAGGGGATGCTGCGCTCAGTTCAGCGCAAGCAGCTGCTCGCCTACATGCTCTTATGCCTTCCAGCGGAGAGGTGAGTTGGCATTCCCAAACGGAATGGGATATGTTAGTGAATAGGGCGAGGGATTTATGTAATAATTAGTGTCAAGAAATGTGTATAAATAGTACACTTAATGGGAGGGAAATGTGGAAGTAATATAAAAATAAATATTTTAACTTTTGTCACTCCTTCCTTTGGGGGTTGTTTTTAACGCTAGAAAAAGTCCTTAAAATTACTTCCTTTCAAAGTGACATTTCTTTAAATTCATATTATTTTTCTATAACCTTACTTGTAATGTCATAATAACTAAAAAAGTATTAGAAAAATCTTAATTTATTTATAATCTGTCCCAAGATTAGAGATCGCTGTTTTAACGATAAGACCGTCTTTTGTACTGTTTTTTTTTTTTTAATTTTGATGTAGGTACTATAAAAAAATTGAAATATTTTAATTGCATTGTATTATTCTCAGGTTGTAGAACAGATAGTATTAATCGGTAATCGAGAATGGATGGCTCGGAATGGAGTATCTGTGCCTCGGAGAGTTCAAGAGACGTTGCAAAAAGACGAGGAAATGGGACGAACAGCCGTTTTGGCGGCTATTAATGGTAATTATGGCATACTATCTATTTATTCTGACTTCATATCTTTTGAATTACGGTCAATTATAAGTTTATATTTGTATATACAGATGAAAAATTAGGGTAAACCAATTTTCTTATAGCGTACGGTGGTCCATTTATTAAATGGAAAAATGGAATTTTCAATTCTAAAGTCAATTCTCTTCATTTTTTTCTCTCTGTGTTTATTAGTTAAGCTTAAATCGTTGATCCAATCATTAGATATATATGGATGCTGATAAGCAATAATGTGTCAACCCACAAAAAGTCAAATTTGGAGATATTGATATATTTTGATACTACATCATCAATTTAACATTATTTTAAAAAAATCAAGTCGTCTAAACTAAATAAGTATGAAAAAAATTTTTAACTCAAAGCTTCGAATTTCAGGTGCGTTCCATATTTTGCAATTCATAAAATAATCTTAAACATTTAAAAACCTATTATTACATAACATATTAAATAAATCTATCTGCTTTTGATTCATTATACATTTAATCAAAATAGAAAAGAAAAGATGAATATATACGTCTTCAAACAAATTTATTAAGAGTAGGTTTGACATCTTTAGACGCCATTTTCTCAAAATGAAGTCCGTGTGGCTTAACACATTATTGCTTATCAGCGTCCATATGTAGATTGAAACTATCAAAAGATTCTGAAATTTTTGTCGCGAAAATAAAACATATTGCAGGGTAAAATAGGTGATGAAAGTTTAAATAAGTTACACAATATTTCTGAAATAAGCTATTCGAAAAAATTATTCTATAACGCAGAGAAAGTCACTGGGTTCACTACTATAGAAATGTATACAAATGTAAGTAACATTTGTATACATTTCTAAACCAGACTAAACAATGAATGCAGACTAAATATGAACATTTACGGACCTTATTCAATACAAAACGTAAGTGCACACTTATTTACGATGAGAATTACACTTATAAATTTGCTCTTCGATTTTAGTAAAGATTTACGTAAGTTCTTTGTCATTATCACCTGAAAGAATTTACTGTCAGCGCTTTCTAAGGTCGCCTATTTTACCAGGTTACCGAATTGGTTTATCTAATACTTTTAAACGAACAATTTTTGTATATGACGGTACATTCGTAGCGCTAATTGTTGAATTACGTCAGAACTAGATTCGACAACGACTCGTAACTGTCAATAGCAGAGCGTCGTGTCGGTGGTTAACGCGGCCATACTGGCGACGTTCAACTTGTAACCGTCATCGTGCCTCGAATTCTAGGAATCGCTTTTGTTCCGTGTAACGTTGTTGTTAACTACGATTGACTTCTAAAGTAATTACACAATTAATTTTGAAGTGCTATCTTGTTCTCCGAATGCACCCACAAGATATACATCATGGCTAATCTTGACGAAGGTGATTTTTCGCCTTTCTATATATAAAATCTGAATCTCGGAAACAACTCTAACGATATTCATTAAATTTATTATGGCTTTGGGGCGATAAATTGATCTAGCTAGGTTTTCTTATTAGAAAACGTTAGCGAAGAAAATAATGCAATGCTTGGTCGTCCACCCAGAGAGCACGTAAATCTGTTGGTACCGGATGTTATCATAATCACCTGATCATGAGCGTTACTCCTAGTGGGGACATTATTCTAGTCTAAATGGTTACTGGCTTGCCTTCAGGGGTTGCGGAGGTCAGATGGCAATCGCTCTGTGTAAAAATCAGTAACTCGTCTATATCTGGACTAGAATAGAAAGCAGACCCTGGTATAACTAGGAAAAATGCTAGGTTGGTTAGATGATGATGGCCTTCCATCTAGTCTAGAATAAAACCTTCAAATGTGATTTCCTAACATATAACACGGTTTCAGACCAACTAGTGTGTACCATCGGAGTGGCTGATGAAGTGAAACCAGAAGCGCATTTAGCGGTCTACTGTCTCAAGAAAATGGGTTTGGAAGTGTGTCTTCTGACGGGAGATAATAGGAAAACCGCTGTGGCGATAGCGAGACAGGTATATAATATTATTTAGGAGGTTGATAAGCAATATTACGTCAAGCCGTATGGACACCATTTTGAAAAAATGGCGTCTAAATATGTGAAACCTTTTCTTCTGTATATTGCAAAATATGGAACACATATTTTAAACTTTCGCGATTTATACTATTCACATTTAATATAACGGGTCTTATCGCGATAACTAATGGTAGTAATACCAGTCAGCTCGTGACCACGGCGAATGTAACTTCGTCGAAACGTCGGGCAATAAAACTACTACCATTAGTTATCGCTATAAGACCCGTTATATTAAATATGAATATGGAATACACTTCAACAGTTGAAACATTAAATTAAGAAAGTTTTCCGTAGATGACTTGAAATTTTTTTGAATAATGTTAAATACGTGACGCATTATCAGAATACATCAATATTTGCAAATTTGTAATTTTGTAGGTTGACACATTATTGCTTAGCACCACCACATTAATAATTAATTGTTTTATTCATAATATCTGTATATGAGTTTTGATTTTTTTTAATATCGAACTTTCGATCAGTTTATCTGATATATAGTGATCACCGCTCATAAACATATCCAAACGCAGCCATATTACGTCGATTTTCTGTAAGAGTGTGGATCTTTCCTGGTCGAGCCTGTATTTAAACTAGTCATTTTACTAGACTTAATACTTTTGATGAAAAATGAGATCTTCTAATCATAAATATTAGCGTTACTTCTTAAATCTTGAAAATTTGCTTTTTTTTAAAAGGTTGGAATAAATAAAGTATACGCAGAGGTGCTGCCCTCGCACAAAGTGGCTAAAATACAGAAGCTTCAAGAGGAAGGACAGAAAGTTGCCATGGTGAGTAGTTTTGCTGCTCAACATTAAAATTTGCAATTTAATGTAGACTTTGTATCAAAGCTGTTGACAGTTTTGTAAATCTCGTTTCACGTAAGTGTGCCGGTCGAACACGAGGCGAGTCCGAACTCGCGCGGTACAGTCGAGTGAACAAGACTTAAACAATGTATATAATAGTGTTATAAACTAATTGAATAATATTCTCAGCTGTTAAAAGATATTTATAATCTATTATATTTTTACTTGACTGATTTGGTAAATAAACACATCGAGAAACGAAAATCACAAATTTTTAAACACTTCCACTGAAGTTTTAGGTTTTAACTATTTAAGAAACATATACAATATAAATTGCACGAAAACTGCTTTTAATTAATTATTTAAACATATTATTTTGACATATATAATTATATAAGAAATATTTAATAATGAAAATGAAAGAAATGTCTAAACGTCTGTCCCGGTGCTTAATTTAGTGTTCTGCGCAGCGTCATGCGCACAGTCCAGAGCAATACACTTATGTGAAACGAGGGATACGTATGTATCATGTAATGTGTAGGTGGGTGATGGCGTGAACGATTCTCCTGCGCTTGCGCAAGCGGATGTAGGCGTGGCCATCGCCAGCGGGACGGATGTGGCCGTTGAGGCTGCCGATCTCGTGCTCATGCGGGTGAGTGTAGCATGACATAGCATCGCATTGCATTGCATATAATGGTGAATAGATAGATAATTGATAAATAAAATATAATTTTTTGGACATCACTATATGCATTAAATTTTTGATAGGTTGAAAACAAACTCTTTTGTTATACTGAATATATAGCTTAAATAAGAAAACAATAGTAACATAAACGATTTTTCCAAACTTTTTATAAGCGAAGAACAACATATCTCTAAAACTAAATTGATCTTATATTCACCATCCTTCAAATTACCTATTTTCTTCAATACAACTAAATATTTCTTTCCAAAATGATTTATTAATATTTGTAGTTTTTTCTTTTAATATTATTTTTATTTTAATTATAACGCATTATGATACTATAATACTATTAGTCATTTTTTAAATATGTTTAGTTTTAGTCTTACTTTTGCTTTTTTTTGTTACATTTTTTTTTAATTTTAATGTTATTGTTATTTACTGTAATAATTATGTCTGCACTGGTCAGTGATGTTCCAAATAAACTTATTCTTATTCTTACTTAAACAAAATTTTGTCCTAAAAATCACATGATAATTGTCATCTCCACCAGAACACTTATCTTTAATATAATTAATGATTTCCAAAATATCTTCTAAAATCATCTCTTCCACCAAAGCACAAATTACCTTTAATATAAGTAAACATTTCCTTCCAGAACGATCTCCTAGACGTCGTCGCCTGTCTAGAACTGTCTAGAACGACGGTCAGAAGAATTCGCCTGAACTTCCTCTTCGCTTCTGTGTATAATCTTCTCGGTATTCCATTAGCGAGTGGAGCTTTTGCCGCTTATGGACTACAATTGCAGGTAATTTTCTACACAGGGTGTCAACTGGGCACGTGTTGGATATTTTATCAGTGTGTAGAATCTATATTTTTGACAGACACGTTGGCGCAGTGGTCAATGCAACTGAACAAGCGCTAACGGTCGCGGGTTCGATCCCCGCTCACGGCAAATATCTGTATTGGCCATACGGATGTTTGTCGTGGTCTGGGTGTTTGTGTTAGTATTGTGTGTGTCCGGACCCCCGACACAAGGTCACGCGATCTTAATGGGGGCCGTTGAGTGTGATGCGTTTAGCGTTTATATTTAAAAGTATAAAAAGTAATAGTTTTTTTATAAATGATGCCTATACATATATCTTAATATATAACTCAAAGGTGACTGACTGACATAGTGATCTACCAACGCACAGCCCAAACCACTGGACGGATCGGGCTCAAATTTGGCATGCAGGTAGATGTTATGACGTAGGCATCCGCTAAGGATTTTTATTATTTCTACCCCAACGGGGATAAAAGTTTGTATGAAACTTTGTCAATTTTAAACCGATCGGACAGAGACTTTGTATGCATAAAGCTACGACGTAGGCATCACAGACATCGCATACGAAGTCGCGAGCACCAGCTAGTCATCTATACAAGCCCACGAGATACAACGATTGAATTAAAAAGATTTTATTTCAAATAATAATTTGAAAATTCTAAGTGGCCAATTTTAGACGTTATAGTGTGAAAAAGAAAAAAAACGAATCGATGAATTGTGTTAAGTTTAAAGGTTTTTAAAATTCAGTCTTCAGTCAGAATTACCATTTACTATCTATAACGATTTAAATTTGTTTAGTAACGATTCTCTATGGTCTTGTTACGTAGTCGGGTTTTTGAATCTTTCATTTAATTACATACATGTTAGTCATTTCGGTGTGTGAACCTAAGTATAAATAAATATTAAAATATTTTCAGCCGTGGATGGCGTCAGCGGCGATGGCGATGAGTTCAGTATCAGTTGTTTGCTCAAGTTTATTGCTCAAAACGTAAGTACACTATGTGTGACTTTTTTAAATTAGGTGTGTTAGATCAAATCCTATTATTAATAGTGAAAAATATTTAAAGTACCCTCATTATTAGTTTTTTGAAATATTATTTTTTTTGCTTATAATAAAATACTCAACCTATATTATTGCACCATATAATGTATTTATTTTTAAGTATCAGCTTTTCAAATGTAATAGTATACTGTAAAAGGAAAAATCTTGTCAAAACAAGCTACTGGAGCTAAAAAAAACCATTTTCTTCAAAATTAAAGACTTTCCAATATATTTTTTTCGTAGATTAAAAAAAATCTTGATCATATATTTACGCTCTATAGGCGTTTGGTTTATGGCCTGTAAAATACTGTATAAGCTCTGACATTTCAGCTACTCTATCTCTCTCTGCTACGTTCCTAAATGTTAATTCCAATAAATCATCGTCTGTATACCAATAACAAAGAATTTTCTACCATTTACAGCTTCAAGAAACCAACAGCGGAACAGTTAAGAACGACAGAATACCTCCAATCTATACATATAGAAGAATTAGAATCGGTGTCCGTTCATCGCGGATTAGACGAGAAAGTGGACCCCATAGACCGAACATCGCCATTAGCCAAGTATGTATATAAAATATTAGACTATTTTATAAGTATAGATTAAAATAGTCAAAGATCATAGGTTCTCAAAGTAAGTGTTTACGATACCAAATGATAAAAGTACTAACTCGTAATGGTTTTTGTAGAAATTTATATATGTCAAAGCCAAAACTCCTAAGTTAGAAGTACTTTTGACCGTAAACTTTCGACAATATTTAAAAAAAATGTACATTTAAATACTGAAAACCCCATCCAAAACGGGTCTATGTAGTTAAGTTACATATATACGGGTTAAATAGAGAATCTTCCGTTTTGGAAGTTGGTTAAAAATAGAAACAAATTACAAAAGAGGTAAAGAAACTTTGGGGATCTATGACCTAGTCAATATTTTTAAAGCTAATCTGTTAAACTGTCAATAATGAGTAGTTACATTTAGCTAAAAGTATTATTGTGTGGTAAAATTAAATTTTATGCTTTCAAATTTCGCTATTTTTTATGTAATCTATAGTACATTTATTAAATTAGAAGTAGTATATATCAAAAGATATGAATGTTTGTCGTTTATGCTAATGTTATCTCATAAACAATAAAATCTTGCTTATAAAATTTTAATAAAGACTTATAACTTATTTGGATGCTGATAAGCAATACTGCGTCAAGCCACGCAGACTTCATTTTAAGAAAATGGCGTCTAAAGATGTAGAACCTATTCTTAACACATCTGTTTGAAGAAGCCTATATCCATATTTTCTTTTCTATTTTGATAAAAAGTATAATTAATTAATAGCAGATAATGTAGTGAAGATTTTTATCTAATAATAAGTTTTTCAAATCTATGAAATTTATCTATTGCATAATCCAAAATATGGAACTCAGTTCAATATTCTAATCGTTTGATTAAGAAACTTTTTTCCATACTCATTCAGTTCAAATGACTTGAAATTTTTTTGTATAATGTTAAATATGAAATGCATTATCAGAATACATCAATATCTCTAAACTTGACTTTTTGTGGGTTGACACATTATTGCTTATCAGCATCCATTTACAAATAATGAACTGTATGTCTTAAGTTAAATTTTATTAGTTTGGATTTCCTGTGGCAAGACTGTTATTTAGCGGACGCTTTATATCGTTGAATGATGTCACTTTATTGTTGTCTTTGAAAATATATTTGTACCTTAGAGATCGTTTTTTAATATTGCATTTTAAAATCGTGATAGATTTTTTTTGCGACCGCCATGTCACGGTGCCGCCATCATTGGAAATCCAATTTGTATTAATTGTTGACTTTTTAAGCATATATAACTTCAAAAAAAATTAATAGTATATAATTTTTTACTTCTTTTTTTTGTAATACAATTCTCAATTTGTATTACATATAATATGAATTGGATTATTATTATATATTTAATAACACAATTATTAGCTACATAAAAGCACTTATGTATTAAGCACTATATTATATAATATTCACGCAATTTTTTTTTATATTTCAATCAAAATTCAGCAGAAAGCGAGACTCGTTGAAATCCGCACTGTTAAAGTTATGGTAAATGTAATAATGATTAATATTTCTGTCTGTTTGTGTGCGTCGTTTGACGGTGACGGGTTTTATGTGAGTGTTTTATTTGTATCTTGTCTTATATATAAAATTCTCGTGTCACATTGTTAGTTACCTTGCTCCTCCGAAACCGCTTTACTGAATTTCACCAAATCTTATATGCATATTCTGTAGGTCTGACTTTTCATACTAAGTGATAAGAGTTGTTCACCCTTAATATTTTTTTTTGGACAAAATTTTTTGTTTTTATTTTTCTATAACGTGATATTAAAAATACATACAACTCAAAATTTTTACCAACTTATCACCAACTCCTATTTTTTTAATAGAGATTTTATTAAATTATTATTTTTCATCGCGCTCGATAACTGATCAACGGGTTAGCTAGTAATATGTAATATACAAGTGAACCAACAGTTTTTTATCCATCACATTACAAATCTTTGAATTTCTCAGCTTTTCCATAATATAATATGTATGTATTAAACATATAAACCTCACGTAGTAGTTTAAAAGATCTACGTACAGACGGCGGGAAGCGACTCTGTTTTATATTATGTAAAGATTCTGTCGTTTATTTATTTCCTTATTGGAAAAGTTTTAAAGATATATCTAAAAAAAGATGGATAAATATTGGCATGGAATTATAGATAGGAAAGTTAAACGCTGGGGTGGAAATGCACTGATTAAAGAAATCATGAATATTAATGATATTTAATAAAAAAAATACTTTTTTACGTTAAACATCTATACATATTTCCAACTTTGACAATCGTCATTTGACTTCTTAGCTCAAAGACAATCTCACTTGTCATGCTCAGTCGCTGGTTGCTAGACGTCGCCCAAAGCGGTCGACATTTTGGATGCCAAAATCCATTCTATAGTTATATAATGTCGTTGAATAATACATAGATTTTAATAAAACTTTACATTGACTTAGAAAATGTTTGAATATATATATTACATAATTATGTGGGTCTTTTATGTGCGTGTGTGCATGTGTGTGGTGGTATTTTGGATCGGTAAAAAGGGTTGTTTTGTTTTCGTTATATCAAGTTTGTATCATATATAATCATATATTTCCATTATATATAAAACCACATAAATCAAACGTTGTTAAAGTTAACAATAACTAGGGACACGTTAAAATCGCGAAGTTTACGTCCGTCAGATTACGTCATGTGGCGCCACCGCCATTACATACCATAGCTTAATCCTTTATCGAAATGTCACCTCGTCATCCATTAACAATTAAATGCATGATTTTTTTACAACAATTTATACAAGGTGTCAATTAAGCCCGTGTAGGATATTTTAACAGCGTTAGCAGAATCGATATTTAAATTTAAAAAAATACTGAACTAAATTTTTTTTAAATTATTTTTTATAAATGTTAAGTTTATATGTATACGAAGAAACCTCATATAAACAGACCGACCAGTAAATTCATTGAAAAACAGTAAATAAAATCAGTATATGATAAAACAGTAAATAAAATATATACAGGTCATGTAAAATATAATCACTATATAAAGTTTTAGTTTTAATTGGCTTTGAAATAAGCGTTCCATTTTTGATACACCATGTATTAAGGATTTATATACCATACTGTATAATATAATTATTGTACATTTATATGGCTTAACTATTTTTTTTTCTTGAGTATTGCTGTTGGCCCTACTGGCCTTGACAGCCCCCGTTGGGGCTTAGAATGGACGTCCGCGTCTAAGGGTGTCTCCTAGTGAAATCGCACCTGGGCTTAGAACGTCGTCGGTGTGGAGGCTTAACTATAATGTTTATTTTTCTGATTCCAGATTATTATATCGCAGTAAATCATCGAATGGCTGTCTATTGCAAGAGGATGACGATATGCTAACCGTGTCGTTCATACCAAAACGACCGACGAGGGACGCGCCGAGTTTGAACGGCTAATTTTAGAAAATAGTAAATATTCGTTAAATACGTTACGCAAAATCCCCCTTTTTAAGCATTTTGACCTCCAATTAGTCATTGTTTAAACCTCATCAAGTAACCTGAAAGCTTTGGTTTCTTACGATGACGTCTGTCATTTAGCGGTGGTAAATAGCATACTATTTCCATACAATATATATATTTGCATACACGAGTTTCGAGTGATGTCATTTGGATGCTGATACTGTGTCAAGCCACACGGTTTTTTGAGAAAATGGCGTCTAAAGATGTCAAACCTATTCTTAATAAATATGTTTGAAAATGTATGTATATATCCATCTTTTCCTTTTTTATTAATAAACGGTATAATGCATTAAAATCAGATTGATATATTTAATGCATCTAATAAAAAGTTTTTCAAATATTTGAGGTTATTGTATAAATTGCAAATTATGGAACGTACTTGAAAATCTAAGCAATTAATTAAGAAATTTTTTTCGTGCTTATTTAGTCTATATGACTTCAATTTTTTAATAACTTTAAATAGGTGCTGCAGTATCAAAATACATCAATATCTCCGAATTGGACTTTTTGTGGGTTGACACATTATAGCTTATTAGCATCAATTTGACGACAAATCGAAAATATATATGGAAAAAGCATACTATTTCGCGTTAAAAGTACTAAGTTGCTCCAAATTGGCGATTTTTAGGAGCGTAAAACGCTTCCTAGAACGTTATCTACGTTCCTTGGCACCATAATTTCGTTTATGATTTGACATTCCTCAATCTTAGCAAAACTAAAGCTTTATGTTACAATCTATAAACGGAATTTGACATTATTGGAACGTTACTTGTATATTTAAAAAATGTATGAATTTGCTTGTGACTTTGTCCGTACTCAGTGGATAAATGTGATATTTCTATGGTTTTTTGTCGGAATTGGGTTTTAATTTTCTAATTTTTCTTGTACCTAAACGTCTCTCACCCCCTCCTTCCCCTTTGCGAACGTATTTATCGATCAATCCATATTAATAACTTGATAATTTCTTTATGAATGTAAATAATCAATTTAGTTTTTCTTTTTTAATATTTAATTTGAAAACTTTATTTTGACGTTGTACATATTATGCCAAATCGAAATTGTTTCACGTCATATATTTAATTTTTCATAGTTGTTAAAATGATCAATATATCTCGAATTGAAGTGTTCTTTAGTTTTTTTCCTTGGAAATAAATCGATATTTTAATGTTATTAATTTTATCAATAATTTACCAAGATATGCATTTTTGAGATAAACCTAAATGGGAAGTGTTCTGAAATATAATCCATGATATTCGTCAGATTTAATGACATACAAAATGGACATTTTTTATATATATATATATAGTCTAAGAAAAATTTCTTTATCTGACTTATTTGGTAACAATGATCCAGAACGAAAATCACTAATTTTCGAACATTATATTTCATTTAAAAAAATTATTCAGTTCAATCATTCAGTTAATTTCTCATCTCTATCTCTTTCGTGGTTAGAAGTACGTCATATTTGTCTGCTAAATAATACAAGTAAAGAAAATAATCTTTACTCTTAGACTTTCATAAAGATTTATATAAGTTGTCATTGCTTTACACTTAAAAGAATTAATTTGTTATTTAAATTAATTCTATGGATATGGATGATTTTAATTTGGATTATATTTCGGAACATACTCTATTATAAGAAGCGCTTTTATATGTAGGTGTTTCATATTTGTTCAATTATTAATATTTATTAGACGAGAATTATACTTATAAATTTTACTCTCGTAACCTTACGAAAGCTTTGGCTATCAGAAATAAAGGCACTAACAGAAAATTCTTTCAGGTGTAAAGCAATGAGAAATAACTCATGTAAATCTTTATGAAAGTTTGAGAGCAAAATTTGAGTTGTATTTCTCGTTTTATGATTTATTATATAACGTTCCATATAAATAATGTATATAAGTAAATACTGTAAATGTTTTATATGCTATATTGTACATAATATATTAGCAAGCACAATTTTTTTTTTATATGAAAATTTGCCTCAAATTATTAATTGAATTTAAAATACAAAGATATATAATTAGGATAATAGTTATGAATAACAATAAGACATACATAACGCTTTCATGTATATATCTATTTTGATACATAATTTATAATTGTAATGTATATAAGATTATTTGAGCCTTATTATTTTAAAGGAAAAAAAATTAAGTTAAAATTTAATCAAAAACTGTTTAGGTCTGGCATCTACTGAATATATGATTTTTCGAGGCTAAGTTACCAGTATTTTAGAAAATTGTAATAAATTAAAAGATCGCGAATTTTTAAGTGTATTATTTTTACCTTTTGTATCTATTAATAATAGAAATATATGATGATAAATTTTTAGGTCATTTTACGACCGTCACAGCATATTGGTAACAAATGGTTACATTTTAATACCGATGATCGCAGGCTCTATGTCGTAGAATACTTTTTTGATTAACTGTTGACAATGCCTAGACTAATAAAACTATAACATCTGGAATAATATAACATCTGATGTTCAAAATACATCATATAAATATGATAAATAAAAAATATTATTAATTGCTCTATAAAACATTTTAATACGCTCCTGTTGCTAATGTATTGCCAAAGTAACTTTGAAAATGAATGGTCTAATCTTGCCAAAATAATAAACATTTGTGCCAAAGGTACATGACGTTAAAACACTATTGTTGAGTTGCAACATGAAGTTTTATAGCCTATTAGTTATTATTAATTAACCCGCCCACTTTAATTATTGTTTTGGACAAGAGTGATGTAGTTTTTTACATCACATTACAAACCTTCGAAACTTTCGACTTTTCTCTATTATAATATGATAAATGATTGAATGAAGATATTATAATATGGTAAAACCGCATTAAAATCTGCGTAGCTTAAAATATCCAAGCATACAGATGGCGGGAACCGACTTTGTTTCTATGTAAAGATACTCCATTGCTATAAGTCGCTGCATAATATATAACCCAAAAAGGTTATAGGCTATACACATTCAATAAACGAGCTAATAAAAAGTTTTTTAATTGAACGTGCAATTTTTTGAAATTTTAATATTAGAATATGTGTCATTTGACTAAATAATTGATTTAATGGATGAATATCATTCAGGCCACTCGTTTCCCAGTGTCGTAGTAATGAGGCTAGGCTGTTAATTGAACGGCTTATTAAGCTGGTCCTTGAAATTTCTATAAATTTAACACATTACATTCCGCATAAAGAAATTATAAATATATTTTGCGCGCTATTGGACTTGTCTGTGCGTTCACTAGTTTGTTTTTCACGAATTTAATACTTAAGTAAGAAATCATTCATAGCACGAGGCGCGCAAACGTGGTGCTAAAATTCTTCACTATTTTTTAGGTATTTTTTTATGAGGGAATATGATGTTTTTAGCTTACAGAACCTCAGGGGGTTCTTAACCAAACTAAACTTCTAGATGTAATACAACTCTTATGTATATATGAAATATTATAAATGATTAAATGAATGCTATAACATTATTTGTATGTTTACAATTACAATTATCACAAATAATTGTATATAACATATTGATGCATATAATCATTATGTGCATATTTTATATTTTATTAAATAAATGTTTAAAGATGTGTTTAGTTTTCTTTTCCTATTTATTAGCAATTCGTCCACGACTGTCCGCGCGGAATTCGGTTATTTATATCGGTTTAGGTGTTCTTTACACATACAAAAATACAATATTTTTTCTTTATAATATTAGTACCTATATACTAGCTTATGTTTGCGGCTTTACTCGCGTTAATAAAGTAACAACTAAACAGCCTAGCCATTTATAATCTAATTAGCTTTTTTTCGTATATAAAAAGTAAAGAAAATACTGGTAACCTAAACCTCTGATTAATTGAGACGAATCTAATAATAAATGTTGTTGAAATATACGAATACTGAATGCACTCTAATAACACTACTTCTTCAAGAGCAATCGGGTAAAAACGATTACTTGTTCTTACCAAAAAGTAGACACTAGATTTATTCATAAATAATCATAGCCCTCTTGAATTAATACGCACATATAACATAAAACTCGTTAAACAAAATTAAATATCACTTGTATTGTTTACACATTGATATTTTTCACAATAATGGAAATGAGTTTTAATTTAGAAGACATGTACACAACACTGCTCGGCGCGAGCGGCGGTTTTGGCGCGAAATTCGACGTCGTTCAGAAATGGTTTGACATTTGTAAAATTATTGATGGCAGATACGTTACACAGGAATTATTCGTAAATTCATATGAAAGGTTACGTCCTAATCGAGAAGAATTAAATTTAGTTCAATTTGTACAATTATTAGGTATTTTGGCAAGACAGTCGAAACAGGATATGAATAATTTCGTTATACGTTTCAGAACTTTCAATCAAAAGATTATAGATGAAATAAGAAGCAATTATTTAGAAAATTAAAAATAATTTATTTTTGTGTTGTTTTATTTATTAATTTGATATGTTGTAGTACTGGATTTGGGCTCCTATTGAATATTATTATAGTTATATATGATCCTCTACAAGTACTTATATAAAACGCAGGACGGTTTAGAAACAAAATTATAGACATAAGAGTTGTTGATCGAACTGCTGAATGGTCTAAGGATATAACCGACATAAGTTGTTACTTACTAAAATAATTTTTTGTCTTGCCTCTGAGATCCTGATTATCAACGCTCAAAAAAAGTTTTCATAATTATACACATTTGACGGTAAATTATAAAAGAAAAATATGCTATATTTCTGTTAAGTCACTTTGACATAAATGGCAATTGTAATCTAACGAATTTCTTGAATTCCAATAAATACTGTCCATCTTACGTTATCGTAATGGAAGAAGCATTTAACAAACTTAAGAATGATCGTCGAAATTCCGTTGATAATCTTATAAAATGGATGAAAGATTGTTAGTAAATTATTTGAAATTGTTATAACGACTTGAGAGGAGTCTTAACAACAACCCTCTCCCCAGCCTTTCCGCGATCACTTAACTCTAATAAAGTAACCCCCTGTAAATATCCCACAAACAACTGGGCAAAGCCTTCGCTCCTGGGACTGGTCTCTAGTTTATTGTATAAATTGCAATTATAATGTAAATTGGGTTTGTGTAAGATACTCCCTTCTGGTAAATTCGAATAAAAAAGTAAATACTAGTTACAGCTGGGCAAAGGCCTCCTCTCCTAGGTTTAGAGCTTAATTCACCACGCCGCTCCAATGCGGGTTGGGATATATATATTCACAGATTCCCTCACGTTTTCCTTCACCGCCGAGCGCGAGATGAATTAAGCACAAATTTAGCACTTGAAAATTCAATGGTGGAGTTTGAATCCGCAATGATCGGTTAAGATCTATTAATTTTAAGATTCTAACTTAATTAAAATTATTAAATTTAAGATTCTAACTTCGACTTAATTTTATTAAACAATAAATATTTCTCAGCGAAAATCATCGACGGCAGCAACGTCACAGAAGATAAGGCGCGTAAACTCTTTAAAGACGTCGCCGATTCTAAAGACGTTCAAATTGAAAAATTTAAAGAAGCCATTACTAAATTAGCAGTCGAGCAGAAGAAGACACTCGAAGAATTTTCAGAAACCCTCGCTAAAGAAGGTCCAAGGTTTTTGAACGCAGCAATGGCGGCCGCGGGAGCCGCTGCTAGCACATTTAAAGAAAATTTAACTAAAAATAAATGAATTCAATTTGATTTTGCTATATTTATTTTGTAGAGAGCAAATTTTTTTTTTTGGGTTAGCAAAAAAAAATCTATATTATTTCGTATAACATCTTATTTAATCAGCAGAATTTAAGTTTTTTGATTGAAATAGAGTAGACTTAAAGGTCAGTTTGCTTAAGGTTTTTGTATTTGTAGTTCAAATCAACATTACCATAAAAAGTATATTTGCTCCTACTATACTGAGGCAGAGCCTAGCTGTAACCCACTGACTACAGCTCGTATACGAGTTGACTCGACTGGGACAGAGAAAATGGTGAAGTTGTTAATATCCATTATGTACGGTGAATGAAAGAGCTGAAAGCCTTTCTAATCCAGTTCCTTTCCATCCTTTATTTATATTAACTGGTAATGCATTTCCAACTCCTTCGTTGCAAATGGACACGTACGGGTAATCAATATCAGGTGTCCCGTCTGCTTATTTGCCAGCAATTTTTTTTAAGAGAAGGTATTATATATAAACTTTTTGATAGCTTATTAAATACGTAAAAAACATAATTTCTACACCAACTAGATAATATTCAATTTACAAAAAACTTGTAGAATCAACTTGGTCACGTATTATCTTGGACACTATTCACTTCAAAATCACCAGTCGTTCCGTTCACACCCTCTGCCCAGCAGTGGGACTTATTGGCCATAGCACATAAAAGTAAATTCTCCGTATCACAATGGAAGACGCCTTCAATAAACTCAAAAAGATCACCAGAACACCGTCGAAAATCTTGTTAAATGGATGAAAGATGGTGAGTTCATTTGTTTTTATTTGATTTTTAATAAAAAAGGACGTTTCTCAAAAAAGGTACTTTCCCCAGATCCCTGAAAAGGTACTTTTCCTGATTACTGAAAATGACTTGACTGGTGTGGTTTATTTCTTTTTTTTTTTTTTGTTGAAAATGGGGCTTGGGATCAAGGATATAAAATTACTATTGGTTCCATATAATTTAAATAAAAGCTTTTTAGTAAGTAGTTTGGTTGTACATATGTTAACATGGACGATAGATGAGCATGGGTTGGGTCAAACATTAAATTTCGAAGTGCTAATGTTTAAATTAAAATTCATCTTGTGTTTGGTGAAGTAAAACAATTTAAAGGAACCTCCTCTCATACGGATCCAATTCTCGGTGGAACGCAATTGATGATGTTTCATATACTTCTTCTAAATAGAGGAGAATTGGCGAGATAGTAGAGTAATAGTTTTTTAAATTGCGACCAAACGAGTACGCGGATCATTTGGTATTAAGTAATCACCGTTACCCAAGGACATTTGCAGCACCAGAGGAGCCACAAAGGGAAAGCAGTTTTAAAATGAATCATGGGTAAAGAAAAACAGGATCGGATAAGTGGTTAGGCTTCTGGTTGTCTCACACCCTACAAAACGCAGTCATATATATATATCTCGGTTGGTTCAGCCCGTATACCATCTTTCAATATTATTCTTTGTATTTTTTTTTTTACCAAAATTTAGTAATTCTCTTCAGCGCATTATTAATGCACAAAAAATTACAGCAAATCTGGTTGACGGCAGCAAAATAACAGAAGAAAAAGCACACAAACTCTTCGAAAATGTCAGCGATTCTAAAAACGTTGATATTGAAAAATTCAAGGAGGCAATATCTAAAGTGGCGATCGATAAAAGTAAGACAGTCGAAGAAGTCACGAACAGTCTTGTGAAGGAAGCTCCGAAGTTTTTAAATACTGCTAAAGCAAGCGCTGCTGCTAAAAAATAAATGGTTTCAATTTATTTTGGTATTTTCTTTATCAACAATTGCAGATTCTTCTAATTTTTTAAATTTTACCTTAAGACAAACTAAGAGAATTGTCATCATTTTTAATTTGAAGACATCAGTGTGATGTTGCATTTCGGATATTTTCACTATTCTACATGGATAAGTGTTATGCATATATAACAATTTTAAGCATTAAAACTACCGCATTTGATGCTATTTAGTCAATACAGTTTTTAATACGCTTTATATGGTTAAACAAAAGCTTAAACTAAATTTCTAAATTATAATTTTACGACTTTTAACCACACATGTCTTCAATTATCAATTAATTCAATTGAAGCACCAATGTGAAATATTTCTTCAAGTGCCAGTAATCGGTTAATTTGACGTTGATGTCGATAAAAAGTTACCAATGTGATTTTCTGATATTAAGTTACGTAATTGTAAAGTTTTAACAAAACTGTTCGCGTGAATGAACAACATACATCTACTTATTCTTATAAACTATTGCATTTAGAAGGCGAGAATCTTTATAAAATTTACATAAATTGGTTTTAATTATGAACCACTTGAAAATAAACTGTTAAAGATAAAGAACTTTAGTGACGGTTTAATCAACCGAAACCCAAAAAATGATAGTTTATAATAAAACAATTATAAATAAAGCATTTAAGACAGTGTTTTATGAATATCAATTCACCATTTACTTCATATTTCCATGGGCACGATGAAATCAAAACGATTTCAGAATGAAGTGGTTTCAAATAAAAATAAATGGGTACAGGCGTTTCTATTTATTGTCGATTATTTCTTATAATACGCAGTAAAGATTAATTTGAACATAATTATATTATAATCGGATGCTGATAAGCAATAATGTGTTAACCTACAAAAAGTCAAATTCGGAGATATTGATGTATTTTGATACTATTTAACATTATTCAAAAAAATTGTTGAATTTCAAGTGCGTTCCATTTTTTGCAATTTTTACAATAATCTCAAATATTTAAATATTTTTTTATTAGATAATATATTAAATGTGTCAGTCAGATTTAAATTAATTATACCTTTTATCGAAGAATAAAATAAAAGATGGATACATTCTTCTTCAAACATATTTGTTAAGAATAGGAAGATTTGTCAAAAAAAGTCCGTGTGGCTTGACACAGTATTGCTTATCAGCGTACAATTAAAGTCTTATAAAGTATAATCTTTTCTCTCTTCCAGCTTTATCACGAAAGTACGTATTTGCGTGGGTCGCAGAGTTATGATGTAGTCTTGGTCTGTTTGCTCAACACTTTGCTCAGGTTGATCTTGTATTGCTCTGTAAAGCAGTAAAAGGAGGTAGTTTCTATAATATACAGATTTTATGACATATATTAATCAAAATATATAACCACAAATATGTTACAAGCTCATGGACTTTTGCATTCAGAATGCCGACCGAGTGATTTGGACGACGTTGCCTAGCAACCAGTTAGTGATTTAATATGACAGGCGAAAATGTTAAATTGTCAAAATTGTATATTTTATTTTAAGTGAATGTGAATTCTTTAGAAATAAAGTTTTTAAAAAAATATTATGAGGGCCGAAAATATTGTTAGGGAAACAAGACGAGCTTGTCGATGTTGGAAATGGGTATAACTATATTCTTAAATTTAACAACATAATCACAATATACCGTTTCCTTCTTATGCTGTCGTAATCTTCTTCGTCTTCTATAGTTTCTTCTTCTTGCGAAACTTCTACATACTCACTTTCATATCTCTTATGTCTGTTCGCTTCACGTCTTCTAGGAGCTGAAAAATATCTTTACATAGTATAAAACGAAGTCACTTCCCACCGTCTATACGCTTAGATCTTTTAAACTACTTTTGGATTTTAATATTTGAAAACGTATCACATTTTGATTATATGCGTTCAAAATGAAAATTTCCGTTATGAAGTATTTATGTCCCATACTATAATTAAGGAAATCGGTGGAGTAAACAGTGTTTTGGCCTATCCTTTATCGGATGGAGCCAGAGCGCTCTATAGACTTGTCAGGGTCGGTTTGAGAATGAGATAAATATGCTTATTTTAAGAGAAGTTATAGAGTGACATAGTTGCTTTTTTGAGACAAAAGTCTTTAAATAAAGATAAAAATAAAAACGGATTTTAATGCGGTTTTCATCAATACACAGAGTAATTCAAGGGGAAAGTTTATACGTACAATACATACATACTATAATAGTAGAGAAAAGCAGAGTATTTCAAAGAAATATAAAATATGATATCTTAAAAACTACATTGTACCCGTGTGAAGCCGCGGTGAGTCGTTAGTATATATAAAACTATATGCTTCAAATTACTACTCGCGTTATAGTTACTGCTTCAGTTCTGTGAGTTATAGCGTGATGTTTTAAAGCCTATTAGCTGTCCCTTGTCATTTCACTCGCCTTTGTGGTTATTGCTTTGCTTTTATAAGATGTAGCGTGACGTAATATAGCCTATAACCTTCCTGAATAAATAGACTATCTAACGCAAAAAGAATTTTTCAAATCGATTTTGTTTTGGAGATTACCCTCTATATACAAACCTAACAAACAAAATTTTGTCTTTATAATTAAATATAGATAACCTTTGTTGGTAAATGAGCTATTTAAATTTTATAAGGAGCATATTCATAACAATGACACATCTGTCGTTTACTGGCTTGCTTACCTCTTGAATAAAAACCTTTATTAAACTCTCTTCTTTTAATACTTTTTTCTCTACAATGTTCACAATGATCAGTTCTTCTGTCGTCTTCTTCTCCACTATGATATCTTCTATTTACAATGAACCAAGGCATTTTAGCTGTAACTCTTTTCTTACTTCTCTTATTTCTTTTGGTCGTAAATTCAGAAGAATCGTCATTCACAATTCTTCTGTTACTTTTTATTTCTGCTAATTTACTTAAATATGGAGTAATTTTTCTTGGTGTACTTCTGTAATACATATCGTATATTGATTTTGTGACACCATCATCTGATTCTTCTGTTTCTGTGAAATATTTATATAAATGATTAACAATGATATTATATTATTAACGGATCTGTTAGAAGCACATGGAATTTAGCACCTAGATTGCTGATCACTTTGGACGACGTTGCCTAGCAATCAGATAGCGATAGATATAATGGTGAAAGTATCTTTGTGTCAACAAGTGAATTGCCGAGCTGATCAAAGTTGAAAATGGGTACAGATTTTTAACGTCAAACAGATAAACTTGACATTTGTATAGTTGGACGCTGATAAGCAATACTGTGTCAAGCCACACGAACTTCATTTTGAGACAATGGCGTTTAAAGATATCAAACCTATTCTTAATACATTTGTTTGAATAAGTATTTATCCATATTTTCTTTTCTTTTTTGATAAAAGGTATAATGTATTAAAAGCAGGTTGATATATTTAAAATATTATCTAATAAAAAGTTTTTGAAATATATGAAATTACAGTAAAAATTACAAAATATGGAACGACCTTAAAATTCGAAACAATGAATTAAGAATCTTTTTTCCGTATTTATTTAGTTTATATGACTTTATTTTTTATTGAATAATATTATATAGGTGATGAACTATCAAAATATATCTCCGAATTTGACCTTTTGTGGGTTGACACATTATTGCTTATCAGCATCCAGTTATAAAGTATCGTTGCTTATTAAGTTTAAGTATAAGTTGAATTTCGGAAACGGTTCCAACGATTTCATGAAATTTGGTATGCAGGGGTTTTTGGGGCGATGAATCGATCCAGTTAGTTTTCATTTTTAGAAAATTTTCTAGTGATTTTAGTATCGAAAAATATTATTCATATTTCATCAGTGTTTATCTAAATATAATTTCTAAAAGCCATGATTTACCAAAAAAAAAAAACAAGCAATCCAGGTACTACTCTTTTATTACTATTTCTCGTTATTTATAGTCGTATCGAAAATTTATTTTGTGGGCTTAAAGTCTAAATTGAAGATCGTGTTATACTTACTTGAAATATCTGATTTATAATCTTTAATACGATTTCTTCTTTTCTGGAAACGTTGCTTACTCATTCCATCATCTTCAACAGAATCATTATTATTTTCTGTACTACCTTCTTTACTATCTTTAAACTTTCTCTTTGATGTTAAGAAACTTAATTTTGGTATTTTAGTAGTTTGTGGTGTTAACTTTTTATAATCTTTAGCTGTTTTGTATAAATAAGAATTTAAATTCAAATCTTTAGCTAATACTGTATTGTTATATAATTTTTCGTCTGACGTTGTATTTACTTTTGTATTGTTATTAATAATAATTGTTTCATTAGTTGATCGTTTTCGTCTATAATTTTGTCTGCGTTTTATTCTGGATTCATTTCTTATAATGTTACTTTGAATTGCTTTATTTCGTGAATAAGTTTCGTCTGAATAATTGTCTGTAAATAATTATTTTCGTGATGTTTCTATATTCTTATCGCTCTTTGTGAATAAAAATACCAAATAATTAGGTTAAAAAAAACACTGTAGAATCGTTAATGCAAGAAGTTCAAATTCTTTTTTTAAGGATTAGAAATAAAATAACAGACATATAAGCTCATTCTGTAGCTTTTTGCCTATATAGTAACTCCAATTTTTATATTCGTTAATTCCTTGAGTCATCAATTTTAGTGATTGCTAATATAAAGTTTTGGTGGTAGTCATTTACTTACCAGAATCTTTAATTTCAGTTTGTCTGCTGAATTTGAAATCATCGGCGTAATCAGGGTTATCCTCTGGTAATATACCGTCATCACCACCCGAGTACACATATCTAAAAATTATTGAATATGATTAAATGAAAACAGTAATGAAAAAATATCTCGCTGTTGGGCAATGGTATTTTTCTCTGTTAATGAAAAAATACAGAACTTAATCCACCACGCTATTAAAGAGACGCATATACATCACAGACAGACAGAAATGTTGGTGCAGTTGTCACTGTAACGACTGGTGTGCTAACGGTCGCGGGTTCGATCTCCGCTTATGGTAAATGGCAGTATTGACCATACGGATGTTTATCGTGGTTTGGGTGTTTGTGCTTATGTTGTATGTGTTTTAGACCCCCGACACAAGATCAGGAGACCCTAATGAAGCCGTTGAGAGCGATGTGTTTATTATAATTTTATATTATTATACATTTCTCTGGCAAGCAAATTTCCTTGCAAAGTCTTACTTAATCACGAATAGGAATGCCAAATTATAAGTTCGCGAACATTGAGCTTAAAGTTTTCCTTAACTATACAAAACGTGTTATATGCGCTTATACAAAAATATTATACTATGTTAAGGCTTAAAATTGTTTAAAACATAACACTTTTATCCATGCATAAACCAACAAAAACTCCGAAAAAACCGACGTTGCACCTTCTTCCACTCGTCTTCAATTAATTTCAAGCTCTAATTTATGACTTGTAAACTAAGTAATAGACCAGTTTAAAATGTTTCCGAATTTTAATGGTTATTGTCAGACTACTAAACCACTGCACCTCAAGTAACAGGGTTCTAGTTTAGTATCCCTTATCCCAGTTTTACGTTTGCCACTTAATAAGTTTAAAGCCTACGTTAAAAAATCCTTAATAAATAAAGCATATTATACCATACAAGAATATTTTGACGACAAAGAGGCGGGGATTTGATAAGCGTTGATTTTCTATCCGGATAACATAATTAAAATGTAATAAAAATACATTATGTATAAATGATTTTAAAAGAGTTACTATCGAGTTTCTTGCCGGTTCTTCTCGGTAGAGACAACATTCCGAACCGGTGGTAGCTTTATAAAAATTAAAAATGAAAATATGACATGTAACTTGACGATTCGAAAGTGCTGTTGAAGTCCATTTGAATAAAGTATATTTTGAGTTTGAGTTTGAGCTTATTTTCTGCAGTCTTGCTAAAGTATACAATTCTAGAACATTCTACAAAGTAAGATCGTCTTCATCGTAACATACCTGGTACTCCAATCCATCTGCCTCGCGTCTTGAAGCCACTGGTTACCAGCCAGCGTGGTTTCCTTGATATCTTTGATCTGGAGCAGGAATATCTTTCGGATATCTACTGTTATGCTACTAGACACTTGATTGAGGTCTGTATCTAGATTTGAAGGACCTAGAGAGATGTTTGGTGGTAATTTACTTAATAAAGTTACACTCGAAGCACAGATAACAAAGCTTTGACTTAATTGAAGCGTTTAAATAATTTTATTAAATTATATTGAACTTTATAAAGTCTTTACATTACAAACATTTAAGGTTCTAAAAATATCAAAACTTGTTGCAACTTGCAATTGAAATCACTTTTATATAAGTCAACTTTAACAAGGAGCTGGTTCTCAATTCGTAAAGTATGTTTTGTGTAACTTTTTAATCTATTTTGAAAATTCTTTTTATTTAAAAGCGTATACTTTCATTATTTATTAATATATGAAATTAACTATTTCATTTAGAATTTCACTCAAATATGTTAAAACGTTACAGCTAACATTTTCAAAATCTGCAAAGAAATCGGTAAAAAAACATCCTCCTTTTTCGAAGTCTGTTCAGAATGAACTGACAAAGATACACAATCGCGCATAATTGATAGTAAATTATCACCATGATTCTTCTCCAAAGTATTCTCCAATCTCAAAAGAACAGAGCCAGCTTTCCATGGTTCTAACGTTAAGATGTGGATGTGACGAGGTAGTCCATGCAGACGAAGTGCTGAAAACTTTACCAAAAAAACTCTGTTAAAAATCTTCTAGCATACTATTATTAAACTATTTTTATACGTAAACTATATATGTCGTTTAGGCAAGGAAAACGTAACAAACAATACTGTAACAAGATGACCCATAGAAAAGGGGCGTGAACAACGATCACGCCATCGAATCATGCTAGGTGTGTCAAGCTGGGGGCCATTCGCATCGTTGCAAGCGCATTCTTGCTCGGACGGTCGGAGCGTGCGGACATATCTCGTTATTTAAATTAAATTTACTTTATCTTTAAGTGTTAGTAATATAATTATTTTTATATATTTTTGTAATTTTTGGAATATAAGTTTTGAGTTGGTTTTGTATTTTTTTAAATTAATGTCACTTCTGGTCGATAATAATACAAATATTCTTCATTGTACACCTAAACAAAAAAAGCAATAGATACAAAATATAGAAAGATATAAAAAAAGAATATAGAATATAATAAAGAAGGTTAGGAGGTGTACGAACATCTGTACAAATTTAACTATTTATATAAAATAAAGAACATAAATTAATATATACATTTACTACATATACAATTATACATAAATACGACTATATATACTTGTGTTGTATATTTATATATATAAGCTAAAAATGTAATATGAATGAAACAACAAAAAGAAATAGACAGATAGTTATTTTTGCATTTTGAGTATTAATATGGCTAAAGAGTTACAGAACATGTCGATCCCAACAAATGGTTGAGGGTTCGATACTTCTGATGACTTTATGTTTAAATTCACAACATGCTCGGTGAAAGGATACATCGTGAATAAATTTGTATATGTCGGGAAAAATTCAATGTATATTCACCAATCAGCAGAGGCAACGTGGTGAATTCAGTTTGTAACCTTCTCATATAGAAAAAGCTTTGCCTGGGCAAAGCTATGAGATTTACGGGCTGTGGCATCTTGTACTGTCTTCGTAGGAAATAAAAACTTAAGGGCATGTTATTTTAATCGGTAACTTACTCTCTTATTCCTCACATTCTGCCATTTTCGTCTGCTAATCTTCTCTCCTGGAGTCATGAAGAGCCACGGCTCGAAGGACCATTTTCTAGTTAAATATGCTGCTCGCTCGAAAAAAGATAGATTTTCAACTGTAACAAACAAAAATATAATTTATCTATATGTAACATAACGTTAAATTTTGGCTATTAAATTTTGGATACATGTAAATTTTCATCAAATACTAAAGTTAGTGATCAAAAATTTTAATGAAAAACATGTGTGAAATTGAGAACGTAATATTTAAAGGCTACTGAAAATTGAGTGGCGTTTGACATTTAAGTAGTTTAAGTATTTTTTACTTACCGTCTTGTTTATAATTGCCGAAAAATATCCTGTGTTTACCCTTTACTACTAAACCGACACCAAACGCTTCTTCGTTCAAAGACTCTTCTAGACCAAACCCATCATCCGTTAGAAGTCTTCTGTGGACCTGATCATGTTTATGATGTATGACTGATGTTTACCACTTAAAACCTACTAGCATATCTGAGTTTTCTATTAGGTTTTGTGAGCTAAATGTTATGCTTAACTTTTTATTTCTCAAATACTGTTTGATATGAATACATCGCGAAGAAACCTGCATGATTCGAGAGGAATAATATAACATTATCATCGATCCCGCCGAAACAGCGTAATTAATTGCTGATAAGCAATAATGTGTCAACCCACAATAAGTCAAATTCGATGATATTGATGTATTCTGATAATGCGTTACATACTTAACTTAATTAAAAAATATGTCGTTTAAACTAAATAAGTACGAAAATAAGTGTCTTAATTTAATGTTTAGAATATTGAATTGTGTTAGATTTTGTGTGATATGCAATAATCTAATATATTTGAAAAACTTATTACTATATAAAACTTTTTATTATACCAATCTCCATATAATTAATCATTCTTTTTATCATAATAGAGAAGATGGCTATATACGTCTTCAAACAAATTTATTAAGAATAGGTTTGACATTTTTGGCGCCATTTTCTCAAAATGAAGTTCGTTTGGGTTGAGTATTGCTTATCAGCGTCCAATTATGCAGCTTTCTTATTTATAGGAGAAGAAGTTTTACCTATAATAAACATTATTTTTGCTATATATCATTTTTTTTTATTATAATCAGATATGCTCTTAGCATTAAAGGATTAAGGTTAGGTGGAAATTAAAATCAGCAACCCATCGAAACCTAAAATAATAAGTAGACCCTGTAATAACAGGAAGAAATTTTAAACACCAGCGTACTTACCATTAGCTCGATTTCCCCTTCGTTATAAGAAGTCCCAGCTTGGGTTCTGTCCGTCAGTAAACATAGACCAGCGCTGCTGTTCACACTTTGCATACAAATCCGAGAAGACACCGGGTACTGACAAGCTGGTAGGGGTTTTCTTTGGGGATGACCTGGTTGTAACATACCTTATTAATATATATGCCAAAGTAATTTTGTCTATGTATTACGCAATCACGCCTAAACTAATGAACCGATTTTGATAAAAGGTACAGACATAGTCTGAAGAGAAAGGAGGTAGGCTTCTTGTAATCCCGAAAAAGTAGTAAAGCGATGTAAAAGGGAGCGCCAAATAACCGAATTCAATGGAAAAGAGGCGGGTGAAAAGCTAGTCTTTCTTTATATTGATTTGATGGAACAAATGTTTTCTTCAGCATTGCAGACGTCACAATTGATGTCTTTAATAAAAATATCACAAGTTTTTTTTAAATCTCGTATATTCAGCGTATCGACCTCTTTGACAGGTCTGCACTGTGCGAGCGTTCGAACACGAATGACCAGTCGCCAGCAGTGCTACCGTATTTATAGTCAACGCACACAAAACAAGTGTTAAGATAATAAGAATGACACGTTGTTTAACGCTGACTCTACATTACTATTAACTCAAAATGATGAATTGACTTTTTAGGAACTTATTTTAGATTACCAATCAACTTAATAATAAGGGCATTTTTTGTATTTGCGCCGATATATAACAATACGTTACAATATATAAGAAGCAGTAACTAAAAACAAAGATGAAATTGCGAAGAACTAAGGATACAACTTACTGAGAGACTCGTTCCAACAAGTTCTTTTCATCATTTGTCTGCCATTCGAGTCGGTGTAGAAGACGCCGTTATTACTGATATTAGTTTTGAAGATGGTCACCACTTCTTTACCCAAGTCAGTTCTGAATGAGAAAATATGATTCATGAAATACTTAAAGTAGCTTAAATCATATATTAATGCTGATAAGTAATACTCACAGTATTACAAACCACACGGACTACATTTTGAGAAAATGGCGTCTAAATATGTCTTACATATTTTAAATAAATTTCCTTGAAGACGCACTTGAAATTCGAACCTTTAAATTAAGTAACTTTTTTCCGTACTTATTAAATTTAGATGACTTTAATTTTTTTGTAAAAATGTCAAATAGTTGACGGAGTGTCAAAATACATCAATATCTCTAAATTTGACTTTTTCTGGGTTGACACATTATTGCTTATCAGCGTCCATATACAAACGTAAACAAGTTAGTAATATGAAAAATTAAAAATGCGACTGCCCAAAATAAGTGATTCAAATATTATACACTTATTATGTAACTTTTTAGTGGCAAAACGAGTTTCAAAATCTTGCGTGTGGAGGACCTTAAATTTTATCACGGATGGTAGTCATGTGGTGCCCAAATAGCCAAATTATGCAGGGTGATCAATGAGGATGGATTGTAAGGCCGATATCTGAAACTAGGAAAACTAGAGAAATTTGTTAAAAAGAACCATTAAGAATAAAGCTGTAAAGTGCTCGAAACGTCGGGATGATAAAAATAGTTAATATACGCGATTTAAATCCGTTTAAATTAGTTTTATTTGAATGAGTAATAATCGCGAAAATCTACGATAATGTTATCTTAAAAAATATTAAACAGGAAAATATACACGACTCGGGAATTGGATCTGGTATTTTATATTAATTTATGTTTTAATTTCTGCTAAATTAATACGATAGGTTGGGAGGAATAAAAGTTATAATAGCATCCTCAGTGTCTTCTAATTTACCTATCAGTATTAAATATATATGACGTATCAAGCTCCTAAGTTTCTTCTTAACAATAGACTTATTCACTCGGTAGTAGAAAATATACAGACTGTTATATTGGAAACCCACCCAATAGGCAAAGGTCCAATAATCCACTCCACTTCCACAAACTCTTCTCCTCGATACAGTCTGACGATCTGAGTGATCCAATCACTGAACCGTTGTCTGATCTCCTTCACGAGAGACCCTCGTATTGTGTGGTAGGATACTTTGTGTGTTACCTTGAGAAGAATTAGGTTTGGCAAGTATTTATTTAGATTATTAATTCTTCTTCGTTTTAATCTTAGAAGAACTGAATAGTTATCGTAATAAAAACTGTACCAATGTTTAATTTGTTCTTGAACGTAATAAATACTTTCTCTGTTACCTTTAAATTAATTAATTAATCGATTATTTTTCGGTTATTATAAGTTTTATTCCTGTAATGTATGCTTATGACCAAAATAAAAGTTTTGATACTGTGAAAAAGATACTTGTTATCTTAAAAGAAGACTTAGATTGAGAATTGGATTTCAAAATGTTATTTTTTTTCTGGATATTCTTTTTACTTTTTTCCTTAACTATAATTCAGATGCGATCAATTATATGTATAAGCCGTAGAAAAAATGTTACTCTTATATGTTTAAAATCCAAAACTTAAAGTCCTAATATATTCATAATGAGAAGATTATATTCTTCTATAGTTTAAATTCTCACTTCAAAAAGTTAAGAATAAGCAGTCCTTTATATATAATCACTTACAGATGTAGGTTTATCTTTTCCAGGTCTAAAGCTATAAGCTCCAGACTGCAACGCCTGCTGACTCTGGCTGTAGTAATACCAGTTCTGACCGATGAGTATCTTGATACCATCAATATGCTGGATGGATTCCAGGAGACCAGACGTTTTGTTGATGGTTACTTTTATATACTGCAATAAAATATATATGTTCTCATATAAAGTATGGAATATTTTAACTCCAATCAATTAAAAGAATTACAGTCGAAGGACAACCTGACAAGCAAATTGGCGGTTAAAAATTATGTTTTACTTAAATACATTACTTAAGTCGCCTAAGTATTTATATTTATAATTGTACTCTTTTAATTAAGATACTTGTGGTCAGTGAATAGTCTACCAATAGTCTACCAATCTAATTGAAAGAATTAACTTATAATATAATGAAGCAAGAATTGGTCCGTAGATACTTGATGTGTTCTGAAATATAATTCAGCACACTGTCCAAAGTTACCAGCATAATTGATATAAAACAACTCTGTGACCTGGTAACAGTTACCTAGGTAACTTAACGAAAGCTGTGAGTGTCAAAAATAAGGCACCGATAGTAAATTCTTTTAGGTGTTAAGCAATGACATTTATGTAAATCTTTATAAAAATCTGAGCCGAGATGGGCTAGTGGTTAGCACACGTCGAGCTCAACCGATGATCGCAGGTTCAAGTCCCGGCTAGCACCACTGAATTTTCAAGTGCTAAATTGAGTTTAAATTCATCTCGAGCTCGGCGGTGAAGGAAAACATCGTGAGGAAGCCTGCATGTGTCGAGAGAAATTCTGACTCATGTTTATCCGCCAATCCGCAGTGGAGCATCGTGGTGGAGCAAGCTCTAAATCTTCTCCTTAATGGGAGAGGAGGCCTTTGCCCAGCAGTGGGATATTAACAGGCTGTTACTTTGCTTGTTTTTTATAAAAATTTGACAGCAAAACTTATAAGTAAGTCTCGTCTAACGAGGCGATAACTAGTGTATTCCATGCGAAATGTCATTAACATTGATTTGATTAGATGCTCACTAGTCAGATTAGGGAGTTTGTAAACTGTATACATTACCGTTAGCATTTCAAGTAGTAGCGGCTCTTGCTATCGAGCTGTGTGCCCGCAAGATTTAGTATGAACACAGTGCCGACCGTGTCACAATAGATGGCGTTGTACTTTGTCTATATCATATCTTTAAACCCAAAAGTATCAGTTTCCAAACCTTCACTAGACGCAGGACGTTAAATCGTATTTCGAAACAACCCCATACTTAGCCATTAACAAAATATGGCACACAAAGTTTTGCATTTTTGGACACAATTTACCTCATTTGAAATAAATGGTATGAGTTCTTGTTCTGCTTCTTGGTTTTGGGACTTTTTAAGTTGACCTTCCGCCTGAAATAAATATAATCTTTGAAGAAAACAGTTTTAAGGCAGAGATTCGATAATTGACAAGTAGATGAGGGTTGAGACTAAAATTTTGAGATGATATTACATTTAGAACAATTTTCGCTACGTGTGTGTGAGAGAGAGAGAGAGAGTAGAATTATACGAGTATGACACAGAGAAAGAGAGCTCTATATTATTTAAGAAGTAACATTTCTATCACGTTTTTCTGATGTATTTATTTATTCCTTTATTGACTAACAAAACTTGGAAGAAAAGGTGGACTTAATACCTAAAAGCATTCTCTGCCAGTCAACCTTTAAGCCAAACTGAAAAACACGATTCGTTATTTATCATGTTTATATATTAAAACAATAAAGTTCCAATTTAAAATTTGAATAATAACGAAAACAAAAAAAAAGTATACAAATAAATAACTATGATGAATGACGATGATATGAGGATGAGAAAATAAAATCTTTAGTTTATTATATTATTACAGATACTAAAGATATTCTGCCTTACTACAAAAGATTTAAACAGACGTTAAACGCGCGTCTAAGACAGTTTTGAGTTAAACATGCTTTAGATTATATACGTTTAAGTGAGTTTAATAGATGTTTAAACCTATTTTTGCTATCAAATGTAACGTATAACATTTTATCAATAAGTTTTTTATGATTTTATTCGCTGTTAAGCAATTTAGATAACATTTTAAGCAATGTTTAAATCTTAAACACTGTTTAGCTAGACACGTGTTCAACATGGTTTTAATACGTCTTTTGTAGTATGACAGATTATTTCTAAGGCTTCTCTTACCAACTGATCTCGTATGGATGATATATAAAACGCAGTAAAACCCAAAGGCGGTATATTCTCAGCCTCAAAACATAATTCCTGTATACTGTTAGAAGTGCGACCTGGCAAATTAATAATCGCTGTTGGTAACGGTACTAGCTGATATTCTACTTCTTCATCTGTAAAAATTGATAAGGTTGTAGCTAAGGACCACATTTGTTGCATGATAAGATTTACTATATTTATGTCATACATTATTAAAAAAGAGTTTGACGTGACAGACAATATTCTAAAAATGGGTTTAATTTTATTTATAAGCCACATATAACATGGTGTCAGGTGTGGGGTTCGAACCCTCTCGGAGACCAGAGTGTGATATGTGTTTTGAAAATTGAAAAAAAAAAAAATCCTAGAAAATTGGTACAAAGTAACGTTGTCTTAGATTTTCGCGATTATTACTCATTGAAATAAAACTAGAAGTACAGTTTACCCATGTCCACGGACGCTGTAAAGTGCTCGGGACGATAAAAATAGTTATTATACGCGATTTAAATTCGTTTAAAATAATTTTATTTTAGCGGTACAAAGTAGACAGTATAGCGTTTTGTATGGTGAAAGAGAATATACACGTGTATATCCGCCTCGTAAAGGACCAATGTTCATTGAGCTTCTTCTTCGTGATTGAAGACGAGGCCTTTGCCTAGCAGTGGGAAAATTTACGAGTTGTTTTTATAAATATGTTTAGACGTACCGTTGTAGTCTCGAATGGAGTAGTGTAATGCAATAGACGGTAGTCGCACGTGGTAGTAAGTTTTTACACTCAAAGGATTGTATACTATTAGTAGTATCGATTCTTGAGTTTCTGTAAACTGAAATTATGATGTTCATAGTTTATCTATACTAAAATTATGAAGCTGAAAAGTTTGTTTGTTTGAACGCGCTAATCTCTACTGGTTTGAATTGTAAATTTCTTTTTGTTATAGTTTATTTATTGTGAAAGGCTATAGACATTACATTACGCTACTCATAGAAGCGAAGCAGTAACAGTATGCGCGAGTGATTGCGCGTGGGAGAGCTGGTGGGTGATGAAGAATTTAGTGGAATATCACGTTTATTTTAACTGTATGATTTTGATGAAATTGTAGTTGCTTCAGATAATGTTCAAAAATTTATAAAAAGATAAAAAGTGATTATAAGTTTACATTTTTATTTTGTCATTTTCAATAAAATTACAGTTATGTCGTTCTGTTTCTTCTCTTAATTTTTCTACTTCCAAAAACAGATGTTGTTTTCATTTCATCGGGGATTTTTTGTGTATGTTCATCAATTACTCGAAAACGGCTAAACCTATTTAATTTTTTTTCGTTTGAAAGGGTATATCTACTATCATTATTCCTATAGATTTTTTATCAAAATCAGTTTAGTAGTTTGGTTTTAAAATCAAAATAACCGGAATAAGTATGCCACCTAAGTAAACGAAGTAACATATGTTGCCTTTGAAGTAGTTGGCTATTAAATAAAAAAAATAAAATCAATTAAGAAATGACAGAGTTCTGAGGTAACGAACGTTAAAAAACATTCGCTGCGAATTGAAAACTTTCTCCTTTTTTTGGCCATTCAAAGGGATAATGACGCCAGTATTTTGGGCACTTTGCCTCCCTGCAATGACACCGACAGATTTGTAGGTTTTATATAGTTAAATTTTTCTTTATTTAATTCTTCTTTTAATATTTTTTTTTCTTTTCACAATGTTAATTATATTTAATTATTTTTTACCCAGTATTCTTAATAATTACTTATTTTTAGTACTTACTAAACTAGGAAAACCAAATTTAGGTAATAACATACTACGAAAAAATATTTTAAAGTCGGTTGAATATATTCAAAAAAACTTACTCTACACTGGCTGATGTTAAGTTGGTGGCAAATAACGAATTGCTGACTATTCTTTGGGCGCCTGCTTCCACCCCAAGTAGGTGTTAAGACACTGTAAATCATAGTTACTTATACATACCAACTGTTGGTACCAAAATGTTAATAAAATAAATAATAAAACCCATGTTTTGTAAAAGGAAAATAAATCATAATTTTTATTTAAAAATATTCAAGTGAACGTGTTATGTACTAAAAATTTAATAAGTAATATTTTTTACAGCAGTTATTAACGACATTATGATTAGGGTAAGCAAGAACAATAAGCACTTATTCACAAGCAACAAAAACAAAATGCACTAAAAATTAAAAAAATAAACTGACCTTAAATATTGTGATATTTTTTTTGAACAAGCTTCAATAGCGTCAGATAATATTCTTATAAAATCATTCGCTACATGCTGTTGGCTTGTCCCTGCAATTACCATGTTTACTAAAGTTTATTTATAATAGAATTACGACCAATATTTTAAAGATTTAGGTATTACAACAACAAAGAAAATATTGTAATACATGGAACCCATAATAGAACCTTGTGGAATCCCTTTAAAATTATGATCTATTGATCAGATATTAAACAGTTTGATAATTCAATTGTTTTGGTATAAATACTAAAAGATATAGTCGCTCATGTTTAGGACGTTTACATTATATATTAACGAGATGACCCAGTGAATACAATTCGTAACCCATTACTTCCGAATTTTCAAACGCTTAAGTGTTTTCCACATTAACCACGTGCGTAGCGGTAATAAAAAACATTTGGAAGAAAGCATTTGGAAAGATGATACAAAGATTCAATTAAGATGGAATTCTGTGGAAAATGAAAACGCAAAATACAAAGACCATAAATAAGACCTGTGTCATATTCTAATATTTATCAAGAGCAGAGATCAACTCCATAACCGTTAGAGATGCAAATACTTGCAGTGAGTACTGTTCCTATCAATCGTCAATGGTTTCACCTGTAATGGCGTCATGGTGTAACACCAAACCGACTGCGTGCCTCAACAAATGCAGTTCATACGAGTCCCCCATTCGTGACAGTACCGCCAATTGTTTTACAATCTGAAAAAATATACATGTTATAATCTAATGACACCCAGTTTTCCAACCACTTTGGACGACGTTGCCTAGCAACTAGCTAGCGATTGAGTATGACAGGTGAAGGTTAACTATCAATTTCTTCATTTTGATAATATCAACTCTAGGACATAACAAAATAGGCTGGTTTTAAAGATTAACTCCCAAAGCATTTAAATGAAATGAAATCGCGTAAAATGCCAAAGTCAATTTTTGAAGCATTTCTTAAGAAAAAATATCTGACTGGCAAAATGTACCTAAAATAATTTTGTCACAGCATCATCGAATTGATCAATTTAAGAAAATTCTCGAATAAATAAATACCTGCAAAAATATATGAGCTCTCTTCACCAAATACTTCAAACTCGGTCTGGAAGTGTAGAAGCCTGTCCAATATGTATTAACATCACTGCCATAAGGCAGATGATCAGCCTAAAATAAAAAGAAAAAACAATTGACATTGCTTACAGACACAAGAATAAGAAAAATAATAAGAAAAATAGTCATAGAAAAAATGATCCGAAATTTCGCCTCTTCGGCAGTTCTAATGATCGAAAAATGGTTTAAAAGCTATGAGTCCAAGCAGGTCCAAAATGAGCGAAAAATATGGTTGTTTTTGTTCCTTAATAAACGGCCGGACGATTTTATCTTTGTTTTAAAAAAATCATAAAAAAAATTATAATGTTTTTTTTTTATCATATTAAATCATATTTATTTTTTTAAGTTTATCACCTCGTTTTTCTACTGATTTAAATATGAACTAATTTAAATACAATGAATTATTATTAAAATTGGTTTAACACTTTGGATTCAATATCAAAATAACTGAAATAACTTTGTAATAATGAATATTGTGTATAATTAAAATAAACGAAATCATGTGTCTTTTCTAAAGTCTTTGTTTTAAAACGTGTTTTTTTTTGAATTACCTTCTCTGTATAAAGCGCTTTGTCCCTCCTCCCATACAAGTAAACCGACTTCAAATAACAAGATGGCGTCGAGTAAAATATATTTATGTCGGACATGTTAGCTGGGTGTGTTGTCACGTGACTGGAAAATACAAAATGTAAATACAACATACATTTCGTCAGTGGCGTAACTATAGAGTGGCATGGCTGGCAAAAAGCCACGGGCCTATGAATTGAGAGGGCCCCCGCCTAAAAGAATTGTATTAATAGAAATCTTAAGTAAATTGTTATATAATTTTAAATACATATGTATAAACCTATGCTCTTGATA
Source organism: Hypolimnas misippus (assembly GCA_037950945.1). NCBI lineage: Eukaryota > Metazoa > Arthropoda > Insecta > Lepidoptera > Nymphalidae > Hypolimnas > Hypolimnas misippus. The sequence goes on from JBBEEQ010000021.1 coordinate 3,306,783, forward strand.
ATAAAACTTATCAGATATTTAACTAAAAGACAGTATTACTAATAATTTTGGGTAACTACTTAAGTTGCTCATTAAAATTAAGTTATAACGTGACGATTTTAACTGGGAGGCCCCATCCAAAGAATTTGCCGCGGGCCTCAGATGGTATAGTTACGTCTCTGCTTTTAATTAGAAATACTCTTCCTCGCCTTGAAGATCAGGGCAGTATTTCCCTCTCGCAGAAGATCGCCGTAAAGTAGCTAAAGTGTGTTTAGTAGAGTGAGTGAGAGAGTCGGAAGCCTAACTGCCTACCCAATTCTTTCCCTTACGTCCTATTTTCTTTAATCCTTTTTGTATTAATTGTAATAATATCTTTGTGTAAAATAATTTAGTAGCCTAATTTGTAATTATTGTAAATATCTATTATTAATTAATAGTAAATATTAAAATATAAATAAAAGATAGAATATAATCTATACAAATAAATAAAACTGATTTTCAATACTTTAGTTAAATTTTAAAAAACACGAAAAAAAATCGGAAGGAAGTGTCGTCGGGTAATGTTCAGCAAATTATCTGAAGCGCTCAGTGAACCGATGCGTCACGCTCGCTGGGTACAGTGGAATCGTGTTTATTTCTAGATGAACGAAAAAAACCAATAGAAGCGATCTTGCCTTAATGTTTAGGTTGATTTAGAAAGAAATCTTGGTAACGATATATGCTTTAATATTCTTTACAAGGCATATTTGGACGCTGATAAGCAATACAATATTAAGCCACACGGACTTCATTTTGAGAAAATGGCGTCTAAACATGTCAACCCTGTTCTTGATAGATTTGTTTGAAGAAGTATATATCTTTTCCATTTTTTTGTAAAAAGTATTAAGGATTAAAAGCAGATTGGTAAATATTAGTTTTTTAAATATATGAGATTATTCAAATTATGAAACACATTTCGATATTCGAAACATTTGATGTTAAAAATTGTAAATTAAATTTAGTTTAGATATCTTGAAATACTTTGAATAATGTCAAGACGTATTTTCAGAACCAAGTTTTACGAATTTGACTTTTTGTGGATCAACACATTATTTCTTATCAGCATCCAAATATGATATTCCATCGATTCTCAAGAGACATGACGAGTCGTTAGAGAATGAATCGTCCCGTTAAAAAAAAGTATTACTTACTTAATCAATTTATCAATATTTATGAACCAATTAGCAGCGCTCTGATAAGTAAAGTCTCCTCCCATCGTCACTATTATGTTATCATGATCGTAGTACTTCGCCTGGCGCTCAATTTGGGCTATGAAATCATTTACCTGAAAAGATATCTTTGGGTAAAATTAAAAAGTAAAATAACAGCCTGTTATTATCCCACTGCTGGGCTAAGGCCTCTCCTATTATGGAGAAGGATTAGAACTTAATCCACCACGCTGCTCCATTGCGGGTTGGTGGATATACATGTGTCAGAATTTCTCCCGGCACATGCAGGTTTCCTCACGATGTTTTCTTCACCGCCGAGCTTGAGATGAATTTTAAACACTAATTTAGCACTTGAAAATCAGTGGTGCTAGCCGGGGTTTGAACCCGCGATGATGGTTGAGATCGACGTATTCTAACCACTAGGCTATCTTTGGGTATAATGTACTAATATAAATTGACGTAGAGCCTAGACGTAGCTATTGCCTACTGAGTACAGCTCATATACGGTCTGGCTCGACTACCACAATACCATATTCTCATAGAATATCGGCGTGAAGTAGCCAATATAGGACAGTGAGTGAGAGAAACGGAAGCTTAATCTCGCCACATTTCCTTTCCTAACTTCCTATTCCCTTTCATTCCTTCTTTTTGAAGCTGACAACGCAATTGTGGCTCATTTGGTGGTATAAATGTCCATAGGCGGCTGTGATCACTTGACATCAGATCCCGCTTGGTCGTTTGCATTTTTTTTACAATAATGCATTTAATGAAATTTTAACCGCCAACAGATAACACACGGTCACACGGCTCAAGAAGCACAAAATTCTAAACAGGAGTCTCTTATAAGTGGGTGAGTATGAAAGAGTTTTGAGTTTGTTTTTTAATTTATTTTAGATCGCTTTTTTAGATCGAAGGTCATATACAACCACAGGAAACAATTTAATACAATGGGTTATTACAAGTTTATTAATATTTAACAATTACAAGTGTTCTATAGTATCTATTCACTGGATCATAATAAAACAAATCATGGGAGCAATTCATGGAGAGATTTTTATACAGTACCAGAACACCTTATACTTTCAAGAAAACAATGTGATAGCGCGATTTAAAGTACAGCCAGCGCCATCTCCTAACAGTCTCGACGAACTAATTTTTGTATGAAAATATACATATACAGCAAAAAAAGGAAAACTTACTCTCTTATCAGCATTATACGCTTTGCTATCAAGATCTTCGACAATCGGTTCATCGCTGCAGAGGAAGTCGAAACAGAAGCCATCTGGTGCGTTATACAAATTGTACAATGCGTGTGTCATTATATCTGACATTTTACCTAAAACAAATTAATTTAAAATTCTAATTTTACATGAATAAATGGTAACTAGTCAGAATAATTAATTATCTTTTACAATATAATTAACATTAACGAAAAAAAATAATTCTATTAAAAATAAAAAGAAAGAGAAATTCACAAATCAATGAGTCACAGCGAAGCAAGCTGCCCCAAAACACTGGCAGCATTTGTATGACCAGACTGATATGCTGGCCAAGGTAGCCGCCAACTAAATTGTAATTGAAAACAATTACAATATAGTTGGAAGCTGATAAGCAATACTATGTGAAGCCACACGGACTTCATTTTGAGAAAATGGCGTCTGAGGATATCAAACCTATTCTTAACAAATATGTTTGAAGACGTATATATCCATCTTATCTTTTCTACTTGAATAAAAATCATAATGAAGTAAAAGCTTTGGTATAATAAAAAGTTTTATGTAATAATAAGTTTTTTTTTAAATATTAGATTGGATTACATATTGCATAAAAATGAGCACACTTCAATATTCGAAACAATAAATGAAGAGGCTTTTTCAGTATTTATTTAATTTAATAGACTTGAAAATTTTCTGAATAATGTTAAATATATGACGTATTATTAGAATACACCAATATCTCCGAGTTTGACTATTTGTGGGTTAACACATTATTGGTTATCAACAACCAGCTATCAGCTAACATGAAAGAGTATACAATACTACTATGTAACAAGAGACGGGGCTTACATAAATGGACGCTGATAAGCAATACTAAGCCACACGGACTTCGTTTTGAGAAAATGGCGTCTAAAGATGTTAAACCTATTCTTAATAAATTATCTTTTCTTTTCTCTTTAGACAAAATGATATATTGAATCAAAAGCAGATAGATTTATTTAATATGTTATATAATAATAAGTTTTAAATATTTGAGATTATTTTATAAATTGCAAAATATGGAACGCACCTGAAATTCGAAACATTGAGTTAAGAAACTTTTTACCATACTTATTTAGTTTAGATGACTTCAATTTTTTTTTGAATAATGTTAAATTGGTGACGTAGTATCAAAATACATCAATATCTCAAAATTTGACTTTTTGTGAGTTGACACATTATTGCTTATCAGCATCCAAATAAAAATCTATGTATGGTGAATGCGCTAAGCTTCTTTACCAATATTCAATGTTCACAGATTATGTCAAGTTATTTAGTGATAGCCACAGATAAAAAAATATACTCGAGCAAGTTTACATTTATATAATTAAATATTATTTATGTATAATATTTGCAAAACTCTGTCTCGTAGCTGCAATTTTTCAGTTTGCTCCTATGAGTCGTAGCGTGATTTAAATTAGCCTATAGCCTTCCTCAATAAACGGGCTACCAACCAACACAAATAGATTTTTTCAAATCGAATCCAGTAGTTTCAGAGATTACCTTTTATATACAAATCTACAAATATATAAACAAATACCTCTTAATATTTTAATTAAGTATGCATATGTATTATTCAACTTACCAAGCACATCACTCCCTCTCCAGACGAACTCCATTCTATCTTCTTCTATCATCGCTTCTCTTTCTCTATGTTCTACTCTACCTGTTAAACAAATCACAGAATTTCCAAAACATTACTGAATTTTTCTTTGTATTGTTAACATCAAATAGATTTTTATTTTCACTACTTTTAAATTTATATTTTTAAAATACTATATTATATATAATTAAGGTTGGCAACTTTTAACATCATCATTAGATCATATAGCTTATGATATTTGTGGAGACGAAAAATAAATACTAGAAGATTATATTGGGTAAGTCCGAATTCGATGAAAGGTGGTATTGAGACTAAAACTATGCTAGATTGTATTTTGAAACATATCTATTAAAATGTGAGTAAAATATCAGCCTGTAAATATCACGCTGTTAAGCAAAGGCCTCCCCTCCTATCATGGAGAGGGTATTTAGAGCTTACGCTGCTCCACTGCGGTTGGCGGTTTAATACGTGTCAGAATTTCTTCCATCACATGCAGCATTCCTTACGATATTATCCTTCACGAGCTCAAGATGAATTTAAACACAAATTTAGCACTTGAAAAGTCAGCGATTCTAACCGTGGTTTTAACTCGCAATTATCTGTTGAAATCAACGTGTTCTGAACACTAGGCCATCTCGGGCACTAGGCTATAACGGATGTGAGTAAGCATATGTAAAATGTATACTTTGTATACCAAGAAAAAGACCATCGAAGCCCATTTGAGCGAGCAAGGAGGTATGCTCCCGCGTGTGTCCGTATGTGTCTATCTGCCATGCTGCCTTCGGTTTACCGCATGGTCCCAGCGTATCGTTAAGTTTTCTGAAATAAGAAAACAATTTTTTTTATATAAAATAGCTCAAAAACAAGCAGTCGGGACTCCTGATGTTAACTGATCACCGCTCATGGACAATTGAAGCACCAGAGTGGCCACAAATGCATTCCCAGCTTAAAAAGAAATAAGGAATGAAAGATTAATAGAAGGGAAGGAAAGGATTTGGCGACGATTAGGCGTAAGCTACAAAAAAGTGTTAAATGAATTCTCCTTTTGTTTTTCTTCTTTTGCTTCTTTATTAATTATTTCTACTTTCTGTACAAGTTCTCATACAAATAATAATGGTAACACATTATTATTACAATTATATCGTAGATAAATATGGCCGACGTCAAACAGAATAGTTGTGATATGCATAATCATACGATCGCACCAATTACGAATAATTTGCCGTTGGTTATTGAAGACTTCCATTATGTATAACCGAATCTTCATCAGATCTTAATTCGTTGTATACTAAAACCTTCATTGAAACATATACATTCAAATAGTGAAAACCTCATTATAATCAGATTAGAACTTTGTACCTACGGGTACGGGAACATAAGTACCTACGGGTTAAACATAGAACCTCCTTTTTTCTTAAAATGGTTAAATTCGATACATAGATGACCTTCATCATTCAACCAAAACCTATAAGAAAAACTACCTCAATCCCCAAGTATACTGGTCCAATAGCTGTAAATAGTCCACAGTAGCTTCATCAGCCTGGACCCAGCCACCACCAGCGAACTCAATCCGACCTTCAGCGACCAGCGACCTGAACGTAGCCCGCGTCGCGCCCCGCTGTTCCTTCCACCATCGCCAGAAGTATGCTGTTTCTGAGAAGGTGAATCTGTGGGGGAAACGATATATGGTGATCATGAAACTTTCAAAATACGCCTATTTCGGACATGATATAGTTGCAGACAGTTATAACATGAATACGTACACGAATAGCAAAAACTTTATACTCCTTTTTTACAAGTCGGTTCCCCCTTTTTTTAAAAACTTATTATTATTTACTAGTTGTCTCTCACGGTTGCACTTGCGTTTTTCGTTACTGCTTCGCTCGTATGAGTTGTAGCGAGATGTAATATAGCCTATAGCCTTCCCCAATAAATGGGCTATCCAACGTAAAAAGAAGTTTTAAAATCGGATCTGTAGTTTTGGAGATTACCCCCTACATACAAACTTATGCACAAATTTTACCTCATTATAATATTAGTATGAATGTTATATCGTTTATTTTAAAAGAACTTTAAGAGTCATTAAAATACTCACTTCCTTCTCTTATCGTGAAGAAGTTCAGACAAAACTGAGTGATATATGAGTTGGACATTCGCTGAGCTGACACTTGATTTAGCTGAAAATAATTTTGAGTTTGAATCATAATATACTGAAGTAACTCAATAAGTTTTTATTCACTTTCGCTTTTATAAGTTTTGCTCTCAGATTTTCATATTTACTTAGTTTTCCGGATCGGTTCGGCGGTTTATGCGTTTTAAAGCAACAAACAGACAAAGAATTGCTTTCATACCAAAAGCAAAATATCTTTTTGAAATTTGGAACCCAAATATTCATCTTATATTAATATGTAAAGCAAAAACTATTTTTTGAAATAAAAATTGCACGGACAGAGAAGAAAAAGGGGAGAGAGGAATGCAATTTTTTTTAAATTGTGCATAAACAAGTCAAACTGAATATATATATATATATATATATATATATATATATATATACACATATATATATAATATCGACGTGCTCTTTTTGTTATATGAAGATGTTGATAAGCAAAGATGTGTCAACCCATAAAAAGGGAAATTCGAAAATATTGATATATTTAGATACTGCATCACCTATTTAACATTATTCAATAAAAAAATAAAGTCATATAAACTAAATAAGTAGGAAAAATATTTTGTAATTTATACAATAATCTCATATATTTAAAAGACTTTTTATTAGATAATATATTAAATAGATCAACCTGCTTTTAATTCATTATATCTTTTATCAAAAAAGGAAAGAAAATGTGGACAAATACTTATTAAAACAAATCAATTAAAAATAGGCCTGACGTCTTTAGACGCCATTTTCTCAAAATGAAGTTCGTGTGGCTTGACACAGTATTGCTTATCAGCGTCCATGTTTATGTTTTCTTACTGCCATAATAATATTCGTCAAATGTCTTCACCCAACCAGCGTCCATGTGTGAATGTGGGATGATGTGAACGTTTAACGCTCCGTCTCGTGTCACTGGACATTGCTGTAGAAAAAAAAAACATTAAATACTCCTAAGAGTCTTATAAGTATAAGACGAGAATTACATTTGTAAGTTTTACTCTCGAGAACGACATAAAATAACTCTGTAACCTAGAACGAGATTCGTCGTAAATAATTACCAAAACAGTGAATGTCAAAATTAATTGACAGTAAATTCTTTCAGGTGTAAAGCAATGAGAAATAACTTGTGTAAATCTTTATGAAAGTCTGAGAGCAAAACTTATAAGTGTATTATATACATAAAATATAGCCTATGAGTTATAACCATTTGGAATAAAATATTGCATTTTGCTGCTATGCCAAGAGTCTGTAGGCAATACAATATACCTACTTTCAATGCAACATGCTGATTTAGATATAAGAGTTGCCTCAATACAATACTTTATTAATATATTACAGCTGTATATATTGTTCTTATGTATATAATATAATATAATTGACATTTATTTTAATTTTTGTTTTTTGTTTTAAGTTAGCAATTTATTAATTTTACGTTTCTTCATTTCTATTTATAAAATGTTAATTATTTATATGAGCAAGCTGTGGTCTCCTATAATTGAAGGAGCACACATATTGTGCTAAAGTAACATTGTCCTTTTTTTAATTTTTTTTTGTGTATCTTTTGTTGGAGATCCTAAAATAAAATAAAATAAATAGGTAGGTAACTTTCCAAATACAAAAATCTTATCTATACTAATAATAAAATTCTAGCGGGTCGATGTCTGTACATGGAAGATATATGAACAAAAATCTTACTGGGGGCCTTTACCAACGCAATAGAACCCAAAACTATGATTTTTAGAATTCTTATCTGTTTGTCTGTTTGTCTGTTTATCTGTGGGTTTGTGCACGCTAATCTCAGAAACGGCTTATCCGATTTAGATGCGGTTTTCACTAATATATTGTGGTAAGCTTCACTTAACATTTAGGGTTTGTTTCATGTCAATCGGTTCATAAATAAAAAAGTTATGTCAATTTAAGGGTTCACGTCGAACATTATTTTGTACTTTTCACTAAATGCATGAAAGTATATACAGTACTTATATCAAAAAATACATTTTTAAATTTTTGTCTGTCAGTCTGTCTGTCTATCTGTTTGTTCCGACTAATCTTTAAAACGGCTGAATCAATTTTGATGGTACTTTTACTTGCAGTTAGCAAATGTTATAAGGAGTGACTTAGGCTAACTTCTATTTTAGATATTTTTAATCGATACTTACAAAAAAAATCTAACGGGTCGCTGTCTGCACATGACAGATATATAAAAAAATATATATATTATTGGGGGTCTTTAACTAACCAAATAGAACCCAAAACAATAATTTTTAGATATTTGTCTGTTTATCTGTGAGTTTGTGTCCGCTAATCTCAGAAACGGCTTATCCGATTTAGATGTGGTTTTCATTAATATATTGCAGTAAGCATCACTTAATATTTAGTGATTGTTTCATTTCAATCGGTTCATAAATAAAAAATTATCTAAATTTATGAGTTCACATTGAACATTATTTTGTATTTTTCACTAAATGCATGAAATTATATTCAGTACTTTCATCAAAAAATCCAATTTTTAAATTTTTTGTCTGTCAGTCTATTTCCTACAACTAATCTCTGAAACAGCTGAATCAAATTTGATGGGACTTTCACTTGCAGTTAGGGGATATCCATTAATCACGTGAGGCCCAGATGAGGGAGAAGGGATGGAAGAAAAAAATTACGAAATATCACAAAGTCTAAAAAGTTCTTAAAAACATTACTTGATTATTGTAGAGCCCCTATACCTAGCTAATATTATAAGGATTAACTTAGGCTACTTTTATTAAAAAAATATATTTATTTCAATGAATAAGTAAAAAGAGATAGTTCTCTTAATATTTTGTTATTGTGTAATCGCGATAACAAAATATTGTAGAACCCAATAAAATAGTGAACAATTTCTGATTTAAAAAGGGAAGGATATACATCTATACATTTAAATGGATGCTAATAAGCAATAATGTGTCAACCCACAAAAAGTCAAATTTAAGATATTGATGTATTTTGATACTACGTCACCTATTTAACATTATCCAAACAAATTTCAAGTCATCTAAACTAAATAAGTATGGAAAAAAGTTTCTTAACTCAATGTTTCGTATTTCAGGTGCGTTACATATTTTGCAATTTATAAAATAATCTCAAATATTTACAAACTTATTATTATACTAGCTTTTGCCTGCGACTTTGTCCGCGTTTTCGTCGCTTTTCGAAAAAAAGTAGCGTATGTCCTTCGTCAGGGTTCAGTGGTTTTGATGTGACAGACAGATTAATTATCGTAATTTAATACTGAAATATAATATGTCATTCCACAATACTTGATTTCTATGATTTTTTTTTATTAAATAGGTAATAATGTTAACTTTTTTAAATTAGGGATGAGTGAGAGTATTATAAACGTAAGAGTAAACAAATATAATCAGAATTCTCCGAACTGCTAACCTATCAGGAGTTACACGTGTTATTGCGAGTCAACCATAAAAGATAGCCATATGCTGTTGCGGGATATTTTTTAGGAAATTTTATGTAGACTATTTCCGTCATACATGATTTCTATGTAACTTTAACCATTAAGGATGCATACGCAACGAAAGCTTAAAAATTGGATTAATGTCTCCCGTTTTCCCTTTATTACTCTGCTCCTATTGATTGTATCGTGATGAAAAGTATACTATAACCTGCTCAGGAGTATGAAGAATAATTGTACTAAGTTTTGTTAAAATCCATCGAGTAGTTTTTGTTTCTATAAGGAACATACATACAGACAGACAGGCAGACAGACAAAAATTTTACTGATTGCATTTTTGGCATCAATATCGATCACTAATCACCCCCTGATAGTTATTTTGAAAATATATTTCATGTACAGAATTGACCTCTCTACAGATTTATTATAAGTATAGATAACATCTTCTATATCTATATCTATATCTATATCTATACTAATAATAAAATTCTAGCGGGTCGCTGTCTGTACATGGAAGATATATGAAAAAACATATTATAAGGGGCCTATACCAACGCAATAGAACCCAAAACAATGATTTTTAGAATTCTTATCTGTTTGTCTGTTTGTCTGTTTGTCTGTTTGTCTGTTTGTCTGTTTGTCTGTTTATCTGTGCGTTTGTGCACGCTAATCTCAGAAACGGCTTATCCGATTTAGATGCGGTTTTCACTAATATATTGTAGTAAGCTTCACTTAACATTTAGGGTTTGTTTCATGTCAATCGGTCCATAAATAAAAAATTTATGTCAATTTAAGGAATCACGTTGAACATTTTTTTGTGTTTATAACTAAATACATGAAAGTATATACAGTACTTACATAAAAAAATTCATTTAAAAAAAATTGTCTGTCAGTCTGTCTGTCTATCTGTTTGTTCCGACTTATCTCTAAAACGACTTAACCGGTTCTGATGGTACTTTTTGCAGTTAGCAAATGTTATAAGGAGTGACTTGGGGTTACTTCTATTTTAGATATTTTTAAATCTATATATATGAAAAAAATTCTAACGGGTCGCTGTCTGTACATGTAAGATATATGAAAAAAAATATTGGAGGCTTTTACCTACGCAATAGAACCCAAAACAAAATTTGTTAGAATTTTTGTCTGTTTGTCTGTTTATCTGTGCGTTTGTGCCCGCTAAAAAGATATGTCAACTTATGGGGTCACGTCGAACATTATTTTGTGATTTTCACTAAATGCATGAAAGTACTTATATCAAGTACTGTCAGTCTGTTTCTTACGACTAATCTCTGAAACAGCTGAATCAAATTTGATGGGACTTTCACTCGCAGTTAGAGGATGTCCATTAATCACGTGAGGCCCAGAGAAGGGAGTGGGAATGGAAGAAAACAATCACAAAATATCACAAAGTCTAAAAAGTTCTTAAAAACATTACAGCAGCCCCTATAGCTAATATTATAAGGATCAAATTAGGCTACTTATATTAAAAAAATATATTTATTATAATCAATAAGTAAAAAAGAGAATTACACGATAACAAAATATTGGAGAAACCTATACAATAGTGAACATTTTCCGATTTAAGAAGGGACAAATAAATAAAATTGATGTGTCTGTTTGTAATTTTAAATAAATGCATATGAAAGTATACACGGTACTTACAACAAAATTACCAATTTTAAAATTTTTGTCTATCTGTCACGCGGTTTGTTTCGGCTAATATCTGAAACAGCTGGACCGATTTTGATGAAACTTTCACTAGCAGAAAGCCAATTTTATAAGGAACAAAATCGAAACCAATAAAATAGTGAATAATATCTGATTCAAATAGGGAAGGTATATATTATATTAATATAATCATTTTAAAAAATAATATATTTACTGGGTAATTTTTTTACTGGATATGATAGAACAAAACCGAAACTATAAGCAAAAGCGAAAAATAATTTAAGTCACAGAGCCGACTTTGATTAAAACTAAAACTGCATCATTAGTTTTTTCAAAAATAAGTTTTCCTAGCCAGAAACGAACACGTTGATTTTGCAAAAAAATAACATTCTGTAGTATTGCACCATCTGATACTGTCACACATTATAAAGATCAACTTTAGTGAGGTAATACTATACAGTAAACTGCAACAAAAAGAAAAGGCTATTTTTTTTACAAAATTCTATCAAATTCTTACATTAATTAAATCTTTAGCAACGGGATGTTGTAACGCTAATAGCGGGCGAGTACAATAGCCGAGTCCAGTGAAATGTATGTAGATTTTCAACAAATTGATTCATCTTTTTAAGAATTATCTAAACCTACCTAGGTAACTCAGTAGATGACGGGGAAAAAAACAAACGTGACATTCTATCAACTTTGTATAGCTTACATAGAAAAAAAAGACAAACATAAAAGAAGTTACTGTGAGTTTTTTATATTTTCGATTGCATTGATCACACTCTTCCTCACTTTAGTAGGTGACTAGCATTTTGATGCAATTTATAAAGAAATCGTTCGAAGTAACGCACATTTTTTTCTAAACTTACCGGAACCCATGATTTAACCCACATATTTGATTATGTCTATGTAGAATCGAATACTTAACTTTATTAATGTATAGATTTAATGTTATTTTGTAAAAAAAAACCTTTTCCTTTAATTTGCCGCTTACTATTACTTTCCAAAAGTTGATCTTTACAAGTGACACTATTAGGTGGTGCAATAATACAGAATGTATTTTTTTTAATTAGTGGGTTCTATTTCTGGCCAGGAAAATCATGAAATAAAAAAAATTATGATGCAGTTTTAGATTTTTCAAAATCGGACACGAGACTCTATAAAGTATCTTTCGCGATTCCTTATAGTTCCGGATTTGGCCTATTAAGCCCAGTAGAAAAAGTCACCCGATATATAATACAAGGAGAACCTAGGTGCGAACTTACTGTTTTGCAGTCGATATTTTAAAGACTACCACAAAATAACTTTTCTTCAACATTTACAGTAAAAACCGTGGAGGAATACTATATCTGAGTTAGTGTCTGCTTATAAATACAACCAGAAAGTTCCCAGATTCAAAGTAAAAAGCTCCTTTCTTGAGCAGCACTGCAGACTATTATAACCTTGCTTTGCAGGAGACATGCCAAGCATTCTGTAATCCACGCGAACGAAGTCGCGGGCACAGCTAGTTAATTATATTAGTGTATGTGAATAGTCATGTGGTATATGTAAATAGTCATGCGGCATCGAGTAAATTAAGGATTCTAATTTACCTTACGAGATTACGAGATACTTAATTAGAAATCATGTTAAGTATTTAGAACACCACACTTATACATATATGGACGCTAATAAGCAACACTGTGTCAAGCCACACGGCCTTTATTTTGAAAAAATGGCGTCTAAACATGTCAAACCTATTTTTAACAATTTTAATAAATAAAACCTTTTATCTAATAATGTTTTTGAAATATGGATGCTGATAAGCAATAATGTGTCAACCCACAAAAAGTGATATTCTTAGATATTGGTGTATTTTGATACTGCATCACCTATTTAACATTATTAAAAAGAAATTGAAGTCATATAAACTAAATAAGTACGGAAAAAAGTTTCTTGATTAATTGGTTCGAATTTCAAGTGCGTCACATATTTTGCAATTTATACAATAATCTCAAACATTTGAAACTTTTTGTTTGATAATATATTAAATATGACACTCTGATTTTAATTAATTATACCTTTTATCAAAAAATAAAAGATAAAATTGATATATACTTCAAAAGTATATATCAATTTTATCTTTTATTTTTTGATAAAAGGTATAATTAATTAAAATCAGAGTGTCATATTTAATATATTATCAACAAAGTCCAATAGTATGAGTTTACTTGTATAAATTGCAAAATACTGAGACGCACTTGAAATTCGAAACATCAAATTAAGAAACTCTTTTCCATACATATATACTTTAAATGACTTAAATTTTTTTTAATAATGTTAAATAAACAACTTATTATCAAAATACACCAATAACACGGAATTTTATTTTTTGTGGCTTGACACATTATTGCTTATTAGCATCCATATTATGTATACATAAACGATCTTTAAAGACTTAGCACTCCCATTTCAAAATTATTGTTTATACTTTTCTATAAAAACAATTATTTTGTGGTGTAAATAATAAAAAAAATTGTTCACCTTATATCCACATTCCACGGGTTTATTTATTAAATCACTTTTATTTATTAACGCAAATAAAATTATATACTTTAACATTTTAATGCACATAAGTTTTCTTAAATAACACTTTAACTTTTATTAAACATATTTTTAATGTAATATTAATGATATTATTTTAATTTACATTTTTTGTTTTTAAAGATATTTTCTTATGTATATATTTTTTTCTTTTATTTATGTTGTTCTAATTATTGATTATAAAGTTTTTTTTATTATTATATAATTTATAGATATAATTCACAATTTGCAATCAATGATAAATTAGTATTTTATTAATATTAATTTTATATAAAGATTAATGATTATAAGTGTTAACAATTCTGACTGTCCGTAAAACGCAAGTGAAGTGGTTTGATTACGCGTTTCACAATCATGTGATCGTAATAATTATAAAGGTAAATCCATAATTGTTAATAATAACTGGTCAAGTGCGAGTAGGACTCGCGCACCGAGGGTTCCGTATAAACTTATAGAAATCTATATAAGACTAACCCATCTACGCCATTTGTGGTCTTCATCATCAGTTCCAACATAAGTTACTATCAAAAATACCTAAATCGGTATACGCTTGCCTATAATATTTGAGGAGTTCCCTCAATTTCTCCAGGATCCCATCATCTGATCCTGACCTGAAGACAATGGGACCACCTTGGAAGTATACCTTTTCAAACAAAAAAAAATTTTGAAAATCGGTACCCAAATGGCGGCGTAATCGGCGAACAAACATAAAAAAAAATTAAATACAAGGTCGAATTGAAAACACTCCTTTTTAGAAGTCGCTTAAATATAATCAAATATTATGTAAATATGGATCACGTCCCAAAAACTATTTTGAAACTACTTAGGAGCACTTTAATTTAAAACACGATCATGGATGCAATCCATGGAAACACAAAATTTTATTTTAAGTACTAATACACCTTATACTTTCATAAAAGCAAAGTTATAGCGCGATTCAGGATACACCTAGCGCCATCTCTTGACAATTTCAATGAACTAACTTGTTGACTGACATTAACAACATAATTATATTATATTTTATTCTCGTTTTATTTTTATTTATATTCTACTACACTCCACTACCCCTGCACTACGTTCGTAAAATATTTAGATTTACATTATCAATCAAAATATCGAAATATATATTAGTGTTGCCAAGACGAAAGTAATTAGTCCTTAATTCGAACAAAACTAATTGTTTATTTATAAATAACTAATTATATTACTAATAACCAGAAGACTTAAATGTGTAGATAAATAAGTAAATTAAATAACTCGATCTGTTCGAATTTAATTTTAAAATTTTCGTACTAAGTCAATACGAGTACTTAAATCAAATCGCGTGAAGCTCTTATATTGAATGTTAATTACGTGATGACGTTATAAATCGACGATAAAACTTTTAAATGAAAAGTTTATTTTATAATTTTTAGCGCGTTTAAATAATAATTAAAATAAAAATTTTTATTAATCGAGCAGAATTATATCACAGTTAATGTCATAATGTTGTAATAGATGGCATTAGCTGTACGCTGCATCGCGCTATCATTTTGTTAGCTGCGATATATAGATTGCATTGCGTTGTTTAGAAAAGTTTGCTACTTTTTAATGTTTTCGTATTGATACAAATTTCTTCTCAGTGTTTGTAAAATAGTTTTTTTGACCATGGTCAACTTCTGTGTTAATTTGTTACAAGTACATATAATTTTAATTCTAAGATTAATATATTTTCCGCTTGATCAATTTACAACTTGATACATTTACGCGTTCCTGAGAAAAAGGTTGAAAGACAGACGTACAGACTGACAGACACACGAACAGAAATTTACAGTTTTCGGATTTTTTCCTTTATATATACTAAAGGACCTTGCTCCTGGCCAAATTTCATAATGCTTGGTCAATGGGAAGTACCCTATAGGTTTTGATTCCCTTGCGAATACGTTAAAAACGCTATCATACTTAAAATATGTGATATAAATGACCGTATCTTTTGATTGCCTTAACTTAGAAGTTTGATTTTTTCACAGCTCTTAGTAATTATAACTCTGAGTACTTGACATTGATACAAATTTGTTACCTTCACGCGTTTCTGAGAAAAAGGTTGAAAGACAAACTTACACACAGACAAACATACATACAAAAATTTACAGTTTTCAGATTTTTTCCTGTATTTGTACCATAAGATCTTACTTCTTGCCAAATTTCATCGTGCTAGGTCAATGAGAAGTACCCTATAGGTTTTGATTCCCTTGCGAAAACGCTAAAATGGTCAAAATATACGACATATTTTCCATTATCTTTTGATTGCGTTGACTTATAACTTTAATATTTTCACGGCCGCATGTCATCGTAGACTTGAGTATATGATATTAATTTCAACATGATACGTCCATGCATTTCTGAGAAAAAAGGGTTGACATCCCGACAGACAGACAGACAGACAGACAGACAGACAGACAGACAGACAGACAGACACACAGACAGACGGACAACAAAGTGATCCTATAAGGGTTCCGTTTTTCCTTTTAAGGTACGGAACCCTAAAAAATTATATAATAAGTTCTGCTTCTGACGCGGCTTTTTCTAAAGTCTGAAGTTGTACTTTTCCGAAACCGTGCTTGACTTTCAACAACTTTCAATTGTAAATTGAGGTTAAAGATCTTTATTCTCAAAAGAAATTTTACATTTCACTTAATGTGAAAATATAAAACATTTAGATTTAGTTGTGAGCGTTGAGACAATTATATAAGATAACGAAATGCATACAAACCAAGTAAAAACAAATAAATAAGGAAAAAGAACAATACAAATTTACAGTTACAAAAATTTTGGTACATAAAGAGGTGAATCGAAAACAATAATAATAAAACTTACATTCATGTCAATAACTAAAAATATACATATGTTAAACATTATTATTATTTGTTTTTCGATTCACCTCTTTATGTACCCAAATTTTTGTAACTGTAAATTTGTATTGTTCTTTTTCCTTATTTATTTGTTTTTTACTTGGTTTGTATGCATTTCGTTATCTTATATAATTGTCTCAACGCTCACAACTAAATCTAAATGTTTTATATTTTCACATTAAGTGAAATGTAAAATTTCTTTTGAGAATAAAGATCTTTAACCTCAATTTACAATTGAAAGTTGTTGAAAGTCAAGCAACAGGTTTCGGAAAAGTACCAACTTCAGACTTTAGAAAAAGCCGCGTCAGAAGCAGAACTATTATATAATTTTTTAGGGTTCCGTACCTTAAAACGGAAAAAACGGAACCCTTATAGGAACCCTTATAGGATCACTTTGTTGTCCGTCTGTCTGTCTGTCTGTCTGTCTGTCGGGATGTCAACCCTTTTTTCTCAGAAATGCATAGACGTATCATGTTCAAATTAATATCATATACTCAAGTCTACGATGACATGCGGCCGTGAAAATATTAAAGTTCTAAGTCAACGCAATCAAAAGATAATGGAAAATATGTCGTATATTTTGACCATTTTAGCGCAAGGGAATCAAAACCTATAGGGTACTTCCCATTGACCTAGCACGATGAAATTTGGCAAGAAGTAAGATCTTATGGTACAAATAAAGGAAAAAATCTGAAAACTGTAAATTTTTGTATGTATGTTTGTCTGTTTGTAAGTTTGTCTTTCAACCTTTTTCTCAGAAACGCGTGAAGGTAACAAATTTTTATCAACGTCAAGTACACAGAGTTGTAATTACTAAGAGCTGTGAAAAAATCAAACTTCTAAGTTAACGCAATCAAAAGATACGGTCATTTATATCACATATTTTAAATATGATAGCGTTTTCAACGTTTTCGCAAGGGAATCAAAACCTATAGGGTACTTCCCATTGACCAAGCATTATGAAATTTGGCCAGGAGCAAGGTCCTTTAGTATACATAAAGGAAAAAATCCGAAAACTGTAAATTTCTGTTCGTGTGTCTGTCAGTCTGTACGTCTGTCTTTCAACCTTTTTCTCAGGAACGCGTAAATGTATCAAGTTGTAAATTGATCAAGCGGAAAATATATTAATCTTAGAATTAAAATTATATGTACTTGTTACAAATTAACATAGAAGTTGACCATGGTCAAAAAAACAATTTTACAAACACTGAGAAGAAATTTGTATCAATACGAAAACATTAAAAAGCAGCAAACCTTTGTAAACAACGTAATGCAATCTATATATCGCAGCTAACAAAATGATAGCGCGATGCAGCGTACAGCTAATGCCATCTATTACAACATTATGACATTAACTGTGATATAATTCTGCTCGATTAATAAAAATTTTTATTTTAATTATTATTTAAACGCGCTAAAAATTATAAAATAAACTTTTCATTTAAAAGTTTTATCGTCGATTTATAACGTCATTACGTAATTAACATTCAATATAAGAGCTTCACGCGATTTGATTTAAGTACTCGTATTGACTTAGTACGAAAATTTTAAAATTAAATTCAAACAGATCGAGTTATTTAATTTACTTATTCATCTACACATATAAGTCTTCTGGTTATTAGTAATATAATTAGTTATTTATAAATAAACAATTAGTTTTGTTCGAATTAAGGACTAATTATTTTCGTCTTGGCAACACTAATATATATTTCGATATTTTGATTGATAATGTAAATCCAAATATTTTACGAACGTAGTGCAGGGGTAGTGAAGTGTAGTAGAATATAAATAAAAATAAAACGAGAATAAAATATAATATAATTATGTTATTAATGTCAAAGTCAACAAGTTAGTTCATTGAAATTGTCAAGAGATGGCGCTAGGTGTATCCTGAATCGCGCTTTAACTTTTTTTTTTGAAAGTATAAGGTGTATTAGTACTTAAAATAAAATTTTGTGTTTCCATGGATTGCTTCCATGATCGTGTTTTAAATTAAAGTGCTCCTACGTAGTGTCAAAATAGTTTTTGGGACGTGATCCATATTTTCATAATATTTGACTATATTTAAGCGACTTCTAAAAAGGAGTGTTTTCAATTCGACCTTGTATTTAATTTTTTTTTATGTTTGTTCGCCGATTACGCCGCCATTTGGGTACCGATTTTCAAATTTTTTTTTTTGTTTGAAAAGGTATACTTCCAAGGTGGTCCCATTGTCTTCAGGTCAGGATTAGATAATGGGATCCTGGAGAAATTGAGGGAACTCCTCAAATATTATAGGCAAGCGTATACCGATTTAGGTATTTTTGATAGTAACTTATGTTGGAACTGATGATGAAGACCACAAATGGCGTAGATGGGTTAGTCTTATATAGATTTCTATAAGTTTGTACGGAACCCTCGGTGCGCGAGTCCTA
The DNA here is from genome assembly GCA_037950945.1 of Hypolimnas misippus. Lineage (NCBI taxonomy): Eukaryota > Metazoa > Arthropoda > Insecta > Lepidoptera > Nymphalidae > Hypolimnas > Hypolimnas misippus. The sequence goes on from JBBEEQ010000021.1 coordinate 3,325,988, forward strand.
CTCGCACTTGACCAGTTTTTTTATATCTTTACGAAAACTGTGTCTGACTAAAATACAGTCACTGATAGTAAATTCTTTCAGATGTAAGGCGAGAATTACTAATAAGTTTTGTTCTAAGACTTTCATAAAGATTTACATAAGTAATTTCTCATTGATTTACACCTGAAAGAATTACTGTGAGTGCCTTATTTTTGGCATTCACAGCTTTCAGAACTACTTACAATATCTGTTGCTAGATTACAGAGCTGTTTTATATCGCTCTCGAGAGTAAAACTTACAAATGAAATTCTCGCCAAAAGCAATGAAACAAATAAATAGTACATTGAGACGTATTTTAAGGCTTGATACTAATAATATCCTTTACAAAACATCTGATTCACAATCTATTTTTATGTATAAAAGTGAAAGATCACTCACTCACTCATCACGAAATCTCAGAACGTACAAATGCTAGGGGTTTCAAATTTGGTTCTTGTTAGGATGTAGGTGCTCACTAAGATGGGATTTTGCAAAATTCGATTCCTAAGAGGGTAAAACGGGGGTTAGAAGCTTGTATAAAAATCCTTTGTTAAGCACGCGTAAAACCGCGGGGAGGCCGCTACTTTCCACATATGTGAAATGTATATATGTTATAAATATAGAAATATGTATTTCAATCGCCGTTATGAACGTAACTTTGCGAATTCACAGTGAAGCCTAGGTTCGGTTTCTTAGTAAAATCAACATAGTCGTTTTTCCAAAACATTCAACAAAACGATACAAAAGGAATTACACGAATCGACTTATTCTTTTATAAGCACACGAATAGCAAAGACGGATCCATTGTTATGCACGATGGGCATGCTAACGATCGTAATGGGTTTTGTGACGTCACAGACATGCCCTAGTAAAACAGTTTTACATTTGCCACAAAATAAGTTTAAAGCCTATATAAAAATCTTTAATAAATAAAGCATATTATATTATACAAGAATATTTTGATGACAAAGAGGCGTGGATTTGATACGCGTTGATTTTCTATCCGGATAACATAATTAAAATGTAATAAAAATAAATTATGTATAAATGATTTTAAAAGAGTTACTATCGAGTTTCTTGCCGGTTCTTCTCGTTAGAGACTACATTCTATACCGGTGGTAGCTTTATAAAAATCAAAAATAGAAATATGACATGTAACTTGACGATTCGAAAGTGCTTTAAAAGCCCATTTGAATAAAATATATTTTGAGTTTGGGTTTGAGTGAAAACAATAAATAAATATGGGTTAGTGAATTTATGTAATGATAGTTTCAATCCTCAATCCTGAATATACATTGTTATATACAGGTAGATTTTATAAATAGGTATTGATACTTATGTACATGTTGAGTGATTCATATGAGCAATTTCATACTTCGACCAGCACTTTGTATATTGCAAAACATCGAACTATATGTTCGACTAGCTGTGCCCGCGACTTCGTTCGCGTGGATAACAGAATGCGTGGCATGCAAAGCATAGTTATAATAGCCTGCGGTGAAGAAAAGAGCCTTTTACTTTGGATTTGGAAAATTTCTGGTTGTATTTATAAGCAGACACTAACTCAGATACGGTATTCCTCCACGGTGTTAACAATAAATGTTGAAGAAAAGTGTTTTGTGCTAGTCTTTTTAAAATGTGAATTTTTTAACTAAACTTGATAGGCCAAATCCGGAACTATAAGGAATCGCGAAAAATGCTTAAAGGAGTCTCGTGTCCGATTTTGAGAAATTTAAAACTGCATCATAAGTTTTTTTGATTTCATGATTTTCTTGGTCAGGAATAGAACCCACTAATTTTGAAAAAAAATCATTATTGCACCACCTAATATCACCTGTAAGAATCAACTTTAGGAAAGTAATAGTAAGCGAAAAATAAAAGGAAAAGATTTATTTTTATACAAAATAACATTAAATCTATACATGAATTAGAAGTTAAGTAATCGATTCTACACAGACATAATCAAATATGTGGGTTAAGTCATGGGTCCCGGTAAGTTTAGAAAAAAGTAAGCATTACTTCGAACGATTTGTTTATAGGTTGCATCAAAATGCTAGTCACCTACTAAACTAAGAAAGGAGAGTGTGACAATCGAAAATATATAAAATGAATAACTCACAGTAACTTCTTTTATGTTGTCTATTTATTCTATGTGAGCTATACAAAGTTGATAGAATGTGACGTTTGTTTTGGTCCCCGTTACCTAGGTAGGTTTGAATAATTCTTAAAAAGGTTAATCAATTTATTGAGAATCTACATTTCACTTCACTCGGCTATTGTACTCACCCACTATTAGCGTTAAAACATCCCGTTATATTTTAAAATTTAACTTTTGGGTATGATCTTTTTTTTTGAAGAATTACTACAGATTTAATTAATGTATGAATTTGATAGAATTTTGTAAAAAATTAGTCTTTTCTTTTTATTGCATTTAACTGTATACTATTACTTGACTAAAGTTGATCCTTATAATATGTCACAGTATCAGATGATGCAATAATACATAATATTAATTTTTGCAAAATCATCGTGTTCGTTTCTGGCTAGGAAAACTTATTTTTTAAAAAACTAATGATATAGTTTTAGTTTTTATCTAAATCGGCTCTGTGACTCCTTTAATTATTATTTTTTGCTATTGCTTATAGTTTCGGATTTGGTCTATCATATCCCCTAACAAAAAAAATTTTAAAAATGGATTTTTTTATTTAAGTACTGTATATACTTTCATGCATTTCGTGAAAAGTCCAAAATAATGTTCGAGGTGAACCCTTAAATTGACAACTTTTTTATTTATGGACCAATTGACATGAAACAAAGCCTAAATGTTAAGTGAAGCTTACTACAATATATTAGTGAAAACTGCATCTAAATCGGATGAGCCGTTTCTGAGATTAGCGTGCACAAACGCACAGATAAACATACAAACAGACAAACAGACAAACAGACAAACAGACAAACAGACAAACAGACAAACAGACAAACAGATAAGAATTCTAAAAATCATTGTTTTGGGTTCTACTGCGTTGATAAAGGCCGATAAAGGCTGATAAAGGATAATATATTTTTTTTAATATATCTTCCATGTACAGACAGCGACCCGCTAGAATTTTATTATTAGTATAGATGATTCGAAATATTAAATGAAGAAACTTTTTTTCCGTACCTATTTAGTTCAGATGACTCGAAAACATCGAATAATGTAAAACACGTGACGCAGTATCAGAATACATGATATCAATGTAGTATAAGCATTCAATAATAAGTTTTAATATATTTTGACAGACACGTTGGCGCAGTGGTCACTGCTACTGACTAAATCGCTAAAAGTCGCGGGTTCGATCCCCGCTCGGCGTCTGTATTGGCCATGCGGATGTTTGTCGTGGTCTGCGTGTTTGTGTTAGTGTTGTGTGTTTCCGGACCCCCGACACAAAGTCATGAGATCTTAATGGGGGCCGTTGAGTGTGATGCGTTTATTTAACTATGTCGAGCCACACGGAATTGACATAGTATTGGTTATCAGCGTTCTTATATTCATTTAATTGCTTATATAATACAAACAACTTTATTGCCAATGAAAATGTAATATGATTTTTTTAATTACAACACTTTCAAGACTTAATCGAATGAGTCAAAATTTAAATCGATTTGATTGCAACATGATCGATAATTTATAACATTCAAAACGATACAATGCAATAATAATTAGTGATAATTTTAATTGCAGAGACAATAATTAATTAAGCTATAGCGTAATAAGACTCCTACATTAATATTTTTAATCTGTATTTTAGGTCAAATACAAACTGGAGTTTTTTTTTAATTTCACTAATCTTGTGTAACGACTTGACGATTTTGTCAATACTTTTTTGTTTGAAATTCTAAAATCTTATTCTTGGTTAAATAAATTTAGTAAATTTCTTTTAAATTTAATGCCACTTAATATATTTCAGGGCTAAGTACATAATTTATATATAATATAAGTTGGTACTTAAAAATACCTATAAGTGTTATACGTAGTTAACGTCCTTGTGGTTTAATCTCAATGTTTACAAAGGTCAGTGATGAAAAGATAGACGTACAAGATTCGTATAAAAGAGTAACTATCCAGTTTCTTGCCGGTTCTTCTCGGTAGAATCTGCGTTCCGAACCGGTGGTAGCTTCATTATTTATGTAAATTTTTTTTTTGTTATTTTCATGTATGACGATTCAAAAGTGCTCGTAAGAGCCTACTTGAATAAAGTATTTTTTTATTTTGATTTTTTTTATATAAATATATAGACATTATATTATGTAACTATGTTTATGTTATATATGGATTTTGGTATACCGAATACAAAACATTTTCATATAACTGAGGTAGAGCCTAGCTGTAGCCTACTGAATGAAGTAAAGAAACAGTCTATATATATCCCACTGCTGGGTAAAGGCCTCCTCTACTATTAAGGAGAAGGTAAAGAGCTTAATCCACTACGCTGCTCCTTTGCGGGTTATATATATACATGTGTCAGATTTTCGCCCGTCATATGCAGGTTTCCTAAAGATATCTCGGCATGGGCTTAGTATATGCTGAATTTAGTACAGGATAAAAAATCAATTACTAATCATAAACTGTGTGTATTGACAATATTTTAAAAGAGTAACTATCGAGTTTCTTGCCGGTTCCTCTCGGTCGAATCTACGTTCCGAACCGGTGGTAGCTTCATTATTGATGTAATTTTTTTTGTTTTTTCATGTGTAGACGATTCAAAAGTGCTCGTGAGAGCCTACTTGAAAAAAGTATTTTTTGTTTTTTTTTTTTCGTTCAACACCGAGCTCGAGATGAATTTAGACCTAAATTTACCACTTGAAAACTCAGTGGTGCCGGCCATCTCGGCTCTATATAAATATATGTATATAAAAAGTAGTAGTCTTCATTAGTACGCCCGTGTGAAACCGACGCCAGCAGTAATATATAATTAAGATATGAAAAATATATACATATAAAATACACATAAAACAGAAATAAAAATTCACAAATAATTACATAAAACTATACAAATGATTCAACAATTTAATGTTAAATTCTTGTTATTTTATAAATCAACGTAAGATACGAAATTTGTAGCTGATGCATTAAAATGCGGTGCGACTAACGGCGAATTAAAATAAATATAAGGGTGAAATTACATTTGTAAGTTTTACTCTTAAAGTTTTATAAAACACCTTTGTAACCTCACTTTACGAAAGCTGTGACTGCCCAAAATACAGTAAATTCTTTCAAGCGTAAAGCAATGACAAACAACATAAGTAAATCTTTATGAAAGTCTAAGAACAAAACTTAAACTTAATTCTCTCCTTAGATTTACCAATGATATTAAATATAGATATAATATAAGCTCATGGATCATGCTCACCCAGAATGCTGATTAAATTGGACGATGTTACCTAGCAACTAGCTAGAGACTGAGTGATTTTAATGTTTTAAAATCACTCAATCTATAGACTAAATATAAAAATCATCATGTTAGAAATGGCGACATTACGAATGTGCGGCCTTAGCTCAATTGATAGAGCACCGAACACGGAATGCAGAAAGGTGTAGGTTCAAATCCCGCTATGACGTAATATAAGTTTAATATTATTTATACACTTGTGGAATAACAAATCCTTACTAATAGTATAAAATTAACTCTGTCTGCGTGTTACTCAATCACTAAACTACTGAACGATTTAAATACATTTTGGTGCAGAGATAGTGTAGAAAAGGACATAGGCTATTTTAATACAAAAAGGCATTACAGGGTTGGAATAGGAGGATGACAGTTTGTATGAAAAATACGTAACTTTTAAAGCTAGAACCTTGAAACCTAGTTTTTTTTTAAATCGCACTTGTCAAATTAAAAATAAACTTAAAAACATCACACGAGAGATACCGCGAGCAACCGCTATTAATAAAATAAAGTATTTGATATTGAACTGTTAATAAAATCGCTCCCGCTGACGCTAGGTGACGCCATTTTGTGCTAATATCGCCCGCAGTGGCGCCACATAGTAATTGTTGATGTAATGTTGCTATCGAGGTCTGTGTCTGCTGCTTTATGGCAATGTAGTATATGGAATTATTAAAGATTGATTGACATTTAGAATTATTTTCACATTGTGTTTAAAAATCGAATTTGTAGGTTAACAAGGATACATAAATGAAAAAAATCTCATATAAATTTATTGTTAACTAGACTTCCTTTATATTAGTTACTATTATTTTAGCGTTGGATAGCTCATTTATTCACGAAGGTTATAGGCTATATTACATCACGCTACGACTCATAAAAACGAAGCAGTAAACAACGCGAGTGAAACTGCGTGAGACAGCTAGTGTAAAATAATAATTTATCACATAAATGCTTTCCAATAAAGTAATTTAAAAATCCACAGGCAAAAGTTAAATCAAAGTCGGTTTAATCTTAACGCTTAGTGCATACTGCGCAAGACGACCTTGCCCCACATAAGCCTTGGTCCGTTATGTAATGTAATGTGAAAAAAAATAACACACATATCATACTTAGTTATATTATTTACAATAATAGTTAAACGAAAGACATGGCTGTACGGTATACCTTTGCCTTTTCCCTCTAAAGAAAGAAAAAAGCGAAAAAAAAATTACAATAATAGTAAACAAGACTTTAGTTTCGTTACGATTTTTTGATTGATTTTTAAAATGATAACAAAATTAGATTGTATAATACATTATGTATAAATTATTTTAAAAGAGTTACTATCGAGTTTCTTGCCGGTTCTTCTCGGTAATACTACATTTAGAACCGGTGGTAGCCTTATAAAAATCTATAAAAAAATTGACATAAAACTTGACGATTCGAAGGTGCTTTATAAAGCCCTTTTGAATATCGTACATAGAGGATTGTTAATAGAATTTATTTTTATAATTTATAGTAATCCCATTAGAAAATTAACGTAAATTAGATCCACGCGTCTTTATCGTTCAACGTTTATCAATAAAATATTTTTTTTAGTGTAGACTTAATCTTATTAGGTGGTGAATGTAAATGTTATATCGTTCATCCTTCCGCGGATTTTCTGTGAGAGTGTCGTACGAGCCAGCACGGGTAAATGGTCTATATAATAAAATAATTGTTGATAAGCAATAATGCGTCAACCCACAAAAAGTCAAATTCGGAGACGTTGATGTATTTTGAAAACGCGTCATTTATTTGACATTATTAAAAATAAATTCAAGTCATCTTAACAAAATAAGTATCTTTATTTAATGGTTCGAATTTCAAGGATTTTGCATATTTTGCGATGTATTTGAAAACGTAATTATTGGATGAATAATTTTACGATATCAACCTGCTTTTAATTCATTATACCTTTTTTAAATTAGAAAAGAAAAGATGGATTTATACTTCTCTATGTCAATTTATTCTGACATCTTTGGACGTCATTTTTGACAAAATTCCGTGTGGCTTATCAGCGTCCAATCATAATATTAGTTGTTAAACTTTTTTACAAATGATTACGAAATTTAAAGGCTAGGTCCGAAGCCAGTCTAGATCACCTTGCGCTTAGGCCTTTCCAAATTCGTCACGTGCACAACGATCTATTGGCCAATGTTTCTATTGTAATAATTAAATACTGTAGTTTTAATATTATATGTAAGGATATATGCTATTAAAATATTATATAAATTTTGAAACGTCCGATAAAATGTTTGCAGATTTTTATGTTTTAATTAAGTGTTTAATGTTAATAATATTCGTATTGTAATAACGCGCAGTATTGTGATTTTGATTGGGATGAATAACATTTTTTTTTCTGCACTTAAAATTAAAAATAAACATTATTCAAGTAGGCTTATAAAGTAATTTTCAATCAATTTACAAATTAGTCAAAATCAAAATCAAAATCAAAAAAATACTTTATTCAAGTAGGCTCTTACGAGCACTTTTGAATCGTCATACATGAAAATAACAAAAAAAAATACATAAATAATGAAGCTACCACCGGTTCGGAACGCAGATTCTACCGAGAAGAACCGGCAAGAAACTCGATAGTTACTCTTTTAAAATATTGTAAATACAACAGTTTATGATTACAAATTAATTATTTATCCTGTACGAAATTCAGCATATACTAGTCTTTTAGTATATCTAAAAAGAACTACCAAAAAATTTTACCACCGGTTCGGAATGTAGATTCAATCATATTACATTATTTAAAAAAGGTAACCGAGTTCAAATGGAGGGCGTACCAGGATCCATTTTGGTTACTTTTTTAATCGACTGCGCGATGCAACCTTTGTAGTACTTTTTAGACCAAACGCGTGGGCCGATATTAATAAATGACACATCCTTTGATTTGCCATGACGAAGGCATAAAAAATGGTAAAAATCAAAATTTACACGCAGATGGCGCAGTGGTCAGTGCAACTGACTGTTTGCGTGGGTAGTCCGTTAATTTAAAAAATGGTCAATATATACGACTTATTTTCCATTATCTTTTGATTGCGTTGGCTTAGAACTTTAATTTTTTCACGGCCGCATGTCATCGTAGACTTGAGTATATGATATTAATTTCAACATGATACGTCCATGCATTTCTGAGAAAAAAGGGTTGACAGCCCGACAGACAGACAGACAGACAGACGGACAACAAAGTGATCCTATAAGGGTTCCGTTTTTCCTTTTAAGGTACGGAACCCTAAAAAAGTTATAGGCTATATTACATCACGCTGAACTCATAGAAATAACGCAGTAACCATTAAGGCGAGTGAAGTCTAGGGAGCTAGTATTTGAAAAAACTTTTCTAAAAATTCATACTAAGCTTATACATATGAATATTTTTTCCTCATATTGCGCTTTATATATTTAATTCACTTAATATGTAAAATTAATAATCTTTGACAAACGGTCAATGCCAACATTGCAAAATGCGCTTCCTGTTTCCTATTTTAAATATTTAAATTATAGTGTCGAAATTTAAAAAATATTTTTTATGCATAACTATCTCTGTCTGTTGGTTTTACCCGGGATAATAGGTATTTTTCGAAATAAACTGATCAATATTTATAAGTAAACAAAAGGTCCCCTACGAATTGAGAACCTCCTTCTTTTTTGGAAGTCAGTTAATAAAATACAATAAAAAAAAGTCCCACTTTCAACGGCTCCTTTTAAGATCTCATCAGCCTGTGTCTGGGGTCCGGAAACGCACAAAACAAACACAAACATCCACACCACGACAAACATTCGTAAGACCAATACCGACTTTATCGAATCGAACTTACGACTGCTAGACACAGGATAAATGGACGCTGATAAGCAATACTGTGTCAAGCCACACGGACTTCATTTTGAGCGTCTAAAGATGTCAAACCTATTCTTAATACATTTGTTTGAAGAAGTATATATCCATCTTTTGTTTTCGTTTTTGATAAAAGGTATATTGAATTAAAAGCCGGTTGATATATTTAATATATTATCTAATAAAAAATTCTTCAAAATAAAAAATTCTTGAGATTATTGTATAAATAGTAAAATATGGACACACTTGAAATTCGAAACAATTAATTAAGAATCTTTTTTACGTACTTATTTAGTTTATATGACTTGAATGTTTTTTGAATACTGTTAAAAAGGTAATGTAGTATCAAAATACATCAATATCTCCGAATTTGCATTTTTGTGGGTTAACACATTATTGCATATCAGCATCCAAATACAGATGTCATTTAGACGATCAATTACTGATGTCGCGTTAGAGAGTGAAATGTAAATTCCAGGTGTCATCTGGTCAAAATACACACACTTTTTCAACCGACTTTAAAAAAGAAGGAGTTCTCATTTCGTCAGTTTTTTTAATATTTGTCTTGATTCGATTTGATTTTTATCAAAATCGACTCAGTAGTTTAGTTTTAAAATCAAGATGGAATAAGTATATCATTCAAGTGAACGAATTTACGCATTATTCTTTTGAAAGCGGTTTCCTTTTTTTAAAAAGTTTTGTATAATATTAAATTAGTGGTTTTTCTTAAAGTAACGCACGTGAAACAGCGAAGAACAGTTGGATGCTGATAAGCAATAATGTGTCAACCCATAAAAAGTCAAATTAGGAGATTTTGACGTATTATGATACTGCGTCACCTATTTAACATTATTCAAAAAAATATCAAGTCATATAAACTATATAAGTACGGAAAAAAGTTGCTTAATTTAATGTTTCGAATTTCAAGTGCGTTACATTTTTTGCAATTTGTATAATACTTTCAAATATTTGAAAAACTTTTTATTAGATAACACATTAACTATATCAATCTACATTCAATTCATTGCACATTTTATCAAAATAGAAAAGAAAAGATGGATATATACGTCTTCAAACAAATACGTTAAAAATGGGTTTGACATCTTTAAACGGAATTTTCTCAAAATGAAGTCCGTGTGGCTTGACACAGTATTGCTTATCAGCGTCCAGTTATCTAAATATATATAACTCAAAGGTGACTGACTGACATAGTGATCTATCAACGCACAGCCCAAACCACTGGACGGATCGGGCTGAAATTTGGCATGCGGGTAGATGTTATGACGTAGGCATCCGCTAAGAAAGGATTTTATTAATTCTACCCCCAAGGGGATATAATAAGGGATGAAAGTTTGTATGAAACTTTGTCAATTTTAAACCTATCAGGCTTGCATAAAGCTACTATGAGGTAGACATCAGACATTGCAGACGAAGTTGCAAGTGTCAGCTAGTGTAGTGTAAAATTCAGTAATTCATAGTTCTTATTGACCTCACCTTGAAATATTGTGAATGAATTTCTAAGAAATTCTTTAGTCTAATTACTATTGTTATTGATGGAAATATTACATTATTTCGTGTAAAATTGTAATTTTGTAATTAATAAATAATTAGGTTTAAATAGAATTTACAAGAATTGTTTCTAAAAAATATTGTAACAGATTGTAATCTGTTATTTTTATGACAATTAAATGAGACAAAAATAGAACGCTATACAGTCTAAAAATACATATAAAATTCTAATTCTATTAGAGTAACTTATAAATCTGGCAACAAAATATTTAAGTTAAATAATTGTTTACAGTCGTTCTACATATTAATAAAGTATAGTTATAAAATTAAGAATTCCAACGCGAAAATTTTTTACGCGCCAATATTCTTATGTCATTTCAACTTTTTAAAAATGACAACAAGGTCCGAAAATGTAATTCCTTAATTGAAATTAAATTGTTCAAATTTTTACAGCCCAATGAACCTTGTAATTACATATATATTAAGTATATAATAAAAAGAGAGCGAATTTTATATGTGCGAAGTAAACTTCGAAATGCTGACTCTATTTAAAAAATATATAGTACCATTTGAAAGATAGATTATCCTAGATAGTTATAGAATATATTTGTATGTATAAATGGATATTTTTAACAAAATCAACATTAACCTATTATGAAGTGGTAAAATTTGTTTGTTTGTAGACTCTATATGGTTTATGTTTCACTTGTGTTTATGGTTACTGCTTCGCTCCTATACTTCGTTGTGTGATGTAATATAGCCTATAGCCTACCTCAATAAATAAACTATCTAACACAAAAATGAATTTTCAATTCGAATCAGTAGTTCCTGAGATTAGCGCGTTCAAACAATCAAACTCTTCAGCTTTATAATATTAGTATAGATTCTTCATTGAATTTTCATCAATGTCAATTTAGTAAGAATGCTAACTTCCAAAAAGCACGAGTTTCTCAATTCGCTAGAATTATGATCAAATTAATAGAATTTTTATCAAAATTGGTTCAGTAGTTTAGTTTAAATATCAAAGTAACTTGGACGTAAACATATATAAAATGTTACGTAACATTAAGTCTTTCCTTTTTAAAAAAATATTGGTAATGTTCGTTACCTCACAATTCTTCACCGATTATTTAGCTTTAACCGATATTCTTACAGATTGCTTTCATAATTTTTATCCAAATAGATTTAGCTATTTGGTTTAAAAATCGAAATAACTGTCGTGTGCCGTTCAAATAGACGAAATTGTATATTACCTTCTTTGAAGAGGTTTTTAAATTACTTTTTTTTAATATATTTTATTGGCAAAGCGTGAACCGACCTTTGACTTCCACCTAGTATTCAAATAGCATGAAGGTTAACTTAATTAAGTGTTAATTATTAAATTAGATTCTGTTTTAATTGTCGCAAAAAATATGCAATATTTTTACAGATGGGTGACCGAAAGCAAGGTCGAAACGGTTGATATGTCATTTTGACTGTCAAAATTTGGCGCCATTTTTACTAAACCGAATCACAAGGAAGTGTGATGTTTTTAAACGACTTCGAAAAATGGAGGATGTATGTTTTTTTAATGTTTGTTATGTTTTTTCATAGATTGCAGACAGATTTATATTTATTTAAAGGATGTGCTTCCAAATTCGTGTCATTGTCGTCAGTGTCGTCTGATGATGGCATCTTGGAGATCTCGAAGGAATTCTTCCAATATTTTAGGTAAAACCATATATCAATTTAGGTGTTTTTGATAGTAACTTGCATGAGTTACTTTTGCTCTCGGGAAGCCACATTTGGTGAAGTGGAGCTGATGATGAAAACCACAGATGGCCACTGGAACTACTCAATAACAAGTATTTCACAGGTTGCGATTCGCTTACCTTAATATGATTGGTAAGCGATTTATGCTCGACAAGAATGGATATGGTAAAGTGAAGCTAATGGTGCAACACCAGGATAACTCCTCAATAATTAACAGCCCTACATCGGGAAAAGCAATATTTTGTAAATAGTAATAATCAGTTAACATTTGGGTATTGTGACTTAGGTAAATCACAAACTATCCAATTGTTATTGTATTTTATTGTATGTTTGTGCTCTCGGTGTACAATAAAGTATGCTTTCTTTGTCCCTTACTATACAGCCTTATTATATTTTTAACTTAAGTGTTAAATAAACACTAAAAAAACAAACAGACATCACAAACAAAACAAGTAAACTGAAACGCAAAATACAAATAAATCTACAACTCTTTGAAGTCAGTGCCATTAACACGTTTTACTGGTCGCCGACTTCGAATGTTTTATTCTATTTTTACCTGACTGCGCGAAGCAAGGTGTTGGATAGCTCATTACAGATTAAGTATTTTTAATTAAACATTAAATAAACAGAAAAACTTTACATTCATAACTCATTTTTACAAAAATAATACGTATAACGCAACACAAAAATCGATACATCTTTTTCACGTTCTAAATTTGAAAGAAGAAGAAAAAACAATTTCGACTAGTTGTACATTGAAATTAATTACACATTTCATAAATTCTATTTAAATATATAACGATAATAATAACAAATATATAAATTGATCCTAACACAAGGGATGGTGATATTAAGGGAGCATCAGTCTATGTATGTATATAATATATGTATGTATGTATACAGGCTTACATCTCTAAGAAAATCTATTTAGACCCATCGTGTGAGCCGAGTTGATAAATGAAAAGACGTTTGATTCGTCACAAAGCGCGAATATCACAGAGAGAATAATAATTAGTAAAAATTGAAACTTAATAATTAGGAATAATTTTAAAAAATCAAAATGGCCGATTTTTAATAATGTGAAAAAGAAAAAAAATAAAATCGACGAACTGTGTTGAGTGGAGTATCATTGAATAGGTGTTTTGAAATAATTTTTAGGTTTCTTATATAATTTTGCAATCAAAATTACCGTTTAGTTATGTATAATAAAGAACTATATACATCACACGTTTAGTATTAAAGTAACGGAATTCAAAGTCTATGTGAAACGAGTTATCTAAATTAGTAATTATAGTTTAGTTATATATAATTCTGTGGTTCATTATCAATTTTGGAAAAAAATAACTATTTTATTAACATTTTGTGACATTAAAGACATAATAAACAGTCAAATTCTCAAGTGTTAAATGTTTTATCAATTTGTGCCTAAAATGTAAATTTATGACGTCATTTTAATACTTAACTCACTAATATTTAGAGACATAACGGAGATACAGACAGACAAACTTCAAATTAGAGACTGTTGGTTTACGGAAACCTACATAAGTTAAATATATGTAAATAAACAATATTATTAAATAAATAACTGAGAAATTAGAATCGATCCTACGACCTCGAGCTGTTCCTTTGCAGAGAAGGGGATTAATGGTTGTTATAATGTTACGAAATGTATATAAACAAGCGTCCAAACTAGGTTTTGTTTGGGTTTAGTTTTTATAAGAATAAAGTTTATGTAGAAGTACCTCGAAAAAAAAATACTGCAAGCTTATATCAATATTTATAAACAATAAATATACATAATACTTGTAAAATAAAACTTATTAAGACAACTTTGTGCACCTTGATAATTTAAAAAGTTAAAAATATTATCATTCCGATGTTTTTAGTTTTTAAAGATCAATGATTCTATATTTGGACGCTGATATGCAATACTGTATTAAGCCACACGGACTTTATTTTGAGAAAATGGCGTCTAAAGATGTCAAGCCCCTTCTTAATCAATTTGTCTTAAGACGTACATATATATCCATCTTTTGTTTTCTACTTTGATAAAAGGTATAACGAATTAAAATCAGATTGATATACTTAATGTGTTATCTAATAAAAAGTTTTTCAAATATTTGAGATTATTGTATAAATTGCAAAATATTGAACGCACTTAAAATTCGAGGCATTAAATTAAGAAACTTTTTCCGTACTTATTTAGTTTATACAACTTCAAATTATATTAAATATTGTTAAATAGGTGATACACTACTAAAATATATCAATATCTCCGAATTTGACTTTTTATGGGTTGACATATTATTGCTTATCAGCATCCATTTAAGAACCAAATACGTCTAAATCGAATAGTACATACATTTGAAGAAAATTGCAGACAGCATGCGAGTCCAACACAGAACCTACCTTAAAATTGATTAAAAACGTGATAGTTTTGGATTGTGTATTTACCCGACTGCGTGTCGCAAGGAGGGTAATATGTTTATAAGCATATCTATGTATGTGGGTTTGTACCTTAGTGGCACTATTTAGACCTAACGCGTGGGCCGATTTTGATAAATTCATTGTTTGAATTGTCATAATGGCGTGAATGTCATAGAAAGTATATTAATTTTGAAAAATCAATATAACCGATTTTGAACACCATAATGTGAAAACGAAACGAAAAAAATGAAAATCGACGAACTGGTGGTAAGTGTAGTATCGTTGAATAGATATTTAAAAATTAAAAAAAAAAAATCAATCAGAGCTACCGTTTAGAACCTACATCGATTTAAAGTTGGTTAGTAACGATTCTCTATGGTCTTGTTATGCAGTAAGCTATACCTTTCCTCATTCAATTTCTTCTGCTGAACATCAAAATCGTTTTAGCCGAGAAACTATTATAGATACAAAGACGTATTTTCGCAATTTATATTATTATTAGATATGAATATAGTCCATAAATTTGTTTCTCAATGAATAACATTTCGATGAGAATTTAAAGGTTACCTACAAAGTAGCTAACCAAAGCATTAGACCATCTAATCTATACTAATATTATTAAATATTAGTCTGTTTGAACACGCTAATCTCAGAAACTACTCTGTTTCGAATTGAAAAATTCTTTTTGTGTTAGATAGTTTAATTAATGAGGAAGGCTATAGACTATGTCACGCTATGACTCATAGGAGTGAAGCAGTAACCATAAACGCGAGTGAAGCCGGGAGGGATAACTAGTATTACCTATAAATTAATGTTTTATTCATATCTTATATAAACCAATTGTTTATTCGATTGTAATAAAACTTTGTCTACGTATTGTTTATACTTGAGAGGAGGACATAGTGCAATTTATATCTAGCAGGTGGCGCGCATGTCGTAAAGACTGAACAAATAAACTTAAAATGATGATCACAACATTTGGAGACATATCGTGTAACACACTCACACACACAAAGACACATAAAAATATAACCTCCTATTTCCTTTAATCGATTAAAAACAAATGACACAAAAATAAAAATAAAAAATCTCACAAAATAATCTCACAGTTCAAATCTGACCTTAATCAGTTAAACCGGTTACATCACGCTCGTTGAACTGAAAATTTTAACTATGTCATTTAACCTTAATTGCTCCATTTATGGTAATACAACATAAAATATGTTGACTTTAAATAAAACAAAATATTTATTTGTAAATAATCTTAAAGTATTAAATATATGTACAATAAAAATATTTTTATTGTCGTCAGATTAATTAATTAGTTATTCGGTTAAACGGCTAGGCTATATTATCTTTTTAGGCTATATTAGTTATGAATTTTGCCACACAGAATGCCAACCACTTACGACTACGACAGGCGAAAAACCTTTTGACCGACAAGACAAATCAAATTGATGACCTTTTCAAAGTTCGAAATGGGTACAGATTTAAACGTCAAAAAGTAGGTACGTAACATATCTATAGCAATAATAATAATAATAAATAATAATAATAAACGCATCACACTGACGGCCCCCATTAAGGTCGCGTGACCTTGTGTCGGGGGTCCGGATACACTCACAACACGAACACAAAACACCCAGACCACGACAAATATCCGTATGGCCAATACAGACATTTGCCGTGAGCGGGGATCGAACCCGCGACCATTAGCGCTTGAGTCAGTTGCAGTGACCACTGCGCCAACGTGTCTGTCAAATAATGTGTCAACCTAGAAAAAGAAATGGGGAAAATTGAGAGATATTGATGTATTCTGATAATACGTCACTTATTATGTACATTAAAAAATTAAAGTCATTTGAACTAAGTACAAGAAAAAAGTTTCCCCATTTAATGTTACGAGTATTGAAGTGTGTTCCATATTTTTCAATATTTAATAATCTTATGTATTTGAAAAACTTATTATTTGATAAAACTTTTCATTATACCAATCTGCTTTTAATTAAATACACCTTTTATCAAAATAAATTAGAAAAGATGGATACACACTTCTTAACTATTAATATACTTCTATACTAAAAATTTTTTTTTAAATAGATTTAACATGTTTAGACGCCATTTTCTCAAAATGAAGTCCGTGTAGCTAGACATAGCATCGCTTATCAGCGTCCATCTTTAATTATAAAATATCATTGGCTAGGCTTTCGTAGCGAGTTGGTCAATTTTAATGACATCATGTATAGAAAGCACTAGTTGTCGTCTCGTTGGTGTAAAATGTACAATTTACAGCCTAGTTGTTTAATGAAATGGCTGATTTAACGATATGACTACAACATATATGTATATATAATAAAAATAATGGGATGTGTCTGATGTCTGTCCGTAATATTATCACTGTTAAACAGCAGAAATAGTTTGAACCTTAAAAGAGGAATATAAGAAAACTTTTCCCAATTATAGGGGGTGAAATAGAAGTCCAATGAAAATAAATACAATAAACAGAATTATCTATTATAAAGCTGAAGGGTTTGTTTGTTTGAACGCGATAATCTCAGGAGCTACTGGTTCGAATTGAAAATATATTTTTCAGTTAGATAATCAGTTTATTGAAGAAGGTTATAGGCTTTATAACATCGCGTTGCGACAGATAGGAGCGAAGCAGTAATCATAAACGCAAGTGAAACCGTGAAGGGAACCTAGTATTATATTACTATAGATATATTATAAGCTCCTGGATTTTGGCACCCAGAATGCCGACCACTTTGGACGACGTTGTCTAGCAACCAGCTAATATGACAGCCGAGAGTATCTTTGGTCCAACGAGTCAATAGTCGAGCTCGTCAAAGTTGGGCACTGATTTTAACGTCAAATTGTATGTAACAAAATAATAAATAAATAAACGCATCACACTCAACGACCCCCATTAAGATCGCGTGAACTTGTGTCGGGGGTCTGGAAACACTAACACAAACACCCAGACCACGACAAACATCGTTAAGGCCAATACAGACATTTGCTGCGCGGGGATCGAAATCGCGACCGTTAGCGCTTGAGTCGGTTGTAATGACCACCGCGCCAACGCGTCGGCAAAATAATTACTAGTTGTCCCCCAGTGGTCAGCCATAATTAATTTTATTTATAATTTTGAATATAGACAAAAGAGTATACGCGTTTGTGACAATGTCAATACATATTAGCATTATTCACTCCTCTATACAAATAAATAAAATTTAATTGTCAGTTTGTAATTTCAAATTAACAGCTCTTAACTAAATGCAAATGAAAGTATACACGGTACTTCCAGCAAAAACACAATTTTTTAAATATTTGTCTGTCTGTCTGTATGTTTGTTCCGGCTAATCTCTGAAACGAATCACTCAGAGATGGCTTATGTTATAAGGATTAACTTAAGCTACTTTTATTTTAAAGATTGTATTTATTTTCATTTATAAATACAAAAAAATAACGCGAAAATAAAATTGAAACTTTGATTCAAGTAGGAAAGGTATACATTATATAGATATAAATTTTCCTCTAATATAAGTGTGCGAACTTTCATACTCATCATTTCATACACCATCCGCGAAATTTTTCTCAAAATTAATATAAAGTTTTGTTTCACTGATTAATATATACATAGGTAAAATGTCATCGAAACGAGGACAAATTCGCGAGCAAACACTAAGTCAAATTAAAACAAGTTTAAATATTTTGAATAAGGAAGTGTTTTTGTACGCGTTTAAAAAATGTCCCGGATCACGGATATCCGGATTATATCATAGTATGATATCAAGGTGAACTATATGTACAGACTAATATGTGATAAAAAATTATGTAGTGGAAGTAATAGGCAAAAAAAAAATTATGTATAGCGAACATAAAAAAAAAAAACTACCAGTGAACGTATACACACACACACACACACACATATATATATATATATATATATATTAGGGATGATTTTTGGATTCGCGGATAAGGATATTTATTTATCCACCCTAAGGAATATTTATGCTAAGTTTAAGGATAATCGGCCAAAAAAATAAATTTTGTCCATACAAACTTCACCACCCCCTTGCAGTTCAATAGGGGATGATTTTCGTGCGTTTTATAGTTCACTTTTTATTACTATCATCCAGAACTTAGTGTAACAAATTTTAAGTTAATATGACCACGGAATAAGATTTTTCATACAAATGTATTTACTTCTTTTAACCCTCTTAGAGGTGGAAAATCGAAAAATCCTTTCTTCGTGGATGCTTACATCCTAAAAGGCACCTACAGTCAAAATTTCAAGTTTGTAACCTCAGCGGTTTAGACTCTGCGTTCATGAATCAGTCAGGACAAGTATTTTATATGAATAGAACACGCACTTAAATGGCATGATTCTAAATGCTAATCTCAGTTATTTAGATATTATATAAATCATTGTTATTGCCGTACGTTCAAGGTATAAGTAATTCATATACTATGGGGGAGTCCGGAACCCCTAAAGCCTTCCCTCCCTCCCCTTATAAACGTCCATGTGATAACCAAATAACAGTATTATCAAAACGGGGATAACCCAGTGGTTAGAAGTTCAAACACGCGGATCAGAGGTCAAGGTTCAAGTCAGGACAAAAACATTTAAGATTTCGAGTGTCATTCGTTTTTACGATTCATCTTGTACTGTGTTAAAAACATCGTGAGGTAACCATTGTAAAGGAGTTCGGAGTAATGTATCTACGTCATATTGTTCTACGTATTTCTGCTAAAGATAATTCTATACGTGCTTGTATTTTTGTTTGTCTGTTCCAATGAAACCTACTGTAGCATTTTTTTGTCGCTGGGAAATGCTTTTATGCATTCCGCCTAGTGTAGTTCAGGCAGGTATGTGGGACTGCTGACAATGAATGAACCAGAATACCCACTAAAACCCAGCGGTGCCCTCATCGCCCTTGTTGGACGTCACGGGATCGCTTGCGCATGCTACCGTGACGTCCTAGCGGTTAGCCCACCTATGCAGGCTCACATCGCCTAAATAATGCTCTCGGGCACGGAAAGCGTCATACGTAATCTTCATTAATTATCTTTCCCAGAACATCTTAAACTTTGTGACGTCAGCAAGAAATCAACATGGCGGACGTAAGCTGTCAAAACTGTCGAAATTAAATAATAAACGTTGTGACCTCTTATAGCCTGAACAGTTTGACCGATTTTGAAGTGCGAGGTGTTGTTATTAGGCATTCAGGTTTTCGTTTATTTGTTGGTGAATTTGTTTGTTCCGTCATAACTTCTAACTTAATTTATACATAGATCGCACTTCAAACTTATAACACCCTTTTTTTGGTTGGAGGTTAAAAATTCAAGGATACTAGCTTGCATTGATCCTGAGGCTAATACATCTGTATCTCTATTTAATATTATATATTTAAATTTAAGTATATAATAAATTATGGCTATTAGGCTATTGACCTTATTACTTTATATTTATAAATATTTATTTAAACTGAATATCGACAAGCATTTCCGGTTGTAAGTAAATTTACCTTGACAGACAGAAATATCTTATATAATATAATAATGGAAAAGAACAAGATTTAAAAAAGGCGGGTACCGACTTCAAAAGCTTTTGCTTTTACGTACGGATTTTAAACTAAATACTAAATCGATATTAATGAAAATTCTATGGAACTTTCTAGCTGTGGCCCGCGGTTTCGTTCGCGTTAATTTGAGAAAAAATTCTATTCATTTAACGTTTACCTTGCCTACTTGAATTTTGTTCACTATTTCATTGTTTTTAATTTTGTTTTCGCGTAAGCTTTCTTTTATTTATTAATCAAAATATATTTTTTAATTAAAGTAGCCTAAGTTACTTCTTACAATATGAGCTATCTGTGAGTAAAAGTCCCGTCAAAATCAGTCCACCCGTTTCAGAGATTAGCCGGGACAAACAGACAGACAGTCAAAAATGTAAAAAATTGCTTTGATATAAGTAACGTATATACTTTCATATGCATTTACTTAAAAGCTGTTACTTTAAAGGTACAAACTGACACTTAAATTTTTATTTATTTGTGTAGAAAGCCTTTCTCATTACATAACAAACACAAAATTGTTTTATATAAATAAGATATATAGATCCTAAAGCAAAACAAACAGACAAACTCTATACCTTCATATTAGTATACATATAGAGATAATTTACGTTTTAACATTTCACAACGTAACCCTAAAAAAGAATTAATCACTTCAAGAACATACGATAAATACGAAATATTCCTCAAAAATAAATTTCCTTTTTCGTAAAACGTTCTTGACAATGAATTTCTTTGCTGTTTTTGAACTTGGCCTGTTTTTATTTATTCTCTCGCTTATTAGTAGCCAATTTGAATACAAAGCGAATGGCGATTGACCTCCGCGGAGTGACGCATACATTACTAAACGTATTTGCGAATAATGATGATACTAATTTTAAATCGCGGCTTTGTCTGCACAGATTGCCGTGACGTAAATTACACTAATAAATCTTGGTCTTAGACTTCCATAAACATTAACACACAATATCATTGCTTTACATATGAAAGAATTTACTGTCCTTTTTGATGGTAAGCTTTCGTAAAGCCACCTCAATAATTTACATAAATTCTAATACCACAGAGTCACAATAGCAATGACACAGACTATACATGCACTTGACAGCCCTTTAACCTCATGGTACGCAACGTAAATAAAGAAACATGGACTTATATAAAGGTTTAGGGGGACCTTAAATCAGTAGTCATATAGACTAACTTATACTTTTTACGTTGAACGATTGGTAATGAGAATGGTTTAAATGATTTCTAAATAACTGTGATCAGCATTTAGCATCATTCCATCTTACTGTGTATTGCTTGGATGAAAATTAGTTGATCTTTATACATTTTGGACTCACGACCTCTTCGGATCATTCCAATATAAGAGCTATAGTTGGATGCTGATAAGCAATAATGTGTCAACCCACAAAAAGTGAAATTCTGATATATTGCTGTATTTTGATACTGCATCACCTATTTAACCATATTTAATAAAATATAAAGTCATATAAACTAAATAAGTATCGAAAAATATCTTAATTAATTGTTTCGAATTTCTAGGTTGTTCCATATTTTGTAATTTCAATCTCATATATTAAAAGAACTTTTTAGATAATACATTACATATATCAACCTGCTTTTAATTCATTATACCTTTTATTAAAAAAAGGAAAGCAATTATGGATAAATACTTGTTCAAACAAATTCATTAAGAATAGGTTTGACATCTTTAGACGCCATTTTCTCAAAATGAAGTTCGTGTGGCTTGACACAGTATTGCTTATCATCGTCCAGTTGTGCTCGTGTTAAGACTATTTTATCGAAGACTATAGAATAGCGTCTGAGCATATCCGTATTAAATTTAGCTTCTTGGAATCCTTTTACACCAAAACTAAGCTATGATATTTTAAATTAAGTAATACTTTTTTTTTATTTTCGCAGAGGAAATCTTCGAAATCTCCATTTCCTGGGGGGAGATTGGGTTATGTGGATATTTATACCCATACACCCCTGTCATTCCCAGAACGGAAATAGGCCGCGGGATCACTTGCGCATGCGTACGTCGGCGGATCTCGTCTGGCGGAGCTCGTCCAAGAAGGGTAAAGAGTGGTCTTGCCTGTCCCTAATTATTCTGTTAAATAGTTTCAAACCAGTAATTTAGCAACGTAGCATAACTTTGATGAGAATGCAACCTTAAACTTGGGACTCCCCCTTTTTCATCTATAATCAAAAAAGTCTTTATAAGATAAAACTATACGAACAAGAGTATATACTTTTTAGGGTTCCGTACCCTAAAAGGAAAAACGGAACCCTTATAGGATCACTTTGTTGTCCGTCTGTCTGTCTGTCTGTCTGTCTGTCTGTCTGTCTGTCTGTCTGTCTGTCTGTCTGTCGGGATGTCAACCCTTTTTTCTCAGAAATGCATGGACGTATCATGTTGAAATTAATATCATATACTCAAGTCTACGATGACATGCGGCCGTGAAAATATTAAAGTTCTAAGTCAACGCAATCAAAAGATAATGGAAAATATGTCGTATATTTTGACCATTTTAGCGTTTTCGCAAGGGAATCAAAACCTATAGGGTACTTCCCATTGACCTAGCACGATGAAATTTGACAAGAAGTAAGATCTTATGGTACAAATAAAGGAAAAAATCTGAAAACTGTAAATTTTTGTATGTATGTTTGTCTATTTATAAGTTTGTCTTTCAACCTTTTTCTCAGAAACGCGTGAAGGTAACAAATTTTTATCAACGTCAAATACTCAGAGTTGTAATTACTAAAAGCTGTGAAAAAATCAAACTTCTAAGTTAACGCAATCAAAAGATACGGTCATGTATATCACATATTTTAAGTATTTTAGCGTTTTTAACGTTTTTGCAAGGGAATCAAAACCTATAGGGTACTTCCCATTGACCAAGCATTATGAAATTTGGCCAGGAGCAAGGTCCTTTAGTATACATAAAGGAAAAAATCCGAAAACTGTAAATTTCTGTTCGTGTGTCTGTCAGTCTGTACGTCTGTTTTTCAACCTTTTTCTCAGGAACGCGTAAATGTATCAAGTTGTAAATTGATCAAGCGGAAAATATATTAATCTTAGAATTAAAATTATATCTACTTGTAACAAATTAACATAGAAGTTGACAATGGTCAAAAAAACAATTTCACAAACACTGAGAAGAAATTTGTATCAATACGAAAACATTAAAAAGCAGCAAACCCTTATAAACAACGCAATGCAATCTATATATCGCAGCTAACAAAATGTTAGCGCGATGTAGCGTACAGCTAATGCCATCTATTACAACATTATGACATTAACTGTGATATAATTCTGCTCGATTAATAATTTTTTTTTTATTTTAATTATTATTTAAACGCGCTAAAATAATAAAATAAACTTTTCATTTAAAAGTTTTATCGTCGATTTATAACGTCATTACGTAATTAACATTCAATATAAGAGCTTCACGCGATTTGATTTAAGTACTCGTATTGACTTAGTACGAAAATTTTAAAATTAAATTCAAACAGATCGAGTTATTTAATTTACTTATTTATCTACACATATAAGTCTTCTGGTTATAAGTAATATAATTAGTTATTTATAAATAAACAATTAGTTTTGTTCGAATTAAGGACTAATTATTTTCGTCTTGGCAACACTAATATATATTTTAATATTTTGATTGATAATGTAAATCTAAATATTTTACGAACGTAGTGCAGGGGTAGTGGAGTGTAGTAAAATATAAATAAAAATAAAACGAGAATAAAATATAATATAATTATGTTGTTAATCTCAAAGTCAACAAGTTAGTTCATTGAAATTGTCATGAGATGGCGCTGGGTGTATCCTGAATCGCGCTATAACTTTGATTTTTTGAAAGTATAAGGTGTATTAGTACTTAAAATAAAATTATGTGTTTCCATGGATTGCATCCATGATTGTGTAATAAGTTAAAGTGCTCCTAAGTAGTTTCAAAATAGTTTTTGGGACGTGATCCATATTTACATAATATTTGATTATATTTAAGCGACTTCTAAAAAAGGAGTGTTTTCAATTCGACCTTGTATTTAATTTTTTTTTTGTTTGAAAAGGTATACTTCCAAGGTGGTCCCATTGTCTTCAGGTCAGGATCAGATGATGGGATCCTGGAGAAACTGAGGGAACTCCTCAAATATTATAGGCAAGCCTATACCGATTTAGGTATTTTTGATAGTAACTTATGTTGGAACAGCTGATGAAGACCACAAATGGCGTAGATGGGTTAGTCTTATATAGATTTCTATAAGTTTGTACGGAACCCTCGGTGCGCGAGTCCTACTCGCACTTAACCAGTTATTTGATTATGATCCGCTTAACAACGAACCGTAATTCACGTTTTTCAAATGACTTTAAAAAAGGAGTTTCTCTATACCTGGTATATATTTTTTTATTTATCATGTCATAGCTCCGTCAATTAATAACCAATTTTAAAAATTCCTTCTTTATTTAAAAAGGTTTATTTTAAGGTCCTATCAATGATATTTTAAATCAATAGATAGATAGATTGAATTATAATGTCAAATAGTATAATCATAACGTTTATACTATTTGACATTAAAATTCTGTACACATTTCCAACTTTGGTAAGTTTCTCAATTTTCTTGTTGATCCATAGATACTTTTGCCGGCCATACACAGTCGCTGGTTTCTAGGCAACGTCGTCCAAAGGGGTCGGCACACTGTTTATATAATTGGGTCCCGTAGACTTATAATCAAAGTCGTTTTGGATTTTAAATCGAAATTACTAGAATAAGTACACAAGGTTATGTTTGTGGTTGTCTTGGTAACGTATTCTCTCTCTAATAAACAAGCTAATTTAAAAAATGTATTTTTCCGTTAACCTGTATATATTTTATTTATATATATTACTACGACAACTAGTGCTTTCTATACATGATGTCATTAAAATTGACCAACTCGCTACGAAAGCCTAGCCAATGATATTTCATAATTAAAGATGGACGCTGATAAGCAATACTATGGCAAGCCACACGGACTTCATTTTGAGAAAATGGCGTCTAAAGATGTCAAACCTATTCTTAACAATTTAGTTTGAAGACGTACCCATCTTTTCTTTTCTATTTGGTAAAAGGTATAATTGTATAAAGGTATAATATTAAAAGCAGATTGATTTTTTTTTTTAATCTTTTTAATTAACCTGGGAGTTAAGTCATAAATTTGACTATGTCACCCTCGTACAGGAAAGATGCAAGATTACATTATTTCTTAGAATACTAAACAACTAATAGATTAATCATTACATTTAAAAATCATACCTTTCTGTTTATGTATACAATTTTAGTATTTTCTTAGCGTCATTTGTCGACGGTGCAGCCAGTAAAGCAGATTGATATAATAAAGATTTTGATCTAATAATATCTTTATGAAATACATTATATTATTTCATATTGCAAAATATTGAAATGAATATTTGAAACATTAAATGAAGAAACTTTTTCAGTATCTATTTGGTTTAGATGATTTAATTTTTTTTAATAATGTTAAATACATTGCACATTTTCGGATTATACAAATGTCTCCGAATTTGACTGTTTGTGGGTTGACACATTATTGCTTATCATCACATATTATTTTTGAAATAGGTACATTTAAAAAAATATCCAAGTTATCTAGACACGCGGTAGCGCGTCAAGCCAAGTTCAAGAAACATAACCGTGTGTAATATTACACGAACCGACAAATACTTCTAAGTTTAGAACTTGCGTAGGCCATAATTCATATATGAAAACTAGCCAAGACAGACCTTAGGCTACAATACATTATCTCATGTTATAAGAAGATATGATATGTTGTACTGTTACTTATAAATACATTTCAGGACTGACCAGTGAATTTGGCACCCATTTAGATATCACTTCTTTTGTCGTTGATGTAAACAAACGAGGAATTTATCATAATATTGAACTTGGCTTTCATTTCACATAAATGTTTTTAATTAGATTATTTATACAGATAAAGCAGGCAACGCTGTGGAATAAGCTAGTTAATTAATAAAAAATAATCAACATTTCCATTATCAATATTGGACTTCCTATAACGGACATAGAAAATAAAACTACTCAAATATTTTATAATAAATACAACCATTCATATTGAGCCACGAAGGTATCAATTTGTATTTTCATCTCAATGCGAAGGTATACGAAGGGAGGTCACATTAAAATGGATTTAGCAATTATTATTGCAACGGGTAAATGGTTGGCGCGTTATTGTATGTTTGTTTCGATAGTGTTAGAAAGAGATGGACGATTGTTAAATGTATATTACAATACTCAATTTAACAGGTTTTTTCAATACAATTCTTTGGTTTATGGCTTTTAGTTGTGCAAAATTACACACATGTTATTTCGCCAATGTCACGTGGAATGGAGAAAACACGATGGAGATTGATCGGTGGGGTCGAGAATCCAATAACAGATTTTTTATCGGGATACTTAAATTAATTATTATAAAATTTCAAATTAATTAATTTATTTATAAATGAACACAAATGCTTAATTCATTTAAATATATGCATTATTAAGTAAATTGACGTAACAAATACAAAAAATATATATATTTAAATTGTACTCACTTTATAATACATAATTAGGTACTATTAAAATATATATTAATCCTAGATATATACATTTCAATTTTACCCTTATTTTATAATTTAATAACTCATTAAAACTTTCGCACTCTTTTTTTATTAAAAAAAAAAAAAACTATTTTAAAAATGGCGGCAATATAATCAAAAACTTCTGTAACTTTTTATTTAGCTTAAATATTTACAAAATACTTAAACATTCGCATATTATATTATAAAAAAAAAAAAATTAAAAATGGCGGCAACACAATTTTAATATTCGTTTTTATTAATAGTTTTAACCATTTAATCCATCTATCTCTTTTTAATTTACATTAAATAATTTACAATGAGCGGCGCCAATGCTACAACACTATGTTGTCAATGATAGAACTTTAGCGATTATTTAAAAAGGAGTTTGTACAACCTCTATTCAGTTATGCAGTAGGCGCGGAGTTAGCCGCGTTTTCTTAATTAAAAAAAAAAAACAAGTAATTTTACGCGCGAACGTATAGTACTTGTGGTAAAGCAGAATATTAACGTGCTGTGCTTTTTTAATGGAGTGATTCGTTCTTTTTTTTTTTAATTCGAAAAAAAGGAGAGCGGTAAGTTTTTTTTTAATTTCGTTTTTGTATAGATTCTTTTTTTAATGAAATTTAGTTATATTTTATTCGAATGATATTTTATATAACTTTGTTTTTAATTTAAGTTTTGTTTTAAATTTCGAAATTTAAAAATTACATTTAAAAAATTAAGACCTAAGCGATGATTCCAGCGTTTTTTAATTATCACTTTTATCACTAATTACTTAAGAAGAATCATTTAAAATATTTCATACATTAAAAATTTAAATATTATAAATACAAATATGAAAAATACAGATAAGAAATTGAACAAAATGTTTGACGTTTTATTAAAAACGTTAATTTTAATTTTCGAATATCAAAACCTTATATCGTTTCAACCAAAATCACATAAAAATTATTTGACGATCAATTATTATGAAGTTTAAACAATTTTTAACACAAAAAACACATTATATGACCTCTTTTACATAACTATATAATTAAGGAGGCTATTCCGTGATTACTAAAGATTTCAATAAAAGGTTTTTAGCCTCTAAACTTACGTTGCTCACGATTTTTTATATACATTCAGACACGATCTTATTAATGCTATATAATTAGTATATAGGTACTAATTTAATCCCGTGGCTTGTCTTGTTAAAGCGAGTTTTAAAGTTTTTTCTTTATGTAAGATTTATTATCAAAACACGTCACGTCCAAGACGCGGTCTTACTTGAAGTTAATAGTACAATCCCTATAATTTTTTTTACAAGTGTAAACAATACACTGAAAGAGTTTTATTACAATCAGATGAATGAAATTCCAGTGTATTTATACGAACAAACAAGTGAACATAATTTTAAAAACGACTTCCAAAAAAAGAGGTTCTCAACTCGGCGGCTTTTTTATGTATGTTCACCGATTATTCAAAAACGGCTTGATCGATTTTGTTAATTCTTTTTTTGTTTTAAAGGGTATACTTCCGGATTAGTTCCATAGAAATTTCATCAAAATCGGTTCAGTTTGGTTTTAAAATCAAAATAACTTTAATGATTATGTCATTCAAGTAAATAGAATTACGTATTTTGCTTTTAAAGTCGATTTCCCTTTTTTTAAAAGTCGTTTATATATTTCAGATACATATAAGCATGTTAACTGAATTAAAAGGTTCTTAACAATAAAAATTATTATATACGTTACAAGAATTTGACTTTTTAATGGTTTTTAAACGTAATAAAATCATAATTATTTTTATAACTATATTTTTTATAATAAAATTATTTATAAAATAAAACAATGCGGCAGTTTAAATACTAATGACTTTTATGAAAAAAAAATCATTTATATTTAATGTAGTAGCAGTTAGAAAAATAAGTAAGTAACAGACTGAATGTGCCACAGCTGGGCAAAGGCCTCATCTAAGAAAGTTACGAGTATACATATCGCTGCTTTTCAAGAATATCGATGCAACTAACAATGATGACTTTTAGAGAATTAGGTTTTAAAATTTCTTCATTAATGTGTTGGTGCATAGCTGCAAAATTAAAACGATCCCTTGATGTTATAACTTTATTGATTTAAAGAAAATTCATCATCGCAACTCTTTTCATGATAAAACATCAAAGATTTATGGTCTTTTCACATACTTAGTTTTATTTGTTGGAATTTTGAGTTACTACGATATTCTTGCAAACAAGCGATGTTTTTCTTCCTAAACCAAGATAGTTCAAACCCCGGCTAGCACCGCTGAATTTTCAAGTGCTAAATTTGTGTTTGAATTCATCTCGAGCTCGGTGAAGGAAAACGTCGTGAGTAAGCCTGCATGCGCCGGGAGAAATTCTGACACATGTATATCCCGCAGTGGAGCAGCGTGGTGGATTAAGCTCTAAACCTAATTAGGAGAGGAGTGATTTTTATTCGAAAGAAAGTTTTCTAACGATGATTCTAAAACATGTTTTACCAAAATCGATCATCGATTCGGCTTGAATGAATTAAAATTTCGCGATTATTACTCATTGTTATAAAACTATTTTAAACGGATTTAAATCGCGTATATTAACTATTTTTATCATCTCAACGTTTCGAGCTCTTAACAGCGTTCGTGGTCACGGACAGGAATAGATTGGCGTTTTTTTTAATTTCAATTTTAATCAATTATTTGTTTATGTATCCGAATAAAATTATTCTAGCCTATTCTATTAATTAAATACCTTCGCTAAGGTATTCAATACGAGAAACAATACACCGGGCTCCTGTGTCGGTCAATGTGTCAATGTGATTACGATTAGGGCGTAACACTTCGTTGGCAAGGTTGTGCATTATGTTTAACTTCTTTACAAATTGATGCTGATAAGCAATAATGTGTCAACCCACAGTACGTCAAATTCAAAGATATTGATGTATTCTGACAATGCGTGACTAACGTTATTCAAAAATTGTCGAGGTAAGTGCGTAAAAAAGGTTCTTAATTTATTGTATCGAATACGTATGTTCCATATTTTTTAACATTCAATAATCTAATATATTTAAAAAGCTTATTATTAGATAAAACTTTTGTTAGGAATATATCATAAAAGTAAATAATACTGTATTTTGTCTATGGTAGCTAGTTGACCAGTTAGTTAGTATTATATATCGACAGTACGCACCCTCCCTCTCTCTAGGATAGATTGCTCGTCTTTACTCTCAGAAATATATTCATAATTACGAATAAACTAGTTACTAGAACCCCGGAGATAACTTAACAACTTTTTATTATATCAATCTGCTTTTAATTAATTATTACTTTTATCAAAATAGAAAAGACAATATTGATATATTTCTATATATCAACTTTCATTATATAGACGCCATTTTCACAAAATGAAGTCTGTATGGCTTGACATAATATTTCTTGAAATAAAACTATTTTAAACGGATTTAAATCATTTAAATGCAACGCTGCAAAGTACTCGAAACGTCGGGATGATAAAAATAATTAATATACGCGATTTAAATCCGTTTAAAATAGTTTTATTTCAATGAATAATAATCTCGAAAATCTAAGACATCGATATAATTATTGTAAATACGAAAATAACTTTAAAACGATTTTGAATAAATTTGCTACAGAGATTGATTAGGTGTTGGATACGTGAAACGAAAATTTATGTTAATAATATTAATATAATAAAGCTGAAGAATTCGTTTGTTTGTTTGTTCGGGCTAATCTCGGGAACTACTGATTCGAATTGAAAGATTAATTTGTGTTAGATAGTTTATTTATTGGGGAAGGCTATAGGCTATATTACATCACGCTACGAATCATAGGAGCGGAGCAGTTACACTAAAACGAGTAAAATTGCAAGGGACAGTTAGTTTATAATCAGTCAATCTAAATACAATAATCCTCGGGAAAGTTTATATATTTAGCATGGATTAAGCTTCAATCCGTATCCTCAATAGGAGAAAATGTCTTTTGCATTTATATTATTAACCCAACAAATATTTTAAACCTACATCCCACACATGTAGGTTTCCTCACGATGATTTCTTTATTCACCAAACACGTAATTATAATGTACATAATATTAATTCATAAAATACTCACAGTAAGGCCTTCAAGTACGATTAAAATACATTAAGTTAATATAAAACGAAAGAAGATTTTATAACATTTTTATAAAGAGCAACATTTAGTTTTAAAAACAAAATATGCAGTTCAATTTAATATTGCTAAATTATGTATCAATCAGAAAATAATATAAAAAAAACCTGATTGTATTGGTATGCAATTAATCTAATAATAAGTTTTACTTATACATGAGATTATTTAATGAGAGATAATTCATTATTTTCTTAATAAATAATATAAATTCAGAGACATTTCTATGTAATGGCAGGAGGCATACACGTGACTTAAAGATTGCCTAGCAACGAGTTGTTGGTGTCATGGCGATATTTATTACAAGAAGATAACTACAAGAATTGAAAAATCTATACAAATAAATAAAATTGAAGTCTTTTTGGAATTTCAAATTAACAGCTTTTAACTAAACGTAAACACAAAATTTTTAAAATGTTTGTCTATCTGTTTGTTTCGACTAATCTGTTAAACGACTGCACCTTTGGCGGAACTTTCACCCACATATAAGTAATGTTATAAAGAATGACTTAGGCTTACTTTTGTGTTCATAAATTTATTTATTTTAATTAATAAGTGAAAAAAAAGCAATGAACAATATCCGATTCTAGTAGGGAAGGTAAACATTATATAAATATAATTTTTACTCAAATTAACGCATGTGAAATCGTAGGGTACACCTAGTACATGGAAATTCAATCTAATGTCTTATTATCCACTTCTAGACCCAAAGGTCTTAAACTTTGAGGCCAAAACCATAGATATTTAATTTAAATAAATAAAAATAACCATAAACGATTTAATGACATGGAATGATCGTATTCATTGTTTAAAGCGCTGGTTTTTTTAAAACTCTTTCAACGATATTACTCAATTCATAGATATCAATATTCATAGCGGGTAGAATGTTACAATTATTTCCTAGATTAAATTAACATAATATTATAAAGCTGAAGAGTTTGATTGTTTGTTTGTTCTTGAGATTAGTGCATTCGAAACACAGAAGCTACTGATTCGAATTGTAAAATTATTTTTGTGTTACATAATTGATTTATTATAAAACGCTATAGGCTATATTACATCACGCTACGACTCATAGGAAGCAGTAACCATAAACGCGAGTGCAACTGCGAAACAGCTTTATAATAAGAAAGAAATTTTATTACTTGAATATAATTTAGCTGCTCTTTTTCCTTAGTTGACGTCCAAAATCTCTTTGAGAGGTCTTTATAAAGAGATTGGGTTTCTGGACCCCATGGGCCAAGTATTTTCATTCCGAACGGAGCAAATATAAAAGCCTCGTTAAGGCTTTCAAATTAAACTAACATTATAACGGTAAAATTTGTTTGTAAGTGTGTATGTAGAGGGTTATCTTCGGAACTACTGATCCGATTAGAAAAATTATTTTTGTATTGGTTAGCTCGTTTATTGAGGAAGGCTATAGGCTATATTACATCACGCTACGACTCATAAGAGCGAAGCAGTGACCATAAACAATAGTAAGACCGCCAGCTAATTTGAGATATCACTTATTAATATCAAACCAAATCTAAAGAAAGAAATCCGTAGATAAAATATTATTAAATAAGTCGATGTCATTTCCATAACACTTGATCTGAGGCAACTATCACTATTGTGAAATAATTAAAACAAACATTATTGCAACAAAAGAATGCTGAACATTTATTGCGAAGTGCATTATATACGCGCTTTTATTATTAGCTTACACCAGCTTCAACAAACAAATCAAATTAGGAATTTTACATTTCTGTACTGTAATTTATAAGTATCATAAGTTTTAAAAAAAGCTTTTATCTAATAATAAGTTTTTCAAATATATAAGATTATTACATATTGCTAAATAATAATAAAAACAGACTTCGATATTCGAAACTATTATTTAGAAACTTTTTTCTGTACTTATTTAGTTTAGGTGACTTAAAAAGTGTTAAACACGTAACACAATTTCGAATTTGACTTTTTGTGGGTTGACACATTATTGCTTATCAGCATCCAGTTAGTATTTACCACAAGAATATAAACTAAATGGCATTCTTTCCCAGATATTATCTAATTCAAGTACATTATGTAATGAAACTTGCGGATAATAGAGTGATTCGTTTTTTTACTTACAATGTCGTTAAGTTACAGTAAGAAACTATGTTGGTTTATTTAATGGATGCGGTATTTAATTATTTTTTAATATATATCTATGGAAATAAATAAAAATCATGTGTCCGTTTGTAATAATAACTTAGCAGCTTTTCATTTAATGTATATCTATACTAATATTATAAAGATGAGTTTGTTTGATTGTTTGCTTGAACGCGCTAATCTCAGAAACTACTACTCCGATTTGAAAAATTCTTTCACTGTTAGATAGCCCATTTACCGAGGAAGGCTCTAGGCTATATATTATCACGTTAAGATCAAAAGGAGCGGAGCACCAATGAAGAATGTTTCAAAATCGGGATATTTTCCTATTAAGAGAGCTTACGCTGCGTGCGCTGCGTAAACGGTTAAAGTTTCGCAAAAATCATTTATGACAGAATTGTTCCCCTTTAAAAGTCCTAAAAAAAGTCCGCGACGGCATATGTCTACCTTTTAAGGTTAACTCACTATAACCTTTTTTATGCAAACCAAATTTGTTCCAAAATAATGCATTATTAGCCCAAAGTACATATTCCACATACCTATTCCACATTGTGCCTGTTGTCGTTTCGATTAACGGCTTATTAGCGAAGAGTTTCGACCAACATCTTCAGTAACTCTCGCTTGGATCAAGGGCCGAATACAGAAGACAATATTACTTGAGACGGCACGTATTGTGAGGAGATTCTTCAACTTGGAGCTCTAGTCGTGGCCTGGCTCACATTCTGCCACCGGTGGATGGCTATTTTTTATATTATTAAATATTTTTTTATATTATGTATATAAAACGTATTTAAAAATGTATAAAATATGGAAAAGGATACAATAAAATAAATACAGTCGTTAATAATAACGACAAGTCCAAATTTTTTCAATTCATTGTTTCAGCTTTACGATTACCCATTGAGGTCAATGCCAGTAACACAGACGCACAGACATACAATTTTCACACCTAATCCATCATAATAATAAGCAAGATTATAGCATACAATTGTGATCTTAAACTAGATCTAGGTTACAACTGGGTCTAACCTTGAAGAATCGATAATTAGTGATGCTATTCGATTAAAAAAATCGTTCCCGACGTTATAATCGAGTTAGAATTAACAATGGGTATTATTAATGAGGATTATAATTACATTATGATTAAGAAAAAATTCGATTTTTCATAGTTTAGTTCTAATAAAAGTAAGTCACAATTTTTATTGTGTTTTAGTGTTTTCTCGCGACTTCGTTCATGAATTAGATTTTATTTATAAATAATCCGCATATATCCATAAAATATAACCTATGACCATCTAGAACAGGTATCCTCAACCTTTTATAACATGCCCACCAAACGTTAAACTAAAACAGCCCCAAAGGAATAAAAGAATTTTCATTTTCCGAAACAAGTATTTAAAATACATTTTTTATTATTATAATTTACATGACAATTAGGTATTCAATTAAAAGATCACTGCTACTGCAGCTGATAATTCGCTGCGTCCCGTTTAAATCTTCCAAGCCAAATGGGATGCCCCCACTAGTACCAATCCAATCAATTATATGGGGTTAATATATATATACACACACACATATATATATATATATATATATATATATATATATATATATATATATATATCTAATATATAAAATTCTCGTGTCACAGTTTTCGTTGCCATACTCCTCCGAAACGGCTTGACCGATTTTGATGAAATTTTTTGTGCTTATCCGGTATCTATGAGAATCGGCCAACATCTATTTTTCATCCCCCTAAATGTTAGGGGTTGTCCACCCCTAAATTTTTATTTTTATTTTTTACTAGGAAATTATTTATATGGCAAAACAACGTTTGCCGGGTCAGCTAGTATATATATATAT
This sequence comes from Hypolimnas misippus, assembly GCA_037950945.1. Taxonomy (NCBI): domain Eukaryota; kingdom Metazoa; phylum Arthropoda; class Insecta; order Lepidoptera; family Nymphalidae; genus Hypolimnas; species Hypolimnas misippus. Next base: position 3,361,398 of record JBBEEQ010000021.1, read on the forward strand.
ATATATATATATATATATATATATATATATATATATATATATATATATATATATATATATATATATATATATATATATATATATATATATATATATATATATATATATATATGTATATATATATATGTATATATATGTATATATATATATATGTATATATATACTCTTCTATTTTATGTAAAATAAAGAACAGATTATTTAAAGTCATATCTGTTGAAAATTTAATAAAGTAAAGTAAACTAACAGCCTGTAACAGTCCCACAGCTGGTCAAAGGCGTCCTCTCCTATTAAGGAGAAGGTTCAGAGCTTAACTCCACTGCGGGGCGGATATACATACGTGTGTCAGAATTTCTCCCGGCACTTCTGCAGGTTTTCTCACGTTTTCCTTCACCGCCGAGTTCGAGATGAATTTAAATACTAATTAGTATAGTAGTAAGTATGCGCCTTCCCGTTCTCTTATTAAATCCATTACACTTAAGATTGTGAGAGATCGCTAAAAGCAATAAGACCGCCTTTGCTCGCTATGGTTTCTAGTAATTAATGCAATAAAGAATAATAAATAAATAAAATTAAAAATATTTTTAACTTTCGCGATTCATATTTAATATAACAGGTCTTACCGCGATAATAATGGCAGTGATACCTTTTTATTGCCCGACGTTTCGACGAAGTTGCATCCGTCGACTGGTGAAATATATGGGTTAATATTATACACTGTTGTACTATGTAAATATGAAGTAACAACGAAAACGAATCCAGCCAATTGTGTCATTCTTTTAAAGATTATTACAGATTTTTTTAGTTGATAAAGATATTGTACCGTTTATGTAATTAATGAAATAATTTAAAAACTTATAAAATATATAACGGATTATACTCATTTGTGCATTCGCAACTACTACATAATATAGTATAACATTGGCTCTGTCCCGCTGTTACACCCGCGTTAATTTGAGGAAAAATTATATTTATATAATGTTTACCTTCCCATCTTGAATCGGATATTATTCGCTATTTCATTAGTTTCAATTTTGTGTTCACGTAACTCTCATTTTTATGAATTAAAATCAATACAAAATTTAGAAGCCTAAGTTAATGCTTATAATATTAAACTGCGAGTCACACTCCCGTTAAAATCAGTCCAGCCGTAGACACACAAAATATTAAAAAAAAAACACTTTTTTATTAAGTAACGTAAAAGAATATGTATGAAAAGCTATTAATTTGATATTACAAATAGACACTCCAATTTTATTTATTTGTATAAATACTTGTTAAAAATAATTATATCAATTGCATAATCGCATACGAATCCATAAAATTAAAAAGATCGTTGTTTTTCAACAGACTTCAATGAAGATGGAGGTTCTCAATTCGTCGGGTACTTTTTATGTATGCTCCCTAATTACTCGAAAGCAATTTGACTAACTCTTATCGAAATCGGTTCAGAAGATGTAAACAAAAATATTTTGCTCTATAAAGTGAGTTTCTTTTATTAAAGAGTCTTGTATTGTTTTGACTGATATTTTTCATGCATATGTACGTGGTACGTACGTTCCATTGTGACCTCCTGTAGCCATGAACGTATATAAGGGGAGAAGGACTTAGACGGTCCGGACCGAATTTTGGGTGACGTGCCCACAAGCGTGAAGTAAGGGGGTATACTGTGTTTATCAGTCTTTGTATGTATGTTTGAACGATTCGTCATAACGACGCGAATGTTATAAAAAGTTTATAATATTAGTATAGTTTCCTAACAGAGCCTCGTCGACTAATTAGTATATTCTCATAAAGAAACCACATTTATTTTTGTTGTTAACTCGGCCGAGTTCCAGTGCAGTGAATGTACGGTAGCGAAACCTTGAATATACATGTGAATTATCTATACTTATATTATTAAGCTGAAGAGTTGGTTTGAACGCGCTAATATCAGGGAACTACTGGTACGAATTGAAAAATTATTTTTGTGTTACATAGTTTATTTATTGAAGGCTATAGGCTATATTACATCACGCTACGACTACAACGAAGCGAAGCAGTAACCATAAACGCGAATGAAACCACAAGGGACTAATAATCGATATAAACTAAACTCTGGGTCCTGGTAACAGATCAAAATCAAAAAATACTTTATTCGAGTAGGCTTTTAAAAGCACTTTTGAATCGTCAAAACAAACGAAAAGTACTTAAAATGAGGAGAGTTACCACCGGTTCGGAATGTAGATCCTACCGAGAAGAACCAGCATGAAACTCGATAGGTTGGCAAAGGATACTAGCAAAGTGTACATAGTTTATTTATTGAAGGCTATAGGCTATATTACATCACGCTATAACTCATAGGCGCGAAGCAGTAATCATAAACGCGAGTGAAACCACAAGGGACAACTAGTTACTTATATTAGGATGTTAGTATTCGCTTCGTGCAGTGACGGTATGTAGACTTACAATCAGGCCCGCGCCAAGCCTAATCGGCGCCGTCGTGCGACTGTCTAAAATGCGCCTTTTTCACCCGACTGCGCGACGCAAAGGAGGGTAATGTGGTTATCAGTCTATGTATGTTATGTATCAAATGGAATATCGTTGAATAGGTAGGTACTCGTACCGTTTTAGAACTATAAGGAAGAGTTACATTGGTTTTTCTTAAAGTATTTTTTTTTCGGTTAGGCCGCGCGCCTTTCGGATTCGGTGCCGTGGTGAGCCGCACGACTTTGCATGTATGGACGGCGCGGGCCTGCTTAGAATCAATATTATATAGTTACGGATATGTTATAAGCTCGTAGATTTTGGACGACGTTGCCTAGCAACCAGCTATAGAACATGACAGAGAGTATCTCTGAGATGAAAAGACAATTGATGAGTTTGTCAAAGTTAGAAATAAGTACAGATTTTTAATATCGAATAGTATGAATGTAATTATTAAGGTTGGGTTTTTGTTTAGTTACTTTATATAATTGATACATTAATGAGAGCGAGGACAAGGAATCTACCCTTAATGGTGGGGAGGTACAGACATATAGTTAATAACTGGTCAACGACTTTTCTATAGACAAAGTACCATCTATATTCAGGCCCGTGCCGTCCATACGTGCAAAGTCGTGCGACGCACGACGGCGCCGCGTCGGGAAGGCGCCCGGCCTAACCGATCCATAAAGAAAAATTCCATATGAAAAAAATACTTTAAGAAAAACAAATGTAACTCTTCCTTATGATTTGTAAAACGGTACGAGTACCTACCTATTCACGATATTCCACTTGATATATAACATACATACATAGACTGATAACCACATTACCCTCCTTTTCGCCGCGCAGTCGGGTAAAAAAGGCGCATATTAGGCAGTCGCACAACGGCGCCGATTAGGCTTGCCGCGGGCCTGTCTATATTTACTTTTATGATTTACTAGTTGCGCCCCGCGGTCTTACCCGCGGTAATAAGGAAAAATAATATTTATATAATGCTTCACTATTGGTTTTATTCATATTCAATATAACGGGTCTTATCGTTGTCTTAGATTTTCGCGATTATTATTCATTGAAATAAAACTATTTTAAACGGATTTAAATCGCGTATATTAATTATTATTATAATCCCGACGTTTCGAGCACTTTGCAGCGTTCGTAGTCACGGGTAGACTAAGGTGACATTTGTCTATTTGAGGTTTTAGAAAATATTATTTACAACTACCGCCAACGGTTTCTTAGATGGTATCTTGAATAACGTTCCGGTTGCACGCAGAAGGCACTAAATTTAAATCGTTAACGGGTCTTATCGCTATATTAGTTATCACTAATGGTAGTAATACCTTTTTATTGCCCGATGTTTCGACGAAGATGCATGCGTCGTGGTCACGAGCTGACTGGGACACCATGAGTTATCGTGATAAGACCCGTTATATTAAATATGAATAGTATAAATTGAGAAAGTTTAAAATCATTGGTTTTAATTTTTTTTTTTCTATCCTTAGTTACTCCTTATAACATAAGTTATCTGTGAGTGAAAACCCCGTCAAAAACGGTCCAGTAATTTCAGAATAACTTCGAAGTAATTGTGTATAAAATGAATATATTCTTTAGTACATCAATATTAATTAATTACGTATTTTAATTAAAACAAATAAATAATATAACTCTTATAAATTAAAGTATAGAGTTAAAATTCGTTTATCATCCGTCAAAACATCTTCACTTATTAATTTAACCTTCATGTAAATCAAAAGCATTTGATATGTTGTAAGAGATTTTCGATCGTAAATTATATTTAAGACAACAATAATTATAGAATTGATTTATTATTTTGAGAGAGTTATTTATTTTAATAGTTTAATTGCACAATAAGTGCTAGATTTATTTATTAATTAACCGACAGTAAATAACACGTAAAAGGTTTTGCTTGCCGCCGACTTCAAATGTTTTACTTGGCACCGACTTCAAATGTTTGACTTGACACCGACTTCAAACTGTTGTAGAATATATTTATTTTATGCCTTTTAGTTCATTTATGTATATTAAATTCGTTATGAAATCTTTTTTTTTTGTAAAAAAAATATTGTGTTAGAGTCTAAGCAACTGTCTACAGCTTGTATGCAGACTCAGGGCAGTACCCTACTCTCACAGAATATCGGCGTAAAGTCTATATCTGTTTTTCGTAAGGTGAATGAGAGAGTCGGAAACCTGAATCCTCCATTCCATCCCCCTTACCATACATACTTCTCTTTTATGAATTCTTAAGACGATGACAAAGTTCAAAGATGGCGCTGATCACTTAACATCAGGTACACGCCTACTTATGTATCCGCTATTTTTAAAACAACTACTTAATTGAAAACATCAAAAACCCGACTGCATAAGACTATAGAGAAACATTACCAACTTTAAATTGTTATAGATTCTAAACGGTAATTCTGATTAAACAATAATATAATAAAACTAAAAATGTTTTTTAAATACCTATTCAACGATGCCTCACTTAATACAGTTCGTCGACTATCATTTTTTTGACAATATGGCGTCCAAAATCGGCCATTTTGATATTTCCTAATTAATATACTGTTAGGGTCAATTTATATATTTTTATTATTATTTCACATTTATTATAAAGTTATATATTTAAATAGGATTTATGAAATCTGTTATTTATTTCGTTGTATAACTGGCCGTAATTGTATTTTTCTTCTCCTTTTAAATTTAGAACGTGAAAAAAATGTATTGATTTTTGTGTTGCGTAATATGTATTATTGTTGTAAAAATGAGTTATGAATATAAAGTTTTTTTGTTTATTTAATGTTTAATTAAAAATACTTAATTTCTAATGAGCTATCGAACATATACTTTCTGTGATATTCGCGCTGTTTTAACGAATCCAAAAATGTGTCATTTATCAAAATCGGCTCACACGTTTGGTCTAAATATAGCCATAAAGGTCAACCCACATACAAACAAATATACAGACTAATAAACACATTTCCCTCCCTCAATGTATATTAAACTCAAACTCAAACTCAAAATATACTTTATTCAAATGGGCTTTAACAGCACTTTCGAATCGTCAAGTTACATGTCATATTTTCATTTTTGATTTTTATAAAGCTACCACCGGTTCGGAATGTAATCTCTACCGAGAAGAACCGGCAAGAAACTCGATAGTAACTCTTTTAAAATCATTTATACATAATGTATTTTTATTACATTTTAATTATGTTATCCGGATAGAAAAACAACACATCAAATCCACGCCTCTTTGTCGTCAAAATATCGAATATTTTTTATTCTCATTTTTATTATTTATATAAATATTTATATTCAGTTAACGTTAAGTTAAAGTGAAGCTTTACATAAATATAACATTATTATATTTGGAAGCTGATAAGCAATACTGTGTCAAGCCATACGGACATCTTTTGGGAAAATGGCGTCTAAAGATGTCAAACCTATTCTTAATAAATTTCTCTGAAGGAGAATATATCCATCTTTACTTTTCGATTTTGATAAAAGGTACAATGATTTAAAAGCTAATTGATATATTTAATGTATTATTTAATAAATGGTTTTTCAAATATTTGAGATTAGTTTTATAAATTGCAAAATATGGAACGCACTTGAAATTCTAAACATTGAATTAAGAAACTTTTTTCCATACTTATTCCGTTTATGAGGCTTAAATTTTTTAATGTTAAATAGGTAACACAGTATCAAAATACATCAATAACTCCGAATTTAACTTTTTGTGGGTTGACACATTATTGCTTATCAGCGTCCATTTATACATACTAAATTTGTCGAGGGTTTTATTTTTGGTCCGTTTGGATCTGAAATTGGTCCGTGGGGTCCAGAAGCTTTGGGAGTCAACTGGGAGCCCAAGAGCTGGCTATCTTAGTCAAAAGGTCAGTTTGGCCATTTAACGGATTAATACTGTTAGTATTTTGGGAACTTTACCTAGATGCAGTGGCTTGGATGAGATCTACAATCTTTTGTAATAAATTATTTCTATAGAGTTAATTGCTATATTTGGAAATATTATAAAAATTTCATACTTTTATGTTAGTCACTATGTAATTATATTCTTCAACTAAAATTACAATATTAAATATGATAGAATGATGATGTATGGCCTTTGAATTTACGCATAAATTTTGTTCGTACAAATTATGTTTTAATTTCCGGTTTATGTCTTTAACCGTGACATTGTAACCACGGTCAGTATATGGTTTTAACATAATCTCCGGAAAACGTTTGATTATGGATCAAATATTATGTAATGTAATTTGAACAAGACTTTTTAATAACAAATAAAAATAAATGAACTCACTTCAAAAGCAAAATAAGTTATTTTGATTTTAAAAGCAAATTATTAAATCGATTTCGATGAAAGTTCTCTGGTATTTGAAAGTATATCTTTTCGAACAAAAAAAAATCTATATTCGTTTTATAAATGACACAGTTCTGAGGTAACAAACATTACAAGAAATATAGACTACGTATTAAGAACATCCTCTTTTTTAAAGTCTGTAGAAGTAAAAAAAAAAACTACATCAAATTCAAAATTCGTAATTGTGTTTATTTAAGACATATTTGGATTTTAAAACTGGACTACTGAACCGATTTTGATGAAGGCAACTAGTATTTCATAATTTCACACCAACAAAAATACACTTTTAAAAAATAATACATAAACATATAAATATGTACTTACTTGAAATTAAGAAACATAATAGTTAAAATCGAGCTTCTTACCGGTTCTAGATAGATTCTAAACTACGAATTGATGTTTTCTTTCCGTTTAATTAAAATACTAATATATATATAGTAAACTAGCTGGTGCTCGCGACTTCGTCTGCGATGTCTGTGATATCTACGTCATAGTAGCTATATGCATGCAAAGTCTCAGCCCGATCGGTTTATAATTGACAAAATTTCATACAAACTTTCATCCCCTATGTTATCCCCTTGGGGGTATAATTAATTAAAATCCTTTCTTAGCGGATGCCTACGTCATAACATCTACCTGCATGGCACATTTCAGCCCGATCCGTCCAGTGGTTTGGGCCGTGCCTTGATAGATCACTATTTCAGTCAGTCAGTCAGTCATTTTTAAATTATATTTATATAGATATACGAACTTCTAAATGCATTTAAAACCATCTTAAATTAATTAAAAAATATATATTAAATTTGCCATTTTTTAAGTATTTTTTATTACCATTTTATAATGTTAACTATTGAATTAAAAATAATATTAACTAATTCTAATTTGCATCTATTTTGACTTCCTTGAATACTAATATTGTAAAGAGGTTAAATTTGTTTGTAAGTGTGTACGTGAGTGATTTTTAAAACTACTGCTCCGATTAAAAAAAAATCTTTTTGCGTTGGATAGCCCGTTTATTGAGGAAGGTTATAGGCTATATTACATCACGCTACGTATGATAGGAGCGAAAAAGAGCAGCTAGTAGAAAATAAATAGAGATCTAACCACAGAATCCGTACCCGTCTATTAATACAATTTTGAGGTGAGAATTTTACATGTAAGTTTTGCTAATAAATGTTCATAACGTTAACATAAATTTACTATCATTGTTTTTACATCTGAAAGATTTAACATTTTTTTACACTTTGCTAGTATTAGTTCATGCCGATTATTAGTCTCTTGTGGTTTCACTCTCGTTTATGGTTACTCCAAAGTGGAGCAGCGTGGTGGATTGGGCTCTTAACTTTCTCCTTCATAGGAGAGGAAGCTTTTGCCCAGCTGTGGGACATTTACAGGCTGTTACTCTACTTTTTTACTTTCATCGTGAAGTTAATCATTAACGAGATAGGCCCAAAATGTTATATGTTCTGTCATTTTCATATAAATTGTTTGGAAACTTTTTTTTTATTCTTTAAAAATCTTGTATTTATATTGGGCATAATGGGCAACTGTAAAGATGTCGATTTTTTTTTATGTTATTGCAATTAAATTTTGTATTTTTTGTCAAATAACTACATTCTAAAATATTCATATATATTTTTTAATATCAAGGCGAACTGCAGTTAATATTAAATACTTTTTAGATTTATCAAATCTAATTATAATAAAAAATTATATGTCATGTACGCGGAAATACATTCAATGCATTAAACATGAGTTCAAACCATATTTGACAAAAAATATACACACATTATTATGTATATCCATAATTAAACTGCATCAGCTGAATTTGTGTACGATATATTTAAATATTAATCGATTTTATGGATTAAAATATTTTTTTTCCTAAATGATTAAATAATAAGAAGTAAATTTTATGTACATTTTTTTAAATAAAATTGGTTGAAAACTTGTTTAATTCTCGTAAACTATTGCGTTAAATTTTTAATAAATAAATACAGAATAAATGCATGCGAAACTTTTTGTGCTGTTAAGCAATAATGTGTCAAACCACAAAAAGTGAAATTCGGAGATATTGATGTATTCTCATAATGCGTAGTGTATTTAATATTATTCAAAAAAAATCAAGTCTAAATAAGTAGGGATCAAGTGTCTTAAATTATTTAGAATATTAAGGAGTGTTCCATATAATCTCATATATAGTTTGAAAAACGTATAATTAGATAAAACTTTGAATTCAATCAATCTGCATTTAATTGATTATACGTTTTATCAAATTACAAAAACAGATATATACGTCTTCAAACAGATTGGTTAAGAATAGCTTTGACATGTTTAGACGCTATTTTCTCAAAACGAAGTCCGTGTGGTTTGAGATAATATTGCTTATCGACCATAAAGCACACACTCAACGGCCGCCACTATGATACCATGGTCCTGTGTCGGGGGTCCGGACACACAACACAAACTCAAACACCCACATCACGACAAATAACCCTACGGCCTATGATATACATGTTTGTCATGAGAGAAGATCGATCCCATGACCAATTAAACTTTAAGTCAGTCAAAATACATGTTTTGATAATCAAAAAGTGTAAATAAAAATCAGAAAATACTTTATTCAAGTAGGCTTTTAAAAGCACGTTTGAATCGTAAAAACAAACAAAAAGTACTTAAATTAAGGAAAAGCTACCACAGGTTCGGAATTTAGATTCTAAACCGGCAAAAAACTCGATAGATACTCTTTTAAAATTGTGTTATTAAGTATATACATTTAAAAATTACAAATGTTTATATTAAACATCCTGTATGAAATCCTGCTATACTAAATCCATGTTTTATTATCATCTATATAATCTTGTACAGAATAATATGCTTTAGCTATTAAAGACTTTTTAATATACAGTCTAAACTTATTCATTGAAAACTACAAAAATGTCTGTGGTGTTTTGTTATATTGTTATAAAAACGGAAACCTTGCCCAAAGTCGACAATAGTTGATCATAATTAAATCCCAACTGTCAAATTTTAGGCTACATTTAAAACACGTATTTCTTTTACAAAGAGTATCACAAAATATACCATTTTTACTTACATACTTTTTGAGTTGAATGATAGTTTTAGGAAGCAAAGCAAAGCTCAGGAATTTTGGCACCCAGAATGCTAGCCACTTTGTACGACGTTGCCTAGCAACCAGCTAACGACCGAGTATGACTGACATATTTTTGGCTCAACAAAACAATTGACGGATTTGTCAAAGTTAAAAATGGGAACAGAATTTTCATTTTAAGTTACAAAAAAGAATTCATCCTACATTAGCCAAGGAAGTTTAAATTTTGCAATATAATAAATAAATGTCTACATTTTAATTTCCAAACCACAACATATGCACAAACGAAGAAAAATGACATATTTCTTTTTTATTTGTTACAGATATCAAATCCAGTTAACACTAGGGCACAGACAAAAAAGAAAACAAGATGGCGCCGCAAGAGCGAACTCCTTGTTGCGAAGAGGACTCCCGCCAAACCGGGGCCATAGACAACAATCTCTCAAACATAGACCTATCCGGCAGCTTCATAAATAAGGGCTACACGCCCGATGACACAGATAATACAGCCCAGAAGCCAGATAATGAGGAAAAAAAGAAAAAAGCCACCGATTTCGACGATCTCTTGCCATACGTCGGAGAATTCGGAATTTATCAAAAGATTTTGTTCCTATTAATGATTCCGTTCGCATTTTTCGTCTCTTTCGTTTATTTCTCGCAAATTTTCATGACGATCGTTCCGGAACAGCACTGGTGCTGGATTCCTGAACTGGCTAATTTGACTGTGGAAGAAAGGTAAGTCAAACTTTACTAATATTATCTATACTAATATTATAAGGCTGAAGAGTTTGTTTGTTTGAACGCGCTAATCTCAGGAACTACGGGGTTGAATTGAAAAATTATTTTTGTGTTCGATAGTTTATTTATTGAGGAGGGCTATAGGCTATATTACATCACGTAGGACTCACAGGAGCGAAGCAGTAACCATAAATGCAAGTGAAACCGCAATTGACAGCTAAATCAGTTTAAAGTATCTGTCTGTGTGTAACGCAATCACACTTAAACCAATGAACCTATTTTAATGAAATTTGATACAGATATAGTCTAGAGCCTAAGAAAGTCTATAGGCTACTTTTAATTCCGAAACAAACTCACACAAACAAACTCTGTGAAAATGCGATGTAAACGGGAGCGCGATGTAACCGAATTCCGAGCGAAGTCGTTTCCGAACGAAGGTTTTTTTTATAAAAATAGTTGGCGAGTCACCAATGGACGTATATAAGGATTTAGAGGGTCTGGACCTCTTCTAGTCTACGACTTATACTTAAATACATTGAACGAATGGTAATGACAATGGTTTTTATAATTTCTAAATAAATAATAATAAATAAACGCATCAAAATCGACGGCCCCCATTAAGATCTACTGACCTTGTGTCGGGGGTCCACACACAGAACACTAACACAAACACCCAGACGACGACAAACATCCGTATAGCCAATAAAGACGTTTGCAGCGAACGGGGATCGAACCCGCGGCTTTTGGCGCTTCAGTCAGTTGCAGTGACCACTGCGCCAACGCGTCTGTCAAATAACTGAGATTAGCATTTAGAATCATACTATCTTGCATATTTTGATTTTGATTTTTCCTCAAATTAACGCGGGTGAAACTGCAGGACACACCTAGTCTACTATAAACCCATATTTACATGTAAATAAATCAGCCTGCGAGTGATTAGTGGCTCATTCGCGTAATTTATGTTTTACGCCTATTTGGGTATGAGTCGTGTTAATTGATGTAATAGCCTTGAATTTGTGACTTAGTGCATACAGATGTTGATTCGTTTCCACTTGAAATTAATTAAGATCTTTAATCTATATATGGATGCTGATAAGCAATAATGTGTCAACCCACGAAAAGTCTAATTTAGAGATATTGATGTATTCTGATGATGCGTCTCGTAATTAACATTATTAAAAAAAAAATTAAGTCATCTTAACAAAATTACGGTATTAAGTTTCTTAATGTAATGCTTAGAATATTAAAGTATGTTTCATATGAATGCAATAATCTAATACCTATATTTGAAAAACTTATTATTAGATAAAAACTCTTTCCTATACCAATCCACTTTTAATTCATTATACCTTTTATCAACATAGAAAAGAGAAGACTTTATTTTCATGATACAAAATAGCTTATGTCCTTCTGAAAGGTCCAATATCTGTACCAAAATTCATCATAATTGGTTTAGACTTTAAAGATTTACATAAGTTGTTTCTAATTGCTTTATAACTGAAAGACTTTACTGTCGTTGACTTTTTTTATTTTGTAATGTTACCTAGGTTACTGTTACAAGGTTACAGAGCTATTTATATCAGTTACGAGAGTAAAACTTCAAAATGTTTTTGTCGCTAATATGTATTAATATGAAATATTAAATAGAAAAATAATTCAGTTGGTTTTTATCGTAACGCGGAAGTATAATTAAATTCGTTAAACATGAATACATAACTATATTTGACTAAATTATACATACATAATATATAACTGTTTATATATAATTAAAATGCTTTAGCTTTATGTATGAGTATTTTTAAATGTCGTTAAAAAACAATTTTTGATATCTATACGATATTACTAATCTATACTAATATTATAAAGAGGAAAGATTTGTTTGTTTGTAATGAATAGGCTCCGAAACTATTGGACCGATTTCAAAAATTTTTTCACCTTTGGGAAGCTACATTATCCCCGAGTAACATAGGCTATATTATATTAAAAAAAAATTAGTTATCCTTACTAAAACTCTAATAATATAACCCAAGGTGTCAAAAAATGACCTGAAAAATTCCTTACGTCGCGTGCGCTGAGAAAACTATTGATGATAGAACAAAATCATTTATTACGACTTTGCAGAACTCATTATTATCTACAAAAAGTATAAAAGCATATGTCTAAATATTATAGTTATGTCACAGTAAGCGGTTTTTTGTTCTAAAAATTTAATTCATATGCCGCCGCTTGAAAAGGCTCTTTATTTGTATCTTGGTATTAATCATTATCAAAATAAATAAATTACTTTATGTTCAGGACAGGTTCAATACCTTTTTATAACTTTTTAATTATTCAATTCGGACATTTCATTCGGAAGATATCAGGAGTTTAAAAATGCAAGTTTTAGAATAAAGTCGCGTGGTTGCCGCTCACCGCGCTCAGCTAGCCAGCATGCGATGTAGGCTCCATGTAAGCGTCACTGGGGTACGGGGGTAGTCAATATAATAAAATAAAGTGCCACGAGTATGTACATTAATAAAAACTATGAATTAAAAAAATCATTAAAAAAATTCAAACTTCCTTTATAATTTTACTTTTTTTTTTGAAACCCGACGCAAAAAAGAAGGGTGTATGTGTGTGTGTGTGTGTGTGTGTGTGTGTGTGTGTGTATATGTACCCGTGCGAAGCCGGGGCGGGCCGCTAGTCAAACAAAAAATATGTAATCTATTTACATCTAATATCTTTAAACGAACATTTTTTTGTATATATGTATATATATAATTTGAATTTTAGTCCCGGCTGTAACGATTTTCATGTAATTTAGTTTGCAGTTTTAACTATAACTCGAGTTAGCTAGGTTTAATGTTTAGAAATCTATATAATAACATTAAACGAGCATTTCCTGTATACATACACATGTATTATTGTATATAGATCGAGATCAAAAAATATTATTCATATTTCGTCAGTGATTTAACATATTTAATTAATTAAAAAAAAAAAAACAAAAATCGGTTACACGACCATCTGCAGTCAGCAGTACCATATCAATATCAGTTCTGTCTAAAAGCCTATAAGTCAGAATCGGTATTAACCAACTTTAAAACGTTATAGATCCTAAACCATAATTCTGATTGAAAAACAATGTAAGGAACCTAAAAATTACTTTTAAATCTGACGATATCCCACTTAACTCAGTTCTTTGATATTTTTTTCTGTTTACATTATGGCTTCCAAAATCAGCCATTTTGATTTTGATGACATACGCGTCATCCTGACTATTAAACGACATGTATTTATCAAAATCGGCTCACGCGTTTGATCAAAATAATGCCAAGGTACAAACCCACATACATACAAACATAAATAGACTGGTAAATACACTTTGAGTCGCGCAGTCAAGTAAAAAAAATAGAGCAAAGTCATCCATGTGCAAAATATTATAGCGGCAAGGCAAAAAAAAAACTACAAAAACAAAAACAAAATAGAATAAAGTTCAGAGGAGTTTCCATATACGATGTTATTTTTTGACGTTTTTTTTTGTTTTTGCTTTGTAGTAAAAATAGTAATACCTCCCCGATGTGCCATTTTACAAGTCGTTAACTCTAACTTGAACTGGTCAAGTGTGAACCGGATTCCCACAGATGGTTCCGTACAAATATACCACTATACAGGGTGTCAACTGAGCATGTGTTGGATATTTTACCAGCGTTATCAGAATCGATATTTAAAAGTAAAAAACTGAACTAAATTTGTTTTAATTTAAAAAAAAAACTTTTTTTTTATTTAAACGTCTGATCTTATACGGCTCGTATACGTATAGGCATCAATATAAAAAAAAATCTGTTTTTTTACTTTCAAATATCGATTCTTTACTTATACTTTACTAGCTGCTCTGCTCTGCTTTCACTCGTCTTACAGTTACGCTTCACTCCTATAAATCATAGCGTGATGTAATATAGCCTATAACCTTCCTCAATAACGAACTAACCAACATAATAAGAAATTATTCTAATTGGATTAGTTGTTCAGAAACTATATCTGAAGATTACATGCAAACTTACAAACAAATTTTACCTCAAATCAAATGAAATCAAATTATTTTCATTCAAAATAGGAATTTACATTCTCTTTTCGAACGTCAAGAACATGAATCACGGTGTAAAATATAAACTCAGACCTGAGAAGAAACCGCGAAAGAAACTCAACAGGACTTTTTTTTGTAATTTTTTTAACGACTTCAACATTGGTTACAAAATAGTTAAAATGTATTGAAACAGCTTGGAAGCGATCACATTATTCCCAACCCCTTTATAATATTAGCATAAATTAGGATACCTCGATGTATCAATATTATTATTTTCAACATCGATATTATTGAACGAAACAACGATGTTTTTAAATATCGATGTATCGATTATATCTTATTTATATCTTTACTTAATAATAGGGTCCTTAGTACCCTTCAGTTACGGAACCCTAATAAAAACAAAAATACCATTTTACTTGTGGACCTTATTTGTTGTATATATACACTAGCTGTCCCTTGCGGTATCACTCGAGTTTATGGTTACTGCTTCGCTCCTATGAGTCGTAGCGTGATGTAATATAGCCTATAGTATTATAATAAATAAACTATCTAACACAAAATAATTTTTCAATTCGTACTGGTAGTTCCTGAGATTAGCGCGTTGAAACAAACAAACTCTACACTTTATAATATTAGTATAGATATATGTACTAGGAAGTCATGTGTTGTCCACATCTAATTTTTTACTCAATATAATTATCTTAAAATTAAATTAATTTTAATTAGATATCCATCTAAAATTTATAAAGCCTGAATTAAGATTTTAATTTAGGTAACCTATTCTATACTAATATTATAAAATGGTAAAATTTATTTGTTTGTTTGTATGTAGGGGTAATCATCGAAATAACTGTTCCAATTAAAATTTTTTTTTTGCGCTAGATAGCCCGATTATTGAGGAAGGTTATAAGCTATACTACATCACGATAAAGCTTATAGGAACGAAGCAGTAGTCATAAACGCGAATAAAACCGCGAGTGTCAGCTAGTATTATAAAAAGTTAAAATTTGTTTGTGTATAAGGAATAAACTCTGAAATTACTGATCCGATTTGAATGAAAATCTTTTTGCGTTAGATAGTCGGTTTATTGAGGAAGGTTATAGGCTATATGGACGCTGATAAGCAATACTGTGTCAAGCCACACGGACTTCATTTTGAGAAAATGGCGTCTAAAGATGTCAAACCTATTCTTAATACATTTGTTTGAAGGAGTATATATCCATCTTATCTTTTCTATTTTGATAAAATGTGTGATGAATTGAAAACAGATTGATCTATTTAATGTGTTATCTAATAAAAAGTTTTTTAAACATTTGAGAGTATTGTATTAATTGCTAAGAATGGAACGCACTTGAAATTCGAAACATTAAATTAAGTAACTTTTTCGTACTTATTTAGTTTTCCTTGATATTTTTTTGAATAATACTAAATAGGTGTCGCACTATCATAAAACATCAATATCTTCAAATTAATCTTTTTGTGGATTGACACATTATTGCTTATCAGCCATATTACATCACGCTAAAAATCATAGAAGCGAATATAGCGTCATAAACGCGTCATAAATTCTAAACGATCGTTCTGATTGAAAAATTATATGAGAAACCTAAAAATGATTTTTAAATACCTATTCAACGATACCCCACTTGACATAGTTCGTCGATTTTTATTTTCTTATATTTTCACATTATGGCGTCCAAAATCGGCCATTTTGATTTATTTTATATGCTTTTATAACATACAAGTTAGTTCATTGAAATTGTCAAGAGATGGCGCTGGGTGTATCCTGAATCGCGCTATAATTTTGCTTTTTTGAACGTATAAGGTGTATTATTAGTACTTAATATAAAATTGTGTGTTTCCATCGATTGCACCCATGATTGTGTTTTAAATTAAAGTGCTCTTAAGTAGTTTCAAAATAGTTTTTGGGACGTGATCCATATTTACATAATATTTGATTATGCTGTCATGAGGAATCAAACGACGTGCCGTTTATCATAATCGGTTCACGCGTTTGGTCTAAATAGTGCCACAAAGATACAAACCCACATACATACATACATAAATAAATAACCCATTAAGTACTCATGACCTTGTGCCCGGAAACACTCACAACACAAACACCCAGACCACGACAAACATCTGTATATCCAATACACACGTTTGCCGTGAGCGGGGATCGAACCCGCGACCGTTAGCGCTTTAGTCAGTTGCAGTGACCATTGCGCTAACGCGTCTGTCAATTTTAAACATTGCTTAATTTTTTAATTTAGCAAGTCACGTGTTGAACATGGTTTCATTTCATTGTTTGTAGTAAAGCAGGATATGTTTTGCACTAATTAAATTCAGCCGAATTTGCAACTCAAAATAATAGCTTGTAAATATCGTAAAGCCAAAGTTAAACACATAAATCCTTTTAATGTATAACCGCAAGGTCTATTTATACAATAAAATCATACATTACATACTAAAATACCTTAAAAAACTTCCGCATTTTTTTGTCTGACTGCGATCTACATATAGATAATACAATTTATAGTTTTTTTTTTCAATAAAAATTGTAATTATACTCTATATGAATATGGGTATTGTTTTTACATGACTGCACGAAAACGGAATGTTATATGCAGGCTCGAGTCGTCCATACGTGCAAAGTCGTGCGACGCACGACGGCGCCAAGTCCAAAAGGCGCCGGGCTTATACTTAAAATTTTCAAATTTTAAATATTTACTTTGTGTTAAGTTATCTCCGGGGTTCTACTAACTAGTTTATTCGTTATTATGAATATATTTCTGAAAGTAAAGACGAGAAATCTATCCTAGAGAGAGGGAGCGTACTGCCGATATATAATAATAACTAACTGATCAACGAGCTACCATAGACAAAATACAGTATTAATTACTTTAATGATATATTCCTAACACATTGGATTCCGTATTAAAAACTTTGCGGAAAACACTTGTAACTGACTTGTAACTTGTAGTGTGGACTAAACCATTTTCTACTAATATCACCACTACAAAAAAGGCGCATAAGACAGTTGCATGACGGCGCCGATTAGGCTTGGCGCGGGCCTGGTTATATGTTATGTGGATGCTGATACGCAATAATGTGTCAACCCACAAAAGGTGAAATTCGGAGATATTGATGTATTTTGATACTGCGTCACCTATTTAACATTATTCAATATAAAATAAAGTCATATAAACTAAATAAGCACGAAAATAAGTTTCTTAATTAATTGTTTCGAATTTAAAGGTTGTTAAATTTTTTGTAATTTATACAACAATCTCATGTATTTGAAAAACTTTTTAATAGGTTAAGCTTTTTTTATACAAATCTGCTTTTAATTCATTATAGCTTTTATCAAAATACAAAAGAAATTATGTATATATACTTCTTCAAACAAATTAATTGAATGCTGATATGCAATACTGTGTCAAGCCACACGGACTTCATTTTGAGAAAATGGCGTCTAAAGATGTCAAACATATTCTTAACACATAAGTTTAAAGAAGTATATATTCATTATTTCTTTTATTTTTTAATGAAAGGTATAATGAATTAAAATCAGACTGATATACTTAATAATCAAATAAAAAGTTTTTTAAATGTTTGTGATTATTGTATAAATTGCAAAATATGTAACGCACTCGAAACTCGAACCAATTAATTAAGAAACTTTTTTCCGTACTTGTTAAGTTTATACGACTTTAATTTCTTTTTAATAATGTTAAATTGGTGATGCAGGATTAAAATACACCAATATCTTCGAATTCGAATTTTTGTGGGTTGACACATTATTGCTTATTAGCATCCAATTAAGAATAGGTTTAAAATGTTTAGACGTCATTATCTGAAAAAAAAAGTCCGTGTGGCTTAACACAGTATTGCTTATCAGCGTCCATTTATATATTGTTATGTATAAATTTTAAGCCAAACATAAAACGAACTAAACAATACAATCCATACTACAAATCGACGTCTAAAGACAGTTTTAAGTTAAACATGCTTTAGATATAGATTAATATACGTTTAAGTGAGTTTAATTGATGTTTAGAAAGTTTTTTTATGAGTTTATTCGCTGTTAAGCTATTTACATAATATTTTATGCAATGTTTAATTTTCAAACACTGTTTACCTAGACACGTGTTCAACATGGTTTTAAAGCGACTTTTGTAGTATGACAATAAATGGTTTTACCCATCCTAAATGATTATGAAATGATGATGAAGCCTTTTTTAAAAGTACTTGTTTTCTCACGATCTTTTCCGTAAACTCTGACCGCAAAATTAATAATAAGCAGTACATAAAAAGTATATCCTTCTAATTTAAGCCATTTAAAAATCGGTATCGTTCAGTATGTTAGATTTTAGGGTTCCGTGGTCAGACAATGGGGCCCTTTTACTAAGTGTACGATCATCGTCATACTCTGTACTTTTAAAATCATAATAAGTAGCTGATTGAAATTTACACAGAATATCTCAATATGGCTGACTTTAGAAAGGGGAACTGACTTTAAAAGTAAAATATGTAAATGATTTGATGAAAATTTTATCGGATCAATGGAAGAGTAAACACTATCTCTTGCAAATTGAGAACCACCTCCTCTTTTGGAGGTTAACAAATAAAATGCTTTTACAATGTTGTTTGTTTTTTAGGCAATCGTAGAAAAAATAAATAAAATTTTTTGATAAATTATAAAATCAAACCCGCATAGCCCTAGGTCGACTCACACTTTACCAGATGTTTATGTGAATATATACACATATATAAGCAAAAAGGCTATTCACTCACTCATCACGAAATCTCACAAACTACAAGAGCTGGGAGTTCCAAATTTAACATGTTCTTTGTAATTGCTTACTTAGACGGCAATTTGCAAAATTCGATCCCTCAGGGGGTAAAATGCGGTTTGTATAAAATTCCTATTTTAAACGCGAGTGAAACCGCGATGGGCCGCTAGTCCTGTAATGCGAAATCATTTCAAACAATATTTCCTCGTAAAGATTTGACGTCATTGAGTACAACAACCAGCCGCAGACAACTTGAAAAATAATTTAACGACAAATATAATCGAATTAAACGTAATCATGTTTTTATACACAGTAAAAACTAAAAAGATCTATTGTTGTCAAAGATCCGGGTTTATTGTTAAGAATTTCTACGTAACTTTGACCTGTCAAAGATGTTATCGTTTTGTTTTTTTTTAAATAAAAAAGCTAGCAAACGAGCAAACGGGACATCGGATGTTAAGTAATCACCGCCAGGAACATTGTCACCAGAGGAGCCATAAATGGGTTGCCAGCATAAAAAGGAATAAAGGATATAAAAATAAATAAAAATAGCCGAGGAGCCGAGATGGCCTAGTGTTTAGACCACGTTGATCTCAACCGATGATGGCGGCTTCAAACCTCGGCTAGCACCGCTGAGTCTTCAAGTGCTAAATTTGTGTTTTAATTCATCTCGAGCTCAGCGGTGAAGGAAAACATCGTGAGGTAACCTGCATGTGCCGGGAGATATTCTGACACATGTATATCCGCCCCGCAGTGAAGCAGCGTGGTGGATTAAGCTCTAAACCTTCTTCTTAAAAGGAGAAGAGGCCTTAGCCCAGCAGTGGGACATGTACAGGCTGTTACATTACTTTTTTTGCTTTATATTAAAGGAAATTAATCAGAGAAGCGATTTAGTTACTTTATAATGCTAATAATGAAATGTAAAACACAAATCGCAGTATTTTATTAGTTTTCTGTATCGCTTCTATCAAATTCCAAAATATACGCAGGGAAAGCCGCGAGAAACTGCTAGTAAACTATATGTATGAAGTTATAGGTCATTACTATCATCCAGAATTATGTGTGTTCAATTTTAGGTCAATACGACCACAGAGTAAGATTTTCCATACAAACGTTTTTAAACCTTTAAGGTGTGAAATATCGGAAAACTCTTTCTTAGTGGATACTTACACCTTAAAAGGCACCTACTGTCAAAATTTCAAGTTTGTAGTCCCAGCTGTTTAGGCTCTGCGTTGATGAATCAGTCAGGACAAGTAATTATATCGATGCTGATAAGCAATAATGTGTCAACCCACAAAAAGTAAAATTTGAAGATATTGATGTTTTTTGATAAATAAAAATCAAGTCGTCTAAACTAAATAAAAATAAACGCAAAAATAAACGTATTACAACGGCCCCCATTAAGATCTTGTGACCTTGTGTCGGGGGTCCGGAAACACACAACACTAACACAAACACCCAGACCACAACAAACATCCGTATGGCCAATACAGACATGTGCCGTGAGCGGGGATCGAACCCGCGACCGTTAGCGCTACAGTCAGTTGCAGTGACCACTGCGCCAACGTGTCTGTAAATACATAAAAATAATTACGGAAATAGATTTCTTAATTTTACATTTCGAATTTCAAGTGCGTTCCATGTTTTGCAGTTTATACAATAATCTCATATAATTAAAAAAAAAACTTATTATTATATAATTTTAATTCACTTTACCATTTTTTTAATAGAAAAAAACATGGATACATAATTCTTCAAATTTATTAAGAAAAGGTTTGACATGTTTAGACGCCATTTTCTGAAAACGAAGTTCGTATGGCTCGACACAGTATTGCTTATCACCGTCCATATATGAATAGATATCCAATGTGTTACACGATGAGTGATTCACTACATTATAGTAACGTTTCATTAAAATCTTAGTAGTAGTTCTTGCGCGAAAGAGATCCATACATCCATACATACAATTTTTCGCGTTTATAATATTCGTAAAGATAATATTATTGGATTATGCTCCATAAACCAGAATATATTATTGTCAATAAGACACCTTAGCCTTGCAAAAAATATTCAAATGAAAGGCAATTTTATTGTTTTCTAATTACAATTATTAATTATGTCGTCTCGACCAAGGCGATTATGGTAATTTATTATGATTTATTGATATAAATCAAGAGTAATTTGAATATTAATTTTATGAAAAAATTAACACTATCGACGAAAGGCCGCCAATTATTGGCATCGCTTATCTTTCTCAACCAATTAAAGGAAAGGATGTTTTCAATTTGGAGAGTATGTTTTTTACCGGATTGCGCAACGCAAAGAAGAGTAATGTGTTTATCAGTCAATGTATGTTTGTTTGTATGTATGTATGTGGGTTTGTACCTTTGTGGCACTATTTCCGATTTTAATAAATGAAACATCGTTTGGTTCGTCATGATGACGCAAAATCAAAATGGCCGATTTTGGACGCTATAATGTGAAAAAGAAAAAAAAAATAAAATCAACGTATTACATCGACTAGGGTACCGTTGAATAGGTGTTTAAAAATCATTTTAACGTTTCTCGTACCGTTTTGAAATCAAAATCAATATGTCGGTTAGTAAAATTCTCACTTATAGGCTTTTAGACAGAACTGATATTGATAATGACGACTGCAGATGGTCTTGTTACGCAGTCGAATTTTCTAGTTTTTTTTTTTAATTTTGTCCCCTCTTTAGTCGTTTCAAATTGGTCAACTCACGTAGGCTACAGGTCA
The DNA here is from genome assembly GCA_037950945.1 of Hypolimnas misippus. Lineage (NCBI taxonomy): Eukaryota > Metazoa > Arthropoda > Insecta > Lepidoptera > Nymphalidae > Hypolimnas > Hypolimnas misippus. Next base: position 3,383,736 of record JBBEEQ010000021.1, read on the forward strand.
CAATGCAACAGATATAAGTACCTACTCACATACATACATATACATATAGTGAGTGAGTAAGTGAACAATATAATTTACTACAAATTCTATAAATAGAAATAACTACATCCGTTATAAAAATCAACCTATAAATCGTGACATCGTGATTATTAATCACGATAAATTAATAATTAATAGAATAATGAATTCTTTGAGAGAATCGTTATGTAAAGGTTTGAAACGCAATTCCAAATAAATGTCTTAATTTCAAGTTAATTACAATTAAAGATATCGTGCTCTGGTGAGAGAAAAAATCGTAAGGCAACCTCCTTAATAGGAGAGGCTCTATGACATATTACAGAGTAAAATAAATAAAATAAAAATTCTTTAATTTCTTTAATAATATTTCTATTTAAATATAAATTGATTGGAGTCCCCTTTTAAGCATATGGAATGCCTGTGCCAGGAAACTCTGCTCTTCCATATAAAATTAGGTTCTTGTACGAAACATTTAAGATACAGAGTGTTCCAATACAGTTAAAGAGCTCAGAAGGGAAACTTGAGTTAAAATGTGCATTTCTTTTCCAATCAATGATATTATATAATAAATATGTTTTAAGGTCATGGATTTTGATATCCAGAATGTCGATCGCTTTAGACGATGTTTCGTAGCAATCGGCTAGCACCTGAGTGGATAATTCCATTAAGTCACACCCAAGTATCCATCTTAAGGAGCATAATCGGTATCGCGCGTCCGTTTAACCACCCCGGTCGGGTGGATAAACGGAATTTCATTCTGTATGATCTTTCGATTATCCACTCCAAGAATTTTAGAACTTCGCTTAATATAAAACAACAAAATAATTTTTAGTAACAGCATTTAACAAAAATCATATTACACATATTGAATAATAAAATTAAACGCGTTATGGACTGTACATAGTCAGGGAGGATATAATAAATACTTAAGTTTTTTCAGACTTTAACGGAAATATCAATTTTAGCTATCTCTGAATCCATTATGAAGATAATGATTAAAACAAAAATGTAATTAACAATAAACACACAGTTTTCGCAATAGTTATTCTTACAAATTAAAACATTGGGAAAGGTTTATATGATTTCAATCAAATAATCATTGAATTCGTTTGAAAGTATTCATTAAAACTACATATAATTCAATTTTTATTACATTTTTTTTCATAAAAATGAACCGAGTTCAAAAACGAATTTAATAGATACAAATAAACTAAAAGACAAAAATCAATTTTTTGTACTATATTTTCAAGTCGCTAAGTAAAACCTTTTACGTGCTATATACTGGCACCGAAGTCCCCGACGATTTGAGAACACTCATTTTCGGAAGTCGGTTAGAAATGAATAAAACTAATATATATATATATATATATATATATATATATATGTTCCTTTGTATCCAAGGGGTTGTCCTTTAATAACGTGAGCCCCAAAGGAGGGAGGGGGGGGGTCTGGGAAAAAATCACTAAATATCACAAGGGGGGCAGGAGGTTTTCTAAGATATCACGTGTATTTATTTTCGAAATAAGCTATAAAAAATTGAAAATCGGTCCACAATCGGAGGAGTAATTCGTGACCATACACGAAAAATTATGTCTTCGGCGAAATGAGAACCTCTTTTGGGAGTTGATTAAAAACATATTGACACTATCAATGTTACCATTATAAATATCATTAATCGTCTGTATAACGGCAATTATAATAATTATTGTACATGTATAATTGTATAATAATAGTATATTATACATATAACCTCTAAGTATACGGATATCCGGTAATATGTCGGATACAAATTGGCAAGGTTCATGTACATTACTAATGATCAAAATCAAGTTTATTTAAATATTTATTCATATGTAAAATCTAATTATTTGCGCTATTTTCAACCGACTTCAGAAAAAGGAAGTTCTGCGTTCGGGCCGTTGTATGTAAGTTTATGTGGTCGTTTCTCAAAAAGTACTGATTTGATTTAAGTAGGATTTTCGCTATTTAAATGCATATTTATCAAGGAAGAAACTCGATAGGTACTCTTTTAAAATTGCATTACTAAGTACCTACATTTAAAAATTACAAATGTATATATTAAACATCCTGTATGAAATCCAGCTATACTCATATAATGCTGATATGCAATAATGTGTCAACCCACACGGAATTCATTTTGAGAAAATCATGTCTAAAGATGTCAAACCTATTACGTAATGAATTTCTTTAAAAACGTATATATCCACTTTTTCTTTACTATTTTGATTAATGGTGTAATTAATTAAAAACAGAATTGTATCATGAAAAGTTAAGTTAAGTTTTTTTCAACTGGGGACCCAAGAGCTGGCAGCTACCTCGGTCAAAGGATCAGCTTGGCCATTCAACGGGGTAATGCTGCCAGTATTTTGGGAACTTTACCCAGATGCAGTGGCTTAGATGAGGTCTACAATGTTTTGTAAAATATAATCCTTTTTTTTTGTATTAATTAAGATGTAAATAGTTTAATATATAATCTTTTATTTTATTTTTTTTTAATTAATGTATATAAATTAATAAAGTATTTTAAATGTATGAGATTATTGTATATAACAAAATATAAATAAATAATGTTGGAAACATTAAATAAAGAAACTTTTTTCCGTACTTACTTAGTTTAAATGACTTTTAACATTTTAGAACAATGTTAAATACGCGTTGCTTTATCGGAATACATCACTATCTCTAAATTTAACTTTTTGTGGGTTGACACATTATTGCTGATCAGCCTCCATATATGTACATACGTGCGAAAATCATTACTACATTACTAAGTCAGTTAAGGTTAAGTTAAAAGCCTCCGTTCGCAATAAATATCTAAATTAACCGAATCGAGTCTATTGGAAATCATTGCGTAACTGAATCTTTATGTAACGTTACGTTAACGATCTGAACTTGAAACGTAAGGTCGAATTAGAGGTCATTGAATTCGTGATGTGAATTGAAGTTGAAAGTTTGAATTTAATGACTGTGTATGACAGGCGATGGACGGTGATAAGCAATACTATACAAGGGCGGATCCAGGGGGAGGGGGGGTCATGGGGTTCATGACCCCCTCCCTGGGCTGGGTCCAAGACCTAAAGTACTTAATTATTTGATTAACATGATTTTTATATTATTTTTGACACAATATAGATTTTATGTAAGTACATTTTATTATAAGATACATTAAATATATCAGTCTGATTTTAATTCATTATACTTTTATCAAAATAGAAAAGAGAAGATGGATATATAATTCTTCAAACAAAATTTGTTAAGAATAGATTTGACACATTTAGACGCCATTTTCTTAATATGAAGTCCGTGTGGCTTGACATAGTATTGCTTATCAGCGTCCATATAACCCGGGGTGAAAGTGCAGGCGGCTACTAATAGTATATATTTCAACTTTTCAAAGGTTAACCTAACCTCTTCTATTAGCATAATACTTAAAATTCCGTTACAATGCACGATACAATGTTTTCCTTCACCGTTTAACACGAAATGAATTTTAATTAACTGATTAATACATTGTTGAGGTGTAATTTCATTGTTTACTGTTTGTTTATTTGAATTCTTACTAATATTATAAAATGCGTGAGTAATTCTGTCTGTGTGTTACGCAATCACGCCTAAACTACTGAACGGATTTAAATCAAATTTGGTACAGAGGTAGCCTAGAGTCTGAGAAAGGACAAGAGCTATTTTTTAGGTTTCAAATTGTTTATATGGAAATTACGTCATTTTTAAAACTTGAAACATAAATTCGATATTAGATGACTTCAAAATTTTGTAGAATATAGTAAGGCTGTAGTACCTAAGTCACAAAAGCCTAATCATCATTTAAAAACTTTTGCTTTTCACGATGCAGTGCTGTTAATTATTGAGGAGTTCCCCTGGTGTTGCTCCATCTACTCCAGTGTACCATGCAATATATGGACGCTGATAAGCAATATGCAAGCCACACGGACTCCATTTTATGAAAATGGCATCCAAAGATGTCAAACCAATTCTTAACAATTTTTTTAAAGACGTTTATATCATTTTCTCTTTTCTACTTTGATAAAAAAAAAATTCAAATATATGGTATTAATGTATAAATTGCAAAATGTGTTACACACTTGAATTTGCCAACTTAAATTAAGAAACTTTATTTTTACTTATTTTGCTAAATTTTTGAATAATGTTAAATGCATAACGTATTATCAGAATATATCAATATCTGCAAATTTGACTTTATGTGGGTTACTTATCAGCATCCATATGTTCGTCGCAATTCATGTGCTTAACAATTATATTGGAGTAAGTTATAGAAACGCAATCCGTGAAGTACTGTTTACTGAGTAGTTTCGATAGCTATGTGTGGTCTTCATCAGCTTCACTTCACCAATTGTGACTGTTCGAGAGTTACTATCAAAAATACCTAAATCGTTATAGGTGTGCATATAATATCCCTTGATTTCTCTCGAATAATGGGTATTCCCATTTGGAAGTATTCAACCTACCCTATCAATAAATAAAAAAAAAATTTCGGTCTAGGATCGATGGAGAAATCGGTGAAGATACGTAAAAAAATACATACAGCCGAACGCAGAAACTTCTTTTTCGAAGTGTGTTAAAAAGGTCCCAAGAATAGATTGTCGAAGGTTTTTTTAGAATTAACAATTTGATATTATTCTCTACATTCTGATTCTTTTACTTTCTCTAGGTTAAAGTTATTAAAAAAATAATCATAGAGGTCAGAATAATTAATTTCTAGTAAGCTTGTCACCTAAGATCTGGCTTGCAATGATAAGCAGACCTTGATACAAACAGGATCAAAGATTTAAATAAAAGTTATTATCATTTTAATTACCATAATAACTTACTTAATTAATAAGACTTAAATAAAATTTAAAATTAAACACCAGAATGCTTAGAAAGTAAATAATTAAAAAAAAATTAAGTAAGTTTTTCATTTTTGAATATTGAAATTAAAATCAAGATATACTTTATTCAAGTAGGCTTTTACAAGCACTTTTGAATCTTCAATACAGAAACAATAAACAAAGCAAAAATTAATTAAATGAATTAACCACCTGTTCGGAATGTAGCTTCTACCGAGAAGAACCAGCAAGCAACTCGATAGTTACTCTTTTTAAAAGTTTTACGATGGGTACATACATTTATGAGTTACAAATATATTAAATACCCTGTGTGAATCCAGCTTATACTAAATCCAAACATCTTTATCATCTATGTAATCTTGAATAGAATAATCGATTCTGTAACGTTAGTAAAATGTCCAACACATGCCCTGTATATTATCTATTATGTATCATTTCATTGGTGAAAGGAGTTTTGAAATCGGATGAGAATAAAGTAACAGCCTGTAAATGTCCCACTGTTGTGCAAAGGCCTTCTCTCCTATTAAGGAGATTTTGATGATGTTCCACTTTGGGGGGGGGGGGATAAACACGTGTTAGAGCGTCTCCCGGCACATGCAAATTTCCTCACGATGTTTTCCTTCACCGCCGAGCACGTGATGAATTTAAACACAAATTTAGCACGTATAAAATCAGCTGTGCTAACCGGGATTTAAACCCGTAATCACCGTTTGAGATCGAAGTGTTCTTCTCAAGGCGAGAATTACACTTATAAGTTTTGCTCTCAGACTTTCATAAAGATTTACATAAGTTATTTCTCATTGATTTTACACCTGAAAGAATTTTCTGTCAGGCACAGCATTAACTACTTATGACAGATCTGTTGCTGGGTTAGAGTTGTTATACATACATCGCTCTTTAGATTAAAACTTACCAATATTATTCTCGCATCAATATTCTATTTATTATTACATTAACGGCACATAAAAGCAAATATTGCATTGTATTATATATATATTAATGCAATTTTATCTCAGGAAGAATATTAAGGTCAGACGTAATAGCAATAAGAATAGTCATTACATCAATAATAACAATCGGCTGAACAGTAAATGATTGAAAAACCAAGGTTCATAGTTTTACTATTGTGATACAAGGTCCTTCCTCGTTAATATCTTGAACGTGACTTATCGCCCTAAGTTTCTATTTACATTAAGAAGAGTTAAGTGAAAGATAAGTTGAGGTTGAAATGAAACTATTTTAAACTCGTGGTCACGGGTAGACTCGAACGCTGCAAAGTGCTCGAAACGTCGGGATGATAAAAATAATTAATATACGCGATTTAAATCCGTTTAAAATAGTTTCATTTCAATGAATAATAATCGCGAAAATCTAAGACAACGATAAGTTGAGGTTATGTTATGACTTGGAAATTGTATGGGTCAAAATTAGTGATGTGCCGTATCGTTGAATATGTCCGCGGATTCGGATCGGAATACGGATATTTGGTTGCAAGATCAAAAATCAAAATCAAAATATACTTTACTGGCTGGTGCTCGTGACTTCGTGTGCGATGTCTACGTCATAGTAGCTTTATGCATGCAAAGCCTCAGCCCGATCAGTTTAAAATTAACAAAGTTTTATACAAATTTATCCCCTTTGGGGTAGAATTAAATCATTTCTTAGCGGATGCCCACGTGGCGTCTAGTGGTTTGGGCTGAACATTTATAGATCACTATGTCAGTCAGTTAGTCAGTCACCTTTGATTTATATATATATTTTGATTCAGGTAGGCTTTTACAAGCATTTTTGAATCGTTAATACAGAAAGAAAAAAATTTAATTTATGAATTTATAACCTGTCTGAAATGTAGATTCTACCGAGAAGAACCGGCAAGAAACTCGATAGTTATTCTTTTAAAAAGTTTTAGGTACATATACTTAAGAATTACAAATATAATAAACGCCCTGTGTGAATCCAGCTTATACTAAATCCAAGCATCTTTATCATCTATATAATCTTAACAGAATAATATGCTTTCGCTATTAAGGACTTTTTAATATATTCTTTAAATCTGCGGGTACGGATACGGATCTCAACTTTCTTACTTAAAAACTTACTACTAACATTACGTTGGTACTTGAAAAGATGATGTCACTTGACTCTGCGCGATAGGCAAGACATGTTTCGACTTGCATTGCGTGTGTCTTTATTTTGTTTTGTTGATAATTCAGTATGACACTAAGCATAAGTATATTAAGAACAGGTATAAAATCTGTAAAGATACGCTAGAATGTAACCAATCTTCGTATCCGTAACCGTATTACGGATCTTATCGTATCCGCGGATATACATATTAAACGATCCGGCACATCACTAGTCAAAACACATAACCCTGGTACGATAAATTTCATTTTAAATCAAATCAAAATGGTTTTATGTCACAATTTTCCCAACCTACATCGAAATAAGTTCTCAATTCGTCGGGGACATGTTTATGTATCTTCGCCGATTATTCAAAAACGTTTTACCGATTTGGTAATTATTTTTTGTTTAAGTGTACTTACCCGTAAATCACATAGAATCTTTATCAAAATTGGTTAAGCAGTTTGGTCATATTTAGGACATAATTTGGGGCTTTTGAGTTTTATGTTTGTGTTTAATTCGTTTCACGTCATGAAGGAAAATCATTTAAGCGTAAGGAAATCTGCATGCTTGGAAAATTTCTAAGCCTTATTTTCCTATATGCAGTTTCTCTATGATCTTTTTCTTTGTCGAGCATGAGATAATTAGATTAGTGTTAGTATTTCTTGAACCTACAAGACTTAACGTTTAAATTAAAAAAAAATGCTTTTTTTTAATTTAAAAAATAGTTTTTGTACTTTTAAATATCGATTCTGCTAACACTAAAACGTCCAACACGTGCTCAATTGTCATCCTATATAGCATACAATATACATTATAGTAAATAATAAAATATCAACATAAAAACCGTCCATTGAAAAATTAGATTAATTTCTTCGAACGTGATCAACAAAAAATACTGTTCCGTACCAACGCTTCTTCAACAAAAAACATCTATTTATTATCTGTAGGAAAAACCTTAGAAATAACTAAAAAAAAAAATATATCACGAAATATGGGCATTGTGTGTAGGTTCCAGATCATGATGATCTTTTTTGGTTATTAGAATTCCGCGTTGCAAAAGAAAAAACGAAATCCTTTTAGGAGTATTTTAGCTTAGCTATTATAAAAAAAAAAACAAGCAATCTGAGACACCTGATGTTAAGGGATCACTGCCCATGGACATTTGCAGCACCAGAGGAGCCATCAATGCGTTGGTAGCTTAAAAAAGAATAGAAGATGAAAGAAAATAGGAAGTTACGAACGAAATGGGGGGAGGGTTAGGCTTCCGGCTCTCCCACTCACCGTACCAAACCCAGTAAACGTGCTGCTCCAAGCAAGCCAGCATCGTTACGAACTTTATTCAGTGGACTATCTAGGTTCCATCACTGTAAATATCCCTTAGACCAGAATATTTATACTTCTAAGTCCATACAATCAAAAGGTATATGACATATTTTGAAACTCGAATTTGACATTTAAAATTTGCGAGTATCAAAATAATAAAAAGTGGAGTACCAAAATCTATACATACTTTTCTTTGACTTAAACTCATCATCTTTAAAGCAAGTTCTTATTATTTACAGTGTAAATAAATGAGTAAATGTTTAAGTCATTGATTGAAAATCTGAAGTATATAGCACCGAATTCGAACATTCAGATTTTTCGGAACACGCAAAAAGATTTGAACATGGTACTTCGGTAGTTTATATAGACTTTAATGTCACAATATTTTGATAAAGCTATTTTCTTATCATAGATTATTATGAACCACAGAATTATGTAAACTAGACTAAACGTGTAGCAATGCTTTTTTTTAGGTTTTTAATAGTTTTTTTTTATATAAATAACGACATCTATGGGCGTAAGCTATGCAGATGCCCATGATTTAATTTTTTTTTAATTTCATTTATACTTTTATTACAGTTCACTTTAAATCTAAACGTACGATATAATATAATCCAAATTGTTTTGATACGGAACTCTTCGTTTAAATCCGACTCGTACTTGGCTGGATTTTTTAAGAGTTAAGCTATGACCTTCAATTCAGATTAAATAAGTCGTGCAAGTGTCGAGTCACGCAGGTAATGAGGTCCTTCAAACAAATTAGATAAATAATTTAAAGCAATTCAATTTCAGTTTCAACTCAAACTCAAACTCAAAATATACTTTATTCAAAAAGGCTTTTACAAGCTTTTTCGAATCGTCGTTTATCAAGTATTTCATGTCAGTTCCACGTGAAGCTACCACCGGAATGTGGACTCCACTGAGAAGAGCCGGCGAGAAACTCAGTAGTTACTCTTTTAATATTTGTGTTCAATATTGTTGGATACAATTAGCTACAGTTATCCTGCGAGAATGTTAACGCACTATTATTCCACGCGGCTTTATCATTAATGTAGTCATATACTGAATAGTATGCTTTTTCTATTAATGTTTTTAATGTAAACATAAAATCTATCGTCTTGGTTTTGTTGTACATTTAAATTAAGTAGAGTTTTTTTTAGACTTTTTAAATTAAAATAAAGTAGACATCAATGAAAATTACTCTTACAAAATATAATTATTATGTACATCGACAGACACGTTGGCGCAGTGGTCACTGCATCTGACTCAATCGCTAACCGTCGCGGGTTCGATCCCCGCTCACGACAAACGTCTGTATTGGCCATATGGGTGTTTGTCGTGGTCAGGGTGCTTTTGTTAGTATTGTCCCCGACACAACTTCACAAGATTTTAATGGGGGTCGTTAAGTGTGATGCGTTTATAACATTGTATAACATATAGGTATAAATAAATATTAAGTCAGTGCCTTTGTTTGACATTCGTAACTACGTACGATGTATCTGTTTCTAGGTTATGCTACCCTACTGTACTTCTCCGTCTGACATAAAAAAGTATAGTCTAGGAGATAGCGTTGTATTTTATTTATTGAAATCAAAGCTCTTTATTTTTGTTTCAATATAAAATTAATTAGACATTATTTTGATATAATTTGATATCAGTAGTGCTTGTAAAAGCTACAGCTTGTACTATCCAGTCATTCGTTTATAAAGTAACTCTAATTTTTTATTTAAAAGTAAATATTTTTAGTTTGGCCTTATAGAATTTGGTTGATGTTTTTTAAATCAAAATAAGCGAAATTAATATACCGTGAGCGGGGATCGAACCCGCGACCGTAAGGTAAAAGCTACAGCTTGTACTATCCAGGCATTCATTTATAAAGTAACTCTATTTTTTTATTTAAAAGTAAATATTTTTAGTTTGGCCTTATAGAATTTAGTTCATGTTTTTTAAATCAAAATAAGCGAAATTAATATACCTCACGGCATCGCTTTCGATCGCTACAGTCTAGTGACTACAGTGTAGTGACCACCAACGCCAACGTGTCTGTCAATTGTTTATTACATTAATTATACATTATACAATAAATTATACCAACAAATAAATAAAAGAATCTAGAGATTTACAATTTTCTGAAGGTTTAATACATTTTAACTTAACTTTTAAAATAATCTCGAGATGGAGCTTTCCTTATGATATCGGACAAGTCGTCCCAAAGACGGACTTATGTGTAGTTCTCGTCAAAGAAATGATTAACAAATTCGAGCATGCAATTAATAATTCAATCTATCTTATTTCCAGACGAGCTCTCGCTATCCCGCCTAAATCCGATGGACCATTCGCCCATGACCGCTGCCATATGTTCAAAGCGGATTGGGCCGCGGCTCTGGCCCAAGGGCGGACCACCCCAGACGACGAGTGGCCCATCGTCCCTTGTACTAACGGCTGGGAGTACAATAGAAGTGATGTTCCATATGAGACTATTGCTTCACAGGTGAGAATTGTTATGTTTGCTCTAAACTAATCCGATCTGGAAAACCTCATAATTTTCTTGGATAATAAATGTTAGTAATGTCTGCTAAATTTATCGGTGATGTTCGAAAAACCCAGGCAAAGATTCATAAAATTTTCGATGTTTTTCAATTAATGTTTTTAAATTATAACTGTATAGAAATTAAATTAATTTAATTAATTGAACATTAATTGAAATGTTTTTAAATTATAATTGTATACAAATTGAATTAAAGTAATTAAAATTTAAATTGAAGTTATATCAAACAAATAACTAAAAGCACTTAATTGTAAAATTTGAAATCAAGGTATTAATTAGATGCTGATAAGCAATAATGTTTCAACCCACAAAAAGTAAAATTCGGAGATATTAATGTATTTTGATACTGTATCACCTATTTAATATTATTAAAAAAAAATTAAGTCATATAAACTAAATAAGTACGGAAAAAAGTTTCTTAATCAATTGTTTCGACTTTCAAGTGCGTTTTATATTTTGCAATTTATACAATTATCTCAAATATTTGAAAAGCTTTTTATTAGATAATATATTAAATATATCAATTTGCTTTTAATCCATTATGCCTTCTATCAAAAAATAAAAGAAAAGGTGGATATATACTTCTTCGAACATATTTATTAAGAATAGCTTTGACATTTTTAGACGCCATTTTCTCAAAATGAAGTCCATGTGGCTTGACACAGTATTGCTTATCAGCGTCCAATTGAGGCTTGTAATTTTTTAACGACTAAATGCTTCATACATTGATTCAGATTTTGAGTTCAGCTATATATTGTTAAGGGGATTAATAAAAAAACTAATTTGTCCACAGCTCGATTGGGTGTGTGATAAGGACAATCTGCCAGCAACAGCTCAAGCTATATTCTTCTGCGGAGCGATCGTTGGGGGGCTGGTCTTCGGCTGGATAGCTGACAAATACGGAAGGATCCCTGCCTTAGTCGGTAATATATCGTACATCACTGTTTATCATTCCAAACCTAGAGTAAACCAAATAGATGAAATATCGAAAAGAAAAATTGGAGTTTTACCATTCCAGGCTATGTATATAGGTGTTCATAGTCAAAGAACGATGCTGTTTCCCAAAAAAACCAGTAAATATTTTGGAAATCTAAAACGCCTTAACGAACACACTTTTTCATGATAATATCTGTCAACAAATCCTGTATCGCATTCCTTTCCTTATTTAAAATCAAAATCAAAATAGGAATTTATATTCTCTTCTTGAACGTGAAGCAAATGAATCTCGTTCACGTTCCACGTTTTCGGAAAAGTTTAACCTCAGACCTGAGAAGTAAATGCGAAAGAAGCGGGACTATTTTTCCTTTGTTTGATTATTTATTCGACAACATCAACATTTCTTTCTTTTCATCACTTATTCCTGTTCAAGCTGGTAACGCATTCGTGGCTCCTTTGTTACTACAAATGTCCATTAACAGCGGTGATCGTTACCATCAGGTGTCATATCTACTGGTTTGATAACTATTTTTTATATAAACCAAACAGACGACCATGGTGTTAAGTGATCAGAAACATAAACAATTCCAGCGCCAGGGCCACAAATAGGTTTACAGATTAAAAGGGAATTAGGGATGAAGAGGACAAGGAATCTTGGAAAGGCTTTTGGATACTTAACTGATGAACATGAATTCAAATTTGGTCTCAATCCAAAGGATTCTCAAACAAGGAGTCTTCGAATGCTAAATATATTTATATATTAATATATTTGACAGACACGTTGGCTCAATGGTCACTGCAACTGACTCAAGCGCTAACGGTTTCGGGTTCGATCCCCGCTCACGGCAAACGTCTGTATTGGCCATACGGATGATTGTCGTGGTCTGGGTGTTTGTGTTAGTGTTGTGAGTGTTTCCGGACCCCCGACACAAGGTCACGCGATCTTAATGGGGGCCGTTGAGTGTGATGCGTTTATTTATATATTCATAAATACTTCGTCACGTGCTCGGTAAAGGAAAACATTAAGAAAATCTACAAGACTCAGGAAAAACTAACATATATTCGCCAATCATAATAATGGAATAATCAACATTTTTATAAATAAGTCTTTTGCAACCAATAGGACACTTAAAAGGTATTACTGACCTACTTTATAGTCTCCCACTTTGTTTTTTCGTTTTTCTTTTTAATAAAATAACTGTGAAACGAACAGCCGGTATAAACAAGATAGGAATTAAAATTCTTTTTTTGAACGTCAAGCAAATGAATCTGCTATGGTTTTAGAGAAGCTTAACCTCAGATTAGAACCGCGAAAGAAACTCAGTGGGTATGTTTTGTTATTTTGTTAACAAAATCCAGATTGGTTACATATTATAAAACATATTAAGACTGCCAGGAAGCGATCGCCTTTTTCGAATGATGTGTCATCATCTATGAAATCTTTAATGTCACAATAACCTGTAACACATAAACGTTTCTTTACGATCTTTTTTAACTTTACTATAGAAGCATTTTGAACGTTTTCTGGGATCCCGTTGACAAATCTTATATATCTCCCAACGAAAGAATTACGTGACATAGTCAATTTGCAGGTATCTTATACCTAGTATTGATAAAGTGGATATCAATTTTTCAGAAATATGTCAACGTTTCTGTACATGTACATACATTATATTTTTAGAATTAATTGAAAAAGAACAGTCAATATGTTAATTTCTTTAGATTTTTTTAATATAAAGCTTACACTTATAAATATTATTCAAGGTACAAACATGGTGGGATTCGCGGCGGGTATAGCTACTGCATTTTGCAATTCGTTTTGGTCCTTCGCTCTGTGCCGGTTCCTCGTGGGACTCGCCTTTGATAACTGCTTTACTATGATGTATATCCTTGGTAAGTACTTTAGTTTAACTTATAAATGGTACTGTGGGTTTTGTATTAACGTTAGTATTTTTTATATTTAAAAAAATTGTTATTGAACTTATCAAAACTATTTAGTGGAAAAGCGTTCAGAAACTAGTCATTTTGTATTGATTTTGTATTATAGTATTATAAAAAGGTAAAATATGTTTATGAGTTTGTATGTAGGGGTAATCTCTGAAACTATTGATTTTATTTGGAAAAATCTTTTTCGTTGTATAACCTGTTTATTGAAGAAGGTTATAGGCTATATTAAGTCACGCTACGACCCATAGCAGTGACGCAGTAACAAAAAAAACTGTAATAAAAGGCATGGGAAATAGGACCTCATGCCTTTTATATCCGTATACGTAAAAAAATATGGGAGATAAATCGCGTTCAGAAACTAATATTTTATATATGAATTTTTGGTAGAGATTGGTTTAACCCTTAAATGCTTAATGTATTTTTCTTTCGAAAACTGTAAGCGATGTTTAATTGGCTGAAAAGAAATTGAAAAGAGTAATCTTTGCCAACAACTGACTTCGAATTCTAATTATTCCTAATTTTATAAAAAGAATATCGTAGCACCAATTAGAAAATAAAATAGTATTCCTAAAAGTGTGATACATATTATTATTTTAGGAACACATTAAAGGGTTAAGTATTCTAGATTCCTATCAGAATTTATTTAAATGTGTACCATACTAATTTTCTGCTTAGTCGTTTTTGCTTAGTAAAATTCATCAGGGGCAAGCTATCCAACTTTATTTCAAACTGTTTTACAGTATTGGAATACGTCGGACCAAAATGGCGTACCTTCGTAGCGAATATGTCGATAGCGATTTTCTTCACATTGGGAGCCAGTCTGCTGCCCTGGATCGCGTTGTGGGCTGATGATTGGAGGCGATACGCTTTGGGTATCAGTGCTCCGTTTATCATCGCCGCGGCTACACCTTGGCTAGTCCCAGAGAGCGCCAGGTGAGAAAAACAAAGTTAAATTGACTTTAAAAAGTATTTTCTCGATTTGACTGATTTTTTTGTGTTATATGGACGCTGATAAGCAATACTGTGTCAAGCCACACGGACTTCATTTTGAGAAAATGGCGTCTAAGGATGTCAAACCTTTTCTTTATCAATTTATTTGAAGGTGTATATATCCATCTTTTCTTTTCTATTTTGATAAAAGTTATAATGAATGAAAAGCAGATTGATATATATTATTCATTTAAATGTTTGAGATTATTGTATTAATTGTAAAATATGGAACGCACTTGAAATTCGAGACACTAAATTAAGAGACTTTTTCCGTATTTATTTAGTTATCGATAACTTGAAATTATTATTTATAATATTAAAAAGGTGACGCATTATCAAAATACATCTCTGAATTTGACTTTATGTGATAATTATTTATATTTGAATATATATTGGTCCTTTTTAATAGACGAGAGAAAGAGAGTTATAAAATGTAATAGATAACGTTAAACTTTTAACAGATGGCTGCTCTCACAAGGAAAAATGGACAAGGCGTTAGTAATCATGAAGAAATTCGAAAGGATCAACAAGACCAAGATACCAGACAAAGTTCTGAACGAATTCACTGTAAGTAAAAAACTCGTTGATATTCTTCTTTACATCGTATTAAACAAAGTCGCTGATTCAAGGGAATGATTTATATAATTGTAATACTTACATGCATATTGTAGTAGAGAAGAACCTTGTATTAAAAAAATTGTAATGTTTAATCGTAAAAAACTACATTGCACATGGCGGTTCACTAACAATTCATAAATAAAGTCGCTTAGTGATCTAAATTCGAACGTGGTTCATTAAATTTAAAATTGACACAGATAATCTATGAATATATTTTACCACAGACTTAAACAATAAACAAAAGAGTGTATACGTGTGTGCGTCAAATATATGATATAAAATACATGGTATGTGTGTAATGTTTTTTTTATTGATTTAATGTCATTTTTATGCATAATTAAAAGCAAACTGCAATCCTTATTTAAATAAAATATAAATGCGCTAATTTTATACTCCTCCGTCCGTAAAAAGGGTACATAGATTTTGCTTTACGTATTATTATATAGATAACAACTTATTTATACTAGAGTCAGATTTTTAATTTAGTCCAAATATTGACTAGTTTCGTTGTCTTAGATTTTCGCGATTATTATTCATTGAAATAAAACTATTTTAAACGGATTTAAATCGCGTATATTACGGGTCTACCCGTGACCACGAACGCTGCAAAGTGCTCGAAACGTCGGGATTTATCCGTCGGGTTAAATCCGTTTATCCGTTGAGAGTCATGCGTTGAGTGTGATGCGTTTAAAATACTTATATTTTATTGACTAGTTACTGATTTTCTCATAAGTAACAATCATTATACTTTCTCTAATAACCTTAAAAATAATCTTCAACCTAACAGGAAGCTACCCAAAAAGCGATCAAAGAATCCGAAGCTGAATCCAAGACGTATTCAGTTCTGGACATCTTCAGAACCCCTCGCTTGAGACGGAACGCGCTCCTCCTCATTATCATCTGGATGGCCATCTCCCTGGTCTTCGACGGTCATGTCAGAAACGTCGGCTCCTTGGGGCTGGACATCTTCTTGACCTTCACGATAGCCACTGCGACTGAGTTCCCTGCTGATACGTTTTTGACTTTGGTTTTGGATAGGTGAGTTAAAATAATTTTTAAGGTCTGGAAAAATACATAAACACTAACATTCACACTAGGACAAATGTCCATATTGCTAATACAGACGTTTGCCATGAGCTAAGATCGAACCCCTTCGCCAACTTCTAAACTAAACTGAATAACTTCTGTCTAAACTGAAGAGTTTGGTTGATTTGTTTTATAAAAAAATAGCTGGTAAATGAGCGGAACCTTATGTTAAGTGATCACCGCCGCCCATATTTTCAGCACAAGAGAAGCAACGAATTTGAATTAGCAGCTTAAAAGGGACGAGGGTTTCGTATGGTGAGTGAGAGAACCGGAACCCTAATTCTCTCCTATATTCCTTTCTTTACTATATAATACATTCCTTATTTCTTTCTAATCTGGTAAAGAATTTTTGGGTCCTCTGGTGCTGTAAATGGCCATGGACAGCGGTGATCACTTTACTTCAGGTGTTCCGCCTGTTCGTTTGCCAGTGTCTAAGTTTCTCTAAGTTTCGTAGCTGGAATTCTGATACTACCCCACTTGGATACATCAAACCCAAACCCTGGTTTATGATCTGCACGGTTGAAAATAATAACTTTTAAATATGGATAAGTCAGAAGGAAAGTAGTGTACACCGAGGACTAAACAGCGATCTCTCATATTATAACCATAGATGAAATGATTATTCGTGTACACTGTGTATACTAATAAAAATGGTCAGATATAGAAATTTCAATTCAAAAAAATTCATATATAATATAAATGTATAAACTTATTGCTGTACTCTACATGTGCAAATATTTATAATACTACTACTATTCAAAATACGCACACACATACATTATTATTTAAAACTTGCTGGCAAACAATTACATCGTTATGTGATCATCGCGGCCCACGAACACTTGCAACACCAGACAAGTCACAAATACGAAAACGAAGTTAGTTTAACAATACAATAAAATAAACATTAGACCTAATCTTCGCATCTTTCGTAAAGATTAGGTCAGTGGAAAGTATTTTTTTTTCATTGCAAAGATGGAATTATCTGGAATTTAAGTACTAATAATAGTCGTAATTATTATCTTCAGATGGGGTAGAAGATGGCTGGCTTGCGGGTCCATGGTCATCAGTGGCATCTTCAGTCTTCTAGCCACAGCTGTACCAGTTGGTAAGTTATAATTATTCAAAATTATTGGATCTTCTGTTAGCAAGTGTTCTTGGTATTCGATTAATCCTAAATATTTTTAGGTGAGGATTAAATTTATCCGTTTTCTTGGTGTTTTCTTCTCTTAATTGATATACATCAATTTCGTTACCAAAGGTCACGAATGTGGCTGTTAAAAATATAAGTACTGGCAGTAAATTCTTTCAGGTGTAAAGCAAGGACAATCGACTTATGTAAATCTTTATGAAATTTTGAAAGAAAGCTTACAAGTGTTATTCTCGGCTAACGACTGTTTCCCTTAAGAAGAAGAAAATAGAGTTTAATTCCTTACGCCTTTTTTGAACATGTATCACATTAAAATTTTCTGAATGTCTGATAATTTCCTTTATTTAGGAGTTATTGAATAGAAAACGTACATTCCGAACGAAGATGTTTCCATATTAAAACATTAACACCTATGTGTATTATAGACTTTGTTAGAAAGTTCAAAGTTTCTTTTTTTTCATCTTATGTTAGTTATTCCAGGTAGAATAGAGTAATTTCACCTGGAAAGTTATCCGGAAGTTTAGAAAATTGGTAATTATCTATTCGATTATCAATTTGCAGCGTTAGTTCACTAAAACTATTAATTTTATGAAATAAAAATTAGATAAATTATAGGAAATTTTCTCTATTTTAATTTATAATATAACTATTTTCATCATATATTTCATTTTATAATATAACTATTTTATAAAAGGGAGATATTGCCATAAAAATGTTTTTGGGCGCCTTTTTACAATGGCTGCCGCCATATTCGATAAAAATACTTGGTGACAAAGAAATCCGAAAAGCGCACTTCAAAATCTGTAATATCACCAGTTTTCAAAACACTCGGGAAAATTTTCCAAGTACCATCCGATTTGTATACCAAATGACAGTACTATATATTCTATACAATAGGTGTTATTTGGATGCTGATAAGCAATAATGTGTCAACCCGCCAAATGTCCACTTTGGAGATTGATGTATTCTGATAGTGCATCATGTATTTAACATAATTCAAAAAAATTTCAAGTCATCTAAAGTAAATAAATACGGAAAAAGGTTATTTAATAAAACGTTTCGAATATTGAAGTGTCGGCCATATATCGCAATATAAAATAAAACTGATAAATCTTTTGACTATACCAATCTGCTTTTAATTTACTATAGATTTTATCGAAATAGGGAAGAAAAGATGGATTTATACGTCTTCAAACAAATTTGTTAGGAATAGGTTTGACATCTTTAGACGCCATTTTCTCAAAATGAAGTCTGTGTGGCTTGACACATTATTGCTTATCAGCGTCCATTTATTATACGCTAAAAAACGAATTAAAATCCTCCAGGTGGACCATCAGCCTCTCTAGCTATCCTCGGCCGCTTCGCCGTGAACATCTCCTACAACATCGGCCTGCAGTACGCGGCGGAGCTGCTGCCCACCGTCGTGAGGGCGCAGGGCGTTGCTCTCATACATATCATGGGATATGTCGCGTCTATCGTTGCTCCTTTCGTGGTTTACTTGGTAAGTATCCCAATCAGAAATAATTGATAAGAAATCGTTTGTCTAAAGTAAACTTGTTCAAGGATTGTTTGAAAAAGATTGAGCAGGATTTCCTGTTCAATGGCAAACTAAATACAATGTTAAAAATTAAGATATTGTGTTCAAGAGCAAAATATATAATTCCTTTACGTGGATAATAATAATAATAAATTATACTACTATCACACAATACACCATAAAGATAATAAGACAAAAATATACCTAATTATATCCGAAAGTGCACAAAAATATATTTAACTATAAATTACATAAGATAAAATCAAACATCTACGTAAACAGAGAAAACAAATAAAAAATGATATAACAATTCCAGGTATTTGTAACTTTTAAACCAAACTTCTTCTAATCTTGGATAAAAGTTCTGTGGGACTAATCCTAAACCTTTTTAAACAAAAAGGAACTTGGATGAAAATGACGTAGATTTATAAGTTTATACGAACGTTTTTCAAATAGGTTCAAGATGTGCTTTTTTATATATTTTAGATATGGTCTTCATTGTTGGTCTTTTCGTCATTGAATTGAATTCTGATCAAATCATTAGGATAACGTCAAATAAGGTCGTTGCAATGTATACTTTTTACTAGTCCATTAGTTGTTCAGCTCTCTTCGTTTTAGTTAGGATTGTTTGATTGATTGATGATTCTGTTCTCAAGAAAAAACTTATCAAATAAAATCGGTGATATTTCTTCAAGTCATTTTATACACACTTTTGAATAAAGATTTAATTTTTCTTCTCCCATCTGTCTCTACTCCAATTCAAACCACGTTAGTAATTTTCTGCTTATCATTTATAATACCATCACATATAATACCATCTTTCCAGGCCAACATATCTCAAGAACTACCACTCTTGATCCTGGGTGTGTTGGGTATTATTGGTGGTATACTCTGCCTGCTGCTACCAGAAACCATGGACACGGAGATGCCCCAAACCCTCGCTGATGGAGAGAACTTCGGCAAGGATCAAAAATTCTGGGACATTCCTTGCTTCCCTCGGTAAGAATTTTAGAAGAATTTTATGAAAAAACTAAACTAAAATTGACCATGTAGGTTTGTAATATAGTCATAAAACAACTCTATAACCAGGTAACAGTTAGGTAAACTTAAGAACGCTGGTGTTGTCAGAAATAAAGTCACTGACAAAAGATTCTTTCAAGTGTAAAGCAATGACAAACTTATGTAAATCTTTATGAAAGTCTGAGAGCAAAACTTATATGAGTAATTCTCGCCAAAGCAAGCTGCTTGCTCAGCAGGACATTTACAGATTATACCATGACCTATTTCTTTACAGAACGAAAAAAGAACCAAGTTCAGAATCATACACTCCCAGTCAACCCCAAGAGGAGCACTTCATCAGGTCGCTCCCAGCGTCAGGGTCGAGGGCATCAGTCAGGGCATCCATCAGGCTCTCCACGAGGTCGAAGAGAGGTAACCAGGGAGCCGTTTAGAATAGTCTAGAAGTAGTTCAGAAGCAGAGTATTTGGATATTTGTAGTAATTTATTCTTTTTTCTAATTTTTTGCTATTTCGGATCTCCTAAACTTTTTTTGGTAAAATTGTAAAAATATTTATTGGCTAGTTCTATGTTTTAGTTTAGGAACTAGATTTTTTAAATTGAGGACAAAATTGTGGTAATCGTAATCACAATCGTGTTCGATTTGAAAGTGATTGAAAAACATGATGTATTGACTAACCTATCTTAATTCGAAGACATTTTTTTATACTTTTGACTTTGACTGACTATTTCAAATACGATTGTGATTATGATTAATATTAAATTAAACAACATTACAAAAACACTTTTCTGCTTAATTCTGTTATTTTATAGTTAACCAGAGCTCCTTAAAAATCTTGCCGTTAAAGTTACAAAAAAAAAAAACTAACGAATAATATTTTATTACGTCAATGTCCGCCATATTGGAATCATGACGTCATAACTTACGACACTCCTATGAATCTAATGAATTTAACAAATTAGTTTAGGTTCTAAGTGGTAACACACAAACGAATACGTGTTAGAAATTGAATCTTGCCTTAACTGCGGGTAGTGTTTGAAATTGTTATCTTATTATTAATATTAATTATAGTTTAATCATTATATAAGTACATAAGTGTAAATAATAAGTATTATAAGTATGAAGCCACGAATATAAATATATAAGCGTTACGTTTTATATGCGTATAATATAATCCTTCCAGCCCAATTATATACGAAACAAAAAATATTTATGAGAATTCTTGCTAATAATACATATAGTGATGCTAAGCTATCTACAAATTATATGTCGTTAATTAAGATGAAAACTCAGTTTTGTAATCGATAAGGCTTTCAGTTTCGATGGTCTAAAATGGGCTAATATATACAGGATGTCAACTGGGCATGTGTTGTACATTTCAGTAGCTCAATTATTTTTGTTTATTCTTTTTCATAAATGTGTTTATCTGTACGAGTCTATAAGATCCAACGTGTAAATTAAAAAAAAATATTAAAAAATATATTTAGTTCAGATTATTTTACTTTTAAATGATTCTGGTAACAGTAGTAAATTGTCCAACATATGCACAGTTGGCATCTTATAGGTATATTTAATAAGATTATCGAAATTTTGGCTATTAGTGTATCGATATTATCGACAGTTACCTATAATAAGATTTAACACTATCGACATTATTGTACAACATGAATAATACTGCCAATTTTATGTTATCGATATTTTTATCGATAACAATTAGTGAGTAGCATCACTATATTTAAACAAAAATTGCACTGTGTCAAAATTTCAAACTAAATCAAATTGTTATATAAATTGCTATATCCATATATGTATATGAAAAAAAAACAATTATGAATTCTCTTATTGTAAATATTATTATTCCTCCGCCTACAAAATGACACTGAAAGTTTTATTTTGTAAAGTATAGTTATAAGTAGTTATATTTATTAAGTACAAAGTGTAATGGGGCATCATTATATTGATATTGCTATCTCTTTTCTTTATAATAAAACTGTCATTCTGTCTCGCCCGCACAACATTCTTCTACTTCGTTGAACTTTTAGGCGTACTCTCGTAAGTTTTGCTTACGGACTTACGTAAAATTACGTACGTAAGTTACTTATACAAAATTTGAACGAACTACCTGTAAAATTAAACTAACTTAATCATATAAAAATTAAAATTGAAATTTAATTATATGTAATTTTGTTTTTGTAAAGTGATGTGTTTGGTAAGAAATATCTTTTTTTTATTTCAACTTATGTAATCTTACGGATTTTTTACATTAGTATTTTTATGTAATTAACTTACGTTAGTAAAACTTACAATTGTAACAATGTACATTCAACTTAAAAGCGTGCAGCCTAAAAGTGACAGATAATACAAAGTCTAAAACTAGCCACACACTGTAAGAAATTTTCTAAAAAAACGTCGAACTATTCTAATCTTTCTATCTCTATACATATGAGGTAATCTATAATTATTATATATTATAACTATAGAAATATTACGTTCATACTATTTGACGTTAAAAATCCGTACCCATTTTCAAATTTGACAAGCTCGTCAATTGACTTGTTGGTCCAAACAGACTCAGTCACTAGCTGGTTGCCTACGTCGTCCAAAATGGTCATCACCTTAATGCCAAAACCCATAAGCTTATAACCAGAGGCGTAACTATACCATCTGAGGCCCGTGGCAAATTCTTTAGATGGGGCCTGACAATAAAAATCGTCACGTTATAACTTAACTTTAATGAACCACTTAAGAAGTTACCCAAAACTGTTAATAATATTGTGTACATTTTAGTTAAATATCTGATAAGTTTTATTTTCAAGAGCATATGTTTATACATATTTAATAAGATTCTTATTAACAAAGGTATTTTAGGCCAAGGCCCTTTCGTGTCAGGGGCCCGCGGCTTTCTGCCATGCCACCCTATAGTTACGCCCCTGTTTATAACAAAGCAATAGTTATATAAATATAGGCGAAATAGATTTGCATAAATACTTAGAATTTACCGTCAGTGCCTTATTTTTGACATTCATAGATTTACTACTTACAATATTGGTAGGTTACAGAGTTGTTTATATCTCTCTCGAGAGTGAAACTTACGAATGTAATTCTCGCGTTACGTTACTCATACACTTTTCTCTTTCTTTCTTTAAAAGCTGATGACAAGAATCATATATTGGAAAGAGATAGACTTATAATTATCGGTTACATAATACCCCATTAATATGTATTAATGTTATATTCAAGATGCCATTTAACATTTTTGGTGCGAAATTACAAACAGACAAAAGAATTCTGTGATATAATAAATAATTAAATTAAATCTCAAAAAGGATTATTTGTTTTTTTTTTTTCCCTAAACATGGACGCTCATAAGCAATACTTTATCAAGCCACACGGACATTATTTTGAGAAAATGGCGTCTAAAGATGTCAAACCTATTCTTAACCCTTAATAGCCTGATTTACGAAAGTGTTTTATTTTTAATATTACTGTGTTTGCTTTAGGTTTAGATGAAAGGAAAAATAGTTAAGAAATCACAATATTAATTTTACATATTTATTTGGTAAAAAACAGGTTTCAATTTTGATACTTCAGGTATTAAGTCCATAAAGAAATTAGATATACCTAGGCTAAAACTAATAGTAATGTGAACATTTGGTTTAAAACATTGGTATCAAAATTGAAACTCTAGGCTATTAAGGGTTAATAAATTAGTTTGTAGATAATATATTGATCTGATCTTTTCTATTTTGATAAAAAATAAAACGAATTAAAAGCAGGTTGGTATAATGAAAAGTGTTATCTAATAATAAGTTTTTCAAAAACATAAAGATGCAAGCATATTGCAAAATATAAAACACTGAAATTTTCGAAATATTCTGCCTTACTACAAAAGATTTAAACAGACGTTAAACGCGCGTCCAAGACAGTTTTGAGTTAAACGTGCTTTAGACATAGATTAATATACGTTTAAGTGAGTTTAATAGATGTTTAAAACCTATTTTTGCTTTCAAATTTAACGTATAACATTTTATCAATAAGTTTTTTAATGAGTTTATTCGCTGTTAAGCAATTTAGATAATATTTTAAGCAATGTTTAAATCTTAAACACGTGACACGTGTTCAACAAGGTTTTAATGCGTCTTTTGTAGTATAACAGATTAAATTTAGAAACTTTTATTCGTACTTATTCAGTTTTTAGGGTTCCGTAGTAAAAAACGGAACCCTTATAGTTTAGCCATGTCCGTCTGTCTGTCTGTCTGTCTGTCCGCGGCTTTGCTCCGAAACCCTTAATGCCAGAAAGCTGTAATTCGGTATGAGTATACATATGAATTACGCTGAGAAAGTCGTACAATAAAATCTTAAAAATATTTTTTTTCAGGGTGTCTTCCCTATGTGTTAAGAGAGACCAAAAATTTTTTTTCTCATTTATACCATGTTGTGGGGTATCGTTAGATAGGTCTTTTAAAAATGTTATAGGTGTGGGAAAACCATTTTTCCGAACGACGAACTGTTTCCGAAATATTAAGCTTTGAAGTGTCAATTTTTCTTAGAGTCAAGTGTCCCCCCCCCCCCCCCTCTACCCACTAAACTGCTGCGTCTAAAAATATGAAAAAATTCACGATAGTGGTACATATAATGAATTTAAGAGGAAAATTATCACGGCTATGTGGGTTCTTATGGTTATCGAGTTATAGATGATCTAAGTTAAAATAAATATTTCACTTATTAAAGCATCACATTATGTAAATATTAATAATTTTAAATAAATATATGAATTTAAATGAATAAATAAATAAATATTTAATAAGTTTAAATTAAAATAAAATATAAAATAAGGTATAAAATAATGTCTCAATAAAACATGTCGCGAGTGATTCTGAATCGCGCTTATGAAGTTTTCAACCAAATCTCCATAGATTTCATAGGCGCTAATCAGGAAGGAAAATTCGGTGCTAAGTATATTTTACAAGTGTTAGAATAATAAATAATCGACGAACATATAAAGTTCAAAATCGTTAGTATAATTCACATTCAAACATTCATTTTACATTAAAAATATTTTAGTCTCGAAATATAAAGAAATTAAAAATAATTTTATAATAATAAAAGGTTTAAAATTGTAAGTACGTATATTGTTTAAAATGACTTAAAAAGGGAAATTCCTAGTTCGTCGTAAACTTTATTACGAAAATAGGTACTCGAAGATTGCTTTACCGATCTTGACAATTCTGACAACTGCGGAACCCTACATTGTGCGTGGCCCGACACGCACTTGGCTGATTTATTTTTAATAACGTTAAATACTTGACGCATTATGAGAATACATCTATATCTCCGAATTTGACTTTGGGTTGAGACATTATTGCTTATCAGCATACACTAACTCCATAGATTAAGTAATATTAAAACGCTTTTATTAGTAAATAATCCTATCTTATATCCCACTGAAGGGAAAATATAGATCGAGTTATTTTACCTTTAAGAAGAATATTTTTATCTAAGAATCACGGGACCTGCTGTTAAGTAATCACCTTCACATGGATGTTAGCACCAGAGGGGACACATAAGAAAAGGATTGCGGGAGAAGGCTTCCGGCTCTGTCATCGTAAGAAACGTAGGTATATTACCTACTTTATGATCTTCTGCGAGAGTTAGGTGCTGCCCCATTGAGTCTGTATACGAGCTGTAGTCTACAGCTAGACTCTACCTCAATAAAACCTTAATAAAGAATGATGGTACAATTTTAATGGTACACTAGTTTAGATGGTCATAGGCTATTTATTCTCTTATCTACACTAACGCAGACGAAGACGCGTACAAAAGCTAGTACAAGTTTTATTTAAAAAAGGGAAACCGACTTGGCGAAATGTAAGTAATTTCGTATAATTTTATTTCATACTTATTTCAGTTATTTTGATTTTCAAAGCAAACTACTAAACCGATTTTGATGAAAATACTGTGGGACTAATCTGAAAGTATACCTTTTCGAACAAAAGAAGAATTATTATCCAGAGGTTTTCGAGTAATTGGTATACATAAAAAAGTCCCTATCGAATTTAGAACCTACTACTTTTGTGGAAGTCGGTTAATAAAATCAAAATCAATCAAATCAAAATATACTTTATTCAAGTAGGCTCACTTTTGAATCGTCAATACATAATGAAGCTACCATCGGTTCGGAACGTGGATTCTACCGAGAAGAACCGGAAAGAAATTCGATAGTTTCTCTTTTAAAAATTTGTCAATAAACACCTACAATGAGGAAATCCACAGGCAGAAGCTAGTAAATAATAGAATTACGCAATATTTTTTCCTAACGTTATCAATTTACGTCAACCGGTGATAACCAGTTCAAATCGGACTTAGCTATATTTGTTTTATTTAGAAATTATTTGTTTTACTACTTAACGCAAAAATGTAGACATTTTAAAATTATTATGGGATCAAGACAAAGTGTCAAATATTTATTGCTGTATTTAGAAAAAAAAATTAAATTAAAAAAAGTACCTACTACAGTAAAAAATACAGGAAGTCACGTGGTTTACTGACAAAATAAACGTTTCGAACGATCATCATCATCAAGTTCCTATGTCCCCTAGATGGGGCAGAGGGCCTCCACAGTGCTCCGCCAGCCGGTTCGGTCTTGAGCTTCGCGCTTAATTTCGTTCCACGTCCTGCCAATGGTCGCCGCTTCTGCGATGACTGTACGCCGCCAGGATTGCTTAGGGCGGCCACGTTTTCGCTTTCCTTGAGGAATCCAGTCTAGGGCTTGCCTCGGGATGTGTTCAGGATCCCTTCGGAGCGTGTGGCCGATCCAGTTCCACTTGCGACGTTTAATCTGTAGATCGATCGGAGTCTCATCGCAGCGATCCCAAAGATCTTGGTTGGAGATTTTCTCGGGCCAGTATACACCGAGAATGCGGCGAAGGCAGCGGTTGACGAAAACTTGGAGTCGGCGCGAGATGTCTTTGGTGACCCTCCACGTCTCGCATCCGTACAGCAATACGGTTTTGACATTGGACCGGAATATCTTGAGCTTTACTCTCCTGGTCAATTTCCGTGATTGCCATACAGGACGGAGCTGTGCGAAGGTTGCTCTCCCCTTGGCGATCCTCGATGCGATGTCCTCCTCGGTTCCTCCAGATTCCGACACTACGCTTCCGAGGTAGGTAAATTTGTGGACTCTCTCCACCCCCTCTGTGCCGATAAACAGCGGCAGTGAACTCGTTGCTCCGCACCTCATTTCTTGGGTCTTCCGGGTGTTGATTTTTAATCCTGTCGCAAAAGCCTCTCGTCGTAGGTCGTCTATTTTGGCTTGCATGTCGGCGCGTGTGTGGCTCAGTAGGCATAGTCCAAATCTTCCAACACGTTGGACAGTCCCCACTCTATACCGCGGCGCTTGTTGTTGGTGGTATTTTTCATGATGCCATCAAGGACGACAAGGAAGAGGAGAGGTGAGAGAAGACACCCCTGGCGAACACCCGCATGGACCGGTATGTCTTCCGAGACAAGGCCGTCGTGAGTCACTCTACAAGAATAGTTCTTGTAGAAGGCCTTAATTAAGTTGATAATTTTCTCGGGAACACCAATTTCACGCAGCCGGTTCCAGATGCAATCCCAACGCAGCGTATCGAAGGCTTTTTCGAAATCCACAAAGGTCAAGTACATTTCCCTCTGCCATTCTGATGCCTGTTCGAGGATTATACGTAAGGTGACGATCTGGTCCGTGCATGATCGGTTGGGTCGAAAACCAGCCTGTTCTTTGCGAAGGAGAGGCTCGACGGCTCTCAACAACCTATCAAGGATGATCCGGCAGAGCACCTTCGAAGCAGTCGAGAGCAAAGTGATGCCTCTCCAATTGCCACATTCAGTGAGGTCTCCCTTCTTGGGCACAGTGATGAGTAAGCCTGTTTTCCAGTCGTCAGGTAACTCTTCGGCTAACCAGATGTTCTCTAGGAGGGGTGTTAGCGCGT
Source organism: Hypolimnas misippus (assembly GCA_037950945.1). NCBI lineage: Eukaryota > Metazoa > Arthropoda > Insecta > Lepidoptera > Nymphalidae > Hypolimnas > Hypolimnas misippus. The sequence goes on from JBBEEQ010000021.1 coordinate 3,411,893, forward strand.
TTACGGCGGTGGAGACATCTGCTTTCAGCATTTCCGCCGTAATGAGGTCGACTCCTGGGGCTTTACCATTTTTTAGTCCTCGGATGGCCTTCATTACATCCTCTCTTGAAGGGGGAGAGACATTAATGTCCAGGCTGTGTGCGGGCTGGCCGGTGACGGGTGTGGACGAGGTGATGGGGTCGTTCGGGACTCGGAAGATCTCCTCAAAGTGTTCGCGCCAGCGTTCAAGCTGTCCCTCGGATGTCACGATCAGCTGACCTCTCTTGTCTTTCACAGGATTTTTCTTCCCCTGGTTCCTATTTCCGGCTAAGGTCTTTGTCGCCTTGTACAGCTCCCTGAGGTTGCCGGAGTTGGCAGCATGTTGGGCGCAATCCGCAACACTCTCAGCCCATACTCGCCGGTCATGGCGTGTGCTGCGGTAGATTTTTTTGCGGATATGTCTGTATTGCAGCCTCAGGTCTTCGCGCATTTCCTCGTCATTAGTAACCAGGAGTCGAAGATGGAGCTTACGCCTTTCTTCTATGAGGTTCCAGGTTCTGTCCGACATCCAGTCCTCACGTGTACACAATTTGTGTCCAAGAACGACGGAGCTGGCCTCTGTGTAGGCCATTTTAATGTGGTTCCACTCCGTGTTAACATTAGCGGACGATTCCATTTCGAGAACGGAGAAGCGATTTCGCAGCTCCAGTTTAAACGCCTCGCTTACGTCAGGGTCCCGCAGCCTGCTCATGTTAAACCGTTTTCCCATCTTGGTTGTCCTGTTGGTATTTCGAGCTACAGCTATTTTCAACCGTACCTCTGCTACAACTAGATGGTGGTCGCTGTCAATATCTGCGCCACGACGGTTGCGGACATCAAGTAGTGATGAGCGCCATTTGGAGCTGATGGCGAGGTGGTCAATTTGGTTCTTGGTGAATCCATCGGGTGAGCTCCATGTATATTTGTGATGGTCTCCATGAATAAATAAAGTTCCTCCGATGGTGAGGTCATTGTCCTGGCAAAACTCCAAGAATCTCTCTCCGTTCTCGTTCCGTGCTCCTAGCCCATGTGTGCCCATGTGTCTTTGACAGCCATCGTTGTCAGTGCCAACCTTGGCATTCAAGTCTCCCATAACGATAAGTATGTCCTGTTTGCGAATGTTTTTCAGGGTAAGGTCGAGTGCACTATAGAAATCGTCCTTGTCCTCCTCAGATGCCAGATTTGTAGGCGCGTAGCACTGGACGATGGATATTTTACGGGCTTTGCTGTTGAACCGGGCTGTGATGATTCTCTCTGAGATAGGTTTCCAGTCCAGCAGGCTTTTCTTTGCAGCCTCAGAAAGGAGGAAGCCTACGCCGTTTTCACGCACGTCCTCTTCATCCTCCTTCCCGGAGTAAAGAAATGTAAGGCCCCCGGATGTTCTCAGCTCCCCGAATCCATTTCTGCGTACTTCACTAAGGCCTAGGATTTGCAGATTGTATCTGAGCATTTCTGCTTCTGCTTGGGCTAGTCGGCTATCCTCACTTAGCGTTCGCACATTCCAATAAGCTATTCGTGTCCGTATTTTCATGCCAAAGGTCGTTGTGGTTTGATCGGTCCGGTTTTGCACTATTTCGGTTTCGTTAATCGTTTGGGTTCGGGTAAGCGAGTGATTAGCCCACTATACCCTAGCCCACTAGTGGGGCTGCCACTTTAGAGCCTGTGGGCATGCTCGGTTTTGTTTCGGGTTTTCCTCCCTCGTGAGATTTTTTTTCTGTTTTGAGGCGCAGAATATTCGCCTTTCGCCCTGCACCCTCAGCTCAGCTGCACGTCGAGGTGGCGGCTGCACGGCCGTGCAAGTACAGCAGTTCCCGGGAGGGACGGCGGGGACGTGGGTGACTCGGACTGGCCTGGGCTCTGCTCGAAGTTGGTGTTCCGCCACTAACACAGCAGAAGGTTTCTTGGCGTTTTATAGGTAATGCTGCTCTCACGTACAGCGATTCCACCAAGACCATACCCAGACTTCCCCCCCCTAACGAACTTTCGAACGATGAAATAATGATTTTATTTTTTCAATAATAAATCATATTTAAGTTTCAAGATTATTTTCGTGATATATACATATATTATAGAGGTTTACGTTTCTGTGCTTTTTCTTGTAGTTTACAATCGATATAATAATATATCGATTAAAATACATACAATATGTATTAGGTTAAAACTTATTATAAAATGTTTTAAAATTGGATAAATTTTCGATACTAAAGATGCAAACCGTGCCATATAATAAGACAAAGTACATATGCACAGAAAACATAACCTTATTTCGACAGTCGCGTTACAATACAGTAACCTGTATAAACAGGACTGAAATAAGGCGAGAATTACTTACATTTGTAAGTTCTACTCTCGAGAGCGATATGAATAACTCTTTAACCTAGCAACAGATACGTCGTAAGTAATCACGAAAGCTGTGAATGTCAAAAATAAGCCACTGACAGTAAATTCTTTGAGATGTAAAGTTGCTTTGTTGTTGGTAAACACGATGATTTTCAGGAACTGTTGATGTTTATAGTGCGCGCGCATCGGAGTCACGTAGCCGAAAGCGAGGGCTGGAAACCGGATCCTAATAGTAATGTCACAGAGTAACACTGTCACGAATGTCACAGACTATACAGTCACTTGACAGCCATAAACCTTACGCCGATTGAGCGCAATATATGATAAAGAAACGAATCAACGATTATATAACAAAAGTAATGAGAAATAACTTATGTAAATTATCATGAAAGTCTGAGCGCAAAACATAATAGTAATCCTCGCTTAATGAGGAAATTTATATATTAATACTAGCTGTGCCCGCGACTTCGTACGCGTGGATTACAGAATGCTTGGCATGTCTCCTGCAAAGCAAGGTTATAATAGTCTGCGGTGATGCTCAAGAAAGGAGCTTCTTACTTTGGATTTGGGAACTTTCTGGTTGTATTTATAAGCAGACTCTAATTCAGATACGGTATTCCCCCACGGTTTTCACTATAAATGTTGAAGAAAAGTGTTTTGTGCTAGTCTTTAAAATTTCGACTGTATAACAGTATATTCCCGCCGAGGTTCTCCTTGTATTATATATCGGGTGACTTTTTTAACTGGGCTTGATAGGCCATATCCGGAACTTTAAGGAATCGCGAAAAATACTTAAAGGAGTCTCGTGTCCGATTTTGAGAAATCTAAAACTGCATCATAAGTTTTTTTGATTTCATGATTCTCCTGACCAGGAATTGAACCCACTAATTAAAAAAACATACATTCTGTATTATTGCACCACCTACCGAGGTATAGTATCTATATACTGACACTATTGTCACTTGTAAGAATCTACTTTTGGAAAGTAATAGTAAGAGACAAATTAAAGGAAAAGATTTATTTTTTGACAAAATAACATTAAATCTATACATGAATTGGAAGTTAAGTAATCGATTCTGTATATATCAAATATACATAATCAAATATGTGGGTTAAATCATGGCTCCCTGTAAGTTTAGAAAAAAAGTCTGCATTACTTCGAACGATTTGTTTATTTGCATCAAAATGCTAGTCACCTACTAAAGTAAGAAAGAGTGTAAAGAATACAATCAAAAATATATAAAATGAATAACTCACAGTTACTTCTTTTATGTTTGTCTATTTTTTCTATGTGAGCTATACAAAGTTGATAGAATGTGACGTTTGTTTTGGTCCCCGTCACCTACTCCGTTACCTAGGTAGATTTAGATAATTCCTAAAAAGATGAATCAATTTATTGAAAATCTACATTTCACTGGACTCGGCTATTGTACTCACCCGCTATTAGCGTTACAACATCCCGTTATAATTATAAAATTTCACTTTTAGGTATGATCGTTTTTTTGAAGAATTACAAAAGATTTAATTAATGTATGAATTTGATAGAATTTTGTAAAAAATTTGCCCTTTCTTTTTGTGGCAGTTAACCATATACTAATACCTCTCTGAAGTTGATTCTTATAATATGTGACAGTATCAGATGATGCAATCATACAGAACGTTAATTTTTCTCAAAATCAACGTGTTCGTTTCTGGCTAGGAGAACTTATTTTTCAAATAAAAATCAGCCAAGTGCGTGTCGGGCCACGCACAATGTAGGGCTCCGTAGTTCTCAGAATTGTCAAGATCGGTCAAGCAATCTTCGAGTACCTATTTTCGTAAAAAAGTTTACGACGAACTGGGAATTTCCTTTTTTAAATCAGTTTATACAATATACGTACTTACAATTTTAAACCTTGTATTATTATAAAATTATTTTTAAATTCTCTTTAAGAGACTAAAATATTTTTAATGTAAAATGAATGTTTGAGTGTGAATTATACTAACGATTTTGAACTTTATATGTTCGTCGATTATTTATTATAACACTTGTAATATATACTTAGCGCCGATAATTTTCCTTCCTGATTAGCGCCTATGAAATCTATGGAGATTTGGTTGAAAACTTCATAAGCGCGATTCAGAATCAGTCGCGACATGTTTTATTGAGACATTGTTTTATACCTTATTTTATATTTTATTTTAATTTAAACTTATTCAATATTTATTTATTTATTCATTTAATTTCATATATTAATTTAAAATTATTAATATTTACATAATGTGATGCTTTAAAAAGTGAAATATTTATTTTTACCTAGATCATCTATAACTCGATAACCATAAGAACCCACATAGCCGTGATAATTTTCCTTTTAAATTCATTATATGTACCACTATCGTGAATTTTTTCATGTTTTTAGACGCAGCAGTTTAGTGGGTAGAGGGGGGGGGGACACTTGACTCTAAGAAAAATTGACACTTCAAAGCTTAATATTTCGGAAACAGTTCGTCGTTCGGAAAAATGGTTTTCCCACACCTATAACATTTTTAAAAGATCTATGTAACGATACCCCACAACATGGGATAAATGAGAAAAAAATTTTTGGTCTCTCTTAACACTTAGGGAAAGACACCCTGAAAAAAAAATATTTTTAAGATTTTATTGTACGACTTTCTTGGCGTAATTCATATGTATACTCATACCGAATTACAGCTTTCTGGTATTAAGGGTTTCGGAGCAAAGCCGCGGACAGACAGACAGACAGACAGACAGACAGACAGACAGACAGACAGACAGACGGACATGGCGAAACTATAAGGGTTCCATTTTTTACTACGGAACCCTAAAAACTAATAATATAGTTTTAGTTTTTATTAAAATCGGCTCTGTTACTCCTTTAATTATTTTTCGCTATTGCTTATAGTTTCGGATTTGATCTATCATATCCAGTAAAAAAATTACCCAGTAAATATATTATTTTCCAAATTATTATATTTATATAATATACATATATCTTTCCTATTTGAATTAGATGTTATTCACTATTTCATTGGTTTCAATTTTGTTCCTTATTACATTAGCTTTCTGTTCAGTGAAAGTTTCGTCAAAATAGGTCCAGCTGTTTTAGATATTAGCCGTAACAAACTGAGTGACAGAGAGATTAATTTTGTTGTCAGTACCATGTATACTTTCATATGCATTTATTTAAAATTACAAACGGATACATCAATTATATTTGGACGCTAATAAGCAATACTGTGCCAAGCCACACGGACTTCGTTTTGAGAAAATGGCGTCTAAAGATGTCAAACCTATTCTTAATAAATTAGTTTGAAGACGATTATATTTATCTTTTTTTTCTATTTTGATAAAATGTATATTGAATCAAAAATTTTAAATATTTGAGATTATTTTATAAATTGCAAAATATGGAACGCACCTGAAATACGAAACATTGAGTTAAGAAACTTTTTTCCATACTTATTTAGTTTAGATGACTTTAAATTTGTTTGGATAATGTTAAATAGGTGACGTAGTATCAAAATACATCAATATCTTAAATTTGACTTTTTGTGGGTTGACACATTATTGCCTTTCAGCATCCATTTATATGTATAGATGTATAAATTTCCCTTTTTAAATCAGAAATTGTTCACTATTTTATTGGGTTCTAGAATATTTTGTTATCGCGATTACACAATAACAAAATATTAAGAGAATTATCTCTTTTTTACTTATTAATTGAAATAAATATATTTTTTTAAATAAAAGTAGCCTAAGTTAATCCTTATAATATTAGCTAGGTATGGGGGCTGTTCATTAATCAAGTAATGTTTTTAAGAACTTTTTAGACTTTGTGATATTTCATAAGTTTTTTTCTTCCATCCCCTCTCCCTCCTCTAGGCCTCACGTGATTAATGGACATTCCCTAACTGCAAGTGAAAGTCCCATCAAATTTGATTCAGCTGTTTCAGAGATTAGTTGTAGAAAACAGACTGACAGACAAAAAATTAAAAAATTGGATTTTTTGATGTAAGTACCTACTGTATATACATACTTTCATGCATTTAGTGAAAAATACAAAATAATGTTCGATGTGAACTCTTAAATTTACATAACTTTTTTATTTATGAACCGATTGAAATGAAACAATCACTAAATGTTAAGTGAAGCTTACTGCAATATATTAATGAAAACCACATCTAAATCGGATAAGCCGTTTTTGAGATTAGCGGACACAAACTCACAGATAATCAGACAAATATCTAACAAATTATTGTTTTGGGTTCTATTTGGTTAGTTAAAGACCCCCAATAATATATATTGTTTTATATATCTGTCATGTGCAGACAGCGACCTGTTAGATATTTTTCGTAAGTATCGATTAAAAATATCTAAAATAGAAGTTAGCCTAAGTCACTCCTTATAACATTTGCAAACTGCAAGTAAAAGTACCATCAAAATTGGTTCAGCCGTTTTAAAGATTAATCGGAACGAACAGATAGACAGACAAACTAACAGACAAAAATTTAAAAATGTATTTTTTTATATAAGTACTGTATATACTTTCATGCATTTAGTGAAAAGTACAGAATAATGTTCGACGTGAATCCTTAAATTGACATAACTTTTATATTTATGAACCGATTGACATGAAACAAACCCTAAATATTAAGTGAAGCTTACCACAATATATTAGTGAAAACCGTATCTAAATCGGATAAGCCGTTTCTGAGATTAGCGTGCACAAACGCACAGACAAACAGACAAACAGATAAGAATTCTAAAAATCATAGTTTTGGGTTCTATTGCGTTGGTAAAGGCCCCCAGTAAGATTTTTTTTCATATATCTTCCATGTACAGACAGCGACCCGCTAGAATTTTTATTATTAGTATAGATTAAAAAATATCTTAAATAAAAGTAAGCCTAAGTCACTCCTTATAACATTTGCTAAGTGCAACTAAAAGTACCATCAAAATCGGTTCAGCCATTTCAGAGATTAGTCGGAACAAACAGATAGACAGACAGACTGACAGACAAAAAATTAAAAAAATGTATTTTTTGATGTAAGTACTGTATATATTTTCATGCATTTAGTGATAAGCACAAAAAAATGTTCCACGGGATTCCTTAAATTGACATAACTTTTTTATTTATGGACCGATTGACATGAAACAAAGCCTAAATGTTAAGTGAAGCTTACTACAATATATTAGTGAAAACCGCATCTAAATCGGATAAGCCGTTTCTGAGATTAGCGTGCACAAACGCACAGATAAACAGACAAACAGACAAACAGACAAACAGACAAACAGACAAACAGATAAGAATTATAAAAATCATTGTTTTGGGTTCTATTGCGTTGATAAAGGCCCCCTATAATATTTTTTTTCATATATCTTCTATGTACAGACAGCGACCCGCTAGAATTTTATTATTAGTATAGATATAGATGTGAAGCAAAACGTTGTACTCTTTTTTACGAAAAGTGCGCAGTCGGAGCTCTATGATAATTTCACACATTTATACTTTTATATAAAAAGGAGAAAGGAATGCTAATATATTTTTTTAATTGGACGCTGATAAGCAATACTGTGTCAACACGGACTTAATTTTGAGAAAATGGCGTCTAAAGATGTCAAACCCATTTTTAACGAATTTTTTTGAAGAAGTATATATGCATCTTTCCTTTTATTTTTTGATAAAAGGTATTATGAATTAAATTCGGACTAATATATTTAATATATTATCTAATAAAAAGTTTCTCAAATATTTGAGGTTATTGTATAAATTGCAAAATATGGGACGTACTTGAAATTCGAATCAATAAATTAAGAAACTTTTTTCCGTACTTATTTAGTCATTTAGATTTTAATTTTTTTAATAATGTTAAATAGGTGATGCAGTATCAAAATACACCAATATCTCCGAATTCGACTTTTTGTGTGTTAACACATTATTGCTTATCAGCATCCAATTATGCATAATAAATACATGAAATCAATAAGAAAAAAAACATTACAACAGTATTTTATATAACATTTGATACTCACAGTATATAAGAAAAAAAACTATATATAGTATTCTGTATGTTTATTTTTAGTCTGTGGCCAAACTGTTAATAGATTATCTTGACGCTGTTAAGCAATACTGTGTCTATCCACACGGACTTCATTTTGAGAAAATTACGTCTAAATATATCAAATCTATTCTTAATCAATTCGTTTTAAGAATAATATATTCTTCTTTTCTTTTCTATTTTAATAAAATGTATAATTAATTAAAAGCAGATTGATATATTTAATGTATTATCTAATAAAGAGTTTTTCAAATGTTTGAGATTATTGTATAAATATATATGGAACGCACTTGAAATTTGAGACATTAAAGTAGGAAACTTTTTTTCCGTACTTATTTAGTTTAGACAACTTAAAATTATTTTTAATAATGTTAAATAGGTGACGTATTATCAAAATACATCAATATCTTCGAATTTGACTTTTTGTGGGTTGACACATAATTGCTTATCAGCATCCATCTGTGGTCAATCTTGAATCGGTAAAAAATTTACTGAACTATGATCAAATTCCGACCGCTAAGCGATCACTAGTCCTAGTAAAAATTCAGGAAAATGCTTAAAGAATATCAAAAGTAAAATGAAAAGTAACACCCTGTAAATATCCCACAGCTGGGCAAAGGCCTCCTCTCCTATTAAGGAGAAGGTTTAGAGCTTAATCCACCACGCTGCTTCACTGCGGGGCGGATATACATGTGTCAGAATTTCTCCCGACACATGCAGGTTTCCTCACGATGTTTTCCTTCACAGCCGAGTTCGAGATGAATTTAAACACAAATTTAGCACTTGAAAAATCAGTGGTGCTAGCCGGGGTTTTCTAACCACTACTCCATCTCGGCTCTAAAAGAAAATTACTACTGGTTTATTAATATTGAACGACAAATTAATGAGTTACACTATCAATAACTTCACGAGGTCGAAGTTCGATTTCGTATTATAATTTATTACTAGAATCGCAACAATTTGCTATTAATATCTCTTCAATAATGTTTCACACTTACAAACGAGGAAGAATCAATGTGTTTTTATGTGGTGTATAATTCAAATTAAAAAGACATACCTTATAAGACTTTTCTATATCTATACTAATATTATAGAGGTAAAATTTATTCGTAAGTTTGTATGTAGGATCTCTGAAACTACTGCTCCTATTAAACAAATTATTTTTGCGTTAAATAGCTTGTTTATCGAGGAAAGTTATAGGCTATATTATATCACGGTACGTCTTATAAACAAAGGAGTAACAACAGGACAAGTACAAGTCGTATTCGTACATAAAGCTCATATAAAGGTGCCGCACAATACAAGATATGCTGATAAGCAATAGTGTGTCAATAAATTCGGAGATGATGTCGCTGGTTTGCAAGAATATCGTAGTAATTCAAAATTCTAAAAATTGAACTAAGTATGTCAAAAGACCTTTAATTTTTGATGTTTTATCATGAAAAGAGTTGCGATGATGAATTTTCTTTAAATCAATAAAGTTATAACATCAAAGGATTGTTTAAATTTTGCAGCTATGCACCAACACAATAATAAAGAAAATTAAAACCCCATTCTCTAAAATTCATCAATTTTAGTTGCATCGATATTCTTGAAAAGCAGCGATGTATTCTGATCATGCGTCGTGTTTAACATAATTGATAATTTTTCAAATCATCCGAACTTAATTAGTAAGGAAAAAAGATTCTTTATTTAATATTTTGAATACTAATGTGTGTTTAATATTTTGCAATATATAAGAAAATCTCACGTACTGGAAAAACTTATTATTAGATAAAACTTTTCATTAGAGAAATTATATATTTCTTAACATATATTGATTGGAATATGTTTGACATATTTAGACGCCTACGCATTTTTTATTTTTTCAAAACTAAGTCTGTGTGGCTTAACAATCGGCGTCCATTTTTAACATAGTGTTTTATTTATAACATGTAAAAGGTTTTACTTCGCATTGACTTCAAAATGTCGTAGAAAATATTTATTTTAAACTTTTTAATTTACTTAGTTCGGTTTTCGAAGACGGTTTGTTTTTTTTTAAGTTTTTATAAAATTAGGCTCCTTTGTATGAAAACTCTATGGAACATTGATTAGTGTAAGTATAAACATAAAAAACCCTTTCGAAGAGAAAAAAAATTAACGTACATAAAAAACTCCCCGACGAGCTGAGAACCTCCTTCTTTTTAAAATCGGTTGATAAAGTTTTATTTATCCACCTTACACGATAAAAATAATACAAACATACCATAATATACTTATGTTACTATTTAAAAAGATATAATTTTAATCGGTATTGTTAAAACTTTATGGTTTAATCCACTGGCTCTCAAACTGCGGTAAATATTGGATTATTTTAGTAAAAAGTTTTTAACTCAGTTTTTTTTATTAGATTAAAACTCCATCAACTATCATCTATATAAAAAAATACATACAACCGTACATAGAATCTGCTGTTGTCAGTCACTTAAATATCAACACTCAATAAAAATTGGAAAATTGCTTTTTAATACACTAAATGAAACAAAACGAACAAATAAAAAGCGACACACGAATGGATGGATGAATGAATGGAACAGTACATCGTTATATTACTAAAAATAATGAGTTTCATATCACATTGACGTGTTTTTTATTGAATTTAATACATTGACGATTCAAAAGTGCTCGTGAGAGCCGACTTGAAAAACTTTTTTTTTTTTATTTTGATTTATATATAATATAAAATTAAAAAAAAAAAACAATAGTTTTGCTGTATGTTTTTTTTGTCGCTGGGAAATGCTTTATGCATCCCACCCTGGGATTTGGGTGGGTATGTGAGACTCCTGCCACGTCATCGCGTGACTACACACTAAAACCCAGCGGTATCCTCGTCGTCTTCATTGGGCGTCACGGGATCGCCTACGCATGCTACCGTGACGCCCCGACGGTCCGCTAATGCGAGCTCTCCTCGCCTAGAGAGTGTTCACAGGTACTAAGAACACTCTTGCGGATGCTGAATGTTGGTGAGAAGTTGAGTGTCCTGCTGATTGCAGATATGCAAATACGAATAGGAGCATGAAAATGTTACGAAACGGGGAAAAAATATTCCTTTCGACAGTTTCCGTTGCGTGTTCTGCGTAAACGGTTATAGGGAAGAAAAAGTAAGCTACTCTTCGAGTATTCTTCGGTAACTTATTTTTTTCTCCACGGTTCAATCTATCTTTATTCTAAAATTAATAAAAAATGGGTTCCGCGGTTTAGTCGTTAAGGCGTAACAGACAGATAGAGTTACTTTGAGAGACACTAGATCAAGATAAACATTACAACATACAATACGTGTAACTCTAAGGGTTTCTGAGCTCGCAGAAGGCAGAATTTTACCCTTCTTACTTGACTCTTAATCATAAATCTCTAGCTGTCCGTTGAGGTTTCACTCGCGTTTATGGTTGCTGCTTCGCTCCTATGAGTCTAACTAACACAAAAAGAATTTTTCAATTCGAACTAATAGTTCCTGAGATTAGCGCGTTTAAAGAAACAAACAAATTCTTCAACCTTATAATTACTTTAGTATTTGTATTTGATAACCTATGTGGTTAGTCTGACGTTTAGGCTAAATTACAGTAAAATCCATTCAATAACTGTTTCGTGAAAAAGTAACATACATATCATTGTCTTAGATTTTCGCGATTATTATTCATTGAAATAAAACTATTTTAGCACTTAGTAGACACGCCTACCCGTTGACCACGAACGCTGCAAAATGCTCGAAACGTCGGGATAATAAAGTTAATAAACGCGATTTAAATCCGTTCAAAATAGTTTTATTTCAAGTAACATACATCCATACACACAAACTTTCTCGTTCATAATATTAGTAATGATATCTTTCATAGTAAAAAAACTTTCGAGTCGATTAAACCACTTGAATTTAGCTCAATATAATTAGTAGTATTTAAGATTCTGGATAAGGAGTGACAACTTTCAAACATCTAAAGAGATTTTTATAAATTATAGCTATGGACCATCTCGATTACATCAGAAATCAAACACTAAAACCGCATCAAAATTGGCCCATTTGTTAAGGAGCTACGATGCCATAGACAGATACAAACGTCAAACTGATAACAACAATACACCGAGTATTGGTGTTATCAGTTTGGTTAAAAGTGAAGCATATTTATTTACGCAAGGGAAATGTTCGAAAAGATACCCGAATCGTGGGGGGGGGGGGAGATCGGGTTATGTGAAGATTTATACCCACTAAAATCCCTGTGATGACCTTCCTCAGCACGAAAATGGAGAATCCTCGGGATCGCTTGCGCATGCGCATCCGCTGCTCCTCCCGTGCGCTCCGCTCGTGGCTGTCAGAACTCGTCTCAAGATGTGTGATAAAAAAAAAATTAAAAATAAATAAAGAACCAAACAAAATAATATTAGCATTCGTCTAGCAAATATAAAATTAAATTTAAAATACGAAAGCAATAGACGTCACTTGATGGAAAACAGAACTTTGAAAAGCAGTGACTCATTCATTACAATCAACCTTATACTACTTTAAACAAATTTAAACCTTATCCATATTATATTAAGGTTCAAAGCTCTTTCAATAAGAGAAATTCGCTATATATTTAACCGCAAAACTAATCAAAACAATTCATTCTGCTGACAAACGTCGTCAGAGACGGGCGCGTTTTTTGTAATATACAGTGGTTTGTAATATAAATAGCGTCTTTGGGGCAAATAGGCGAATAAACATGTAAGTTAATTTATTTATTACTGAAAACCCAGAATTTTCGGCCTACTAACTATACCACGTGGTTTATGCAGGCTGTACGCCCGTGATATTTAAAAAAACCTACTAAATATGGATGCTGATGATGATGTGTCAACCCACTAAAAGTCAAATTTGGAGATATTGATGTATTTTAATACTACGTCACCTATTTAACATTATTCAAAAAATGTTCAAGTCATCTAAACTAAATAAGTATGGAAAAAAGTTTCTTCACTCAATGTTTCGAATTTCAGGTGCGTTCCATATTTGCTATTTATAAAATTATCTCAAATATTTATAAACTTATTATTAGATAACATATTAAATAAATCTATCTACTTTTGATTCAATATACATTTTAACAAAATAGAAAAGAAAAGATGAATATACACGTCTTCCAACAAATTTATTCAAAAAAGGTTTGACATCTTTAGAAGTCATTTTCTCAAAACGAAGTATTGCTTATCAGCGTCCATATATTCCATAGTTTAACACGCAACGGAAGCTGTCAAAAGGAATAATTTTTTCCCGTCTTTGTAATTTTTATTGATACTCCGCTTCTATTGGTCATAACGTGATATTATTTTATGTATAGCCTTCTTTAATTGGACTATCCAACACAAAAATATTTTTTTTCTATACAAACCAGTAATTATTGAGATTAGCGCGTTCAAACTAAGAAACTCTTCAGCTTTATAATATTAAGTACTACCTGCCCCTCGCAGTTTTACTCGCGTTTATGGTTACTGCATCGCTCCTATGAGTCGTAGCGTGATTTAATATAGCAAATAACCTTCCTTAATAATCCTCTTACCTTAATAACCTTCCTTAATAATCCTCTTTATAATTTTAGTACAGATAACCATAAACGCTGGGAAGAATGTCCTCAGGGGGTGAATTATAATTCTTCATTATAATTCTTCTTATCTATGCCAAAATATGGAAGATGCAATGTGTTATAACTCATGCAATTAAGGAACAATAATATCGTCCTTGCCAAAAGGGTATAACCCCCCTGCTGGCTATATCTCATAAAATTTGCAACATATAAATCGATACCTCCCACGTAAGTTCTTGTAAGCCACAAAATTGCCGTTAGCGTTTTTACTGAATACTACACGGATTTGCATTGCTTAATGCATTCAAAGTGAAAAAATACCAAAAAATCTTTTTTTTTCAAGGAAAGTTACAACAAAATACGCCTGAAAAAACTTTAAGGCGTAAGGCTTTAAGGCGTTTAGCTCCTTAGTCCTCTCCCCTTCCCGTCCAGCCTACACATGAGCCCAATATAGTTTTTAACGACATCACATTACAAATCTTTGAAATTCTCCGCTTATCTCAAATATAATTTGCATGTGTTATACATATAAACTTTCCTCTTGAATCACTCTGTGTATTGATGAAACCCGCATTGAATTCCATTCCGTAGTTTTATATATCTAAGCGTACCGACGACGGGAAGCGATTTCGTTTTATACTATGTAAAGATTAAGAAAAACTCTTGAGATTTTTCCCCGGAATAAATCTTCCTATTCATATTTAATATAACGGGTCTTATCACGATAAATACTGGTAGTAATACCTTTTTATTGTCCGACGTTTCGACGAAGTTACATTCGTCATGGTCAGCTCGTGAGTGTAACTTACTACCATTATTTATCGCGATAAGACCCGTTATATTATATGGACGCTGATAAGCAATACTGTGTCAACCCACACAGACTTCATTTTGAGAAAATGGTGTCTGAAGATGTCAAAGCTATTCTTAATAAATGTGTTTGAAGACGTATAAATCTACCTTTTCTTTTCTTTTTTGATAAAAAGTGTAATTAATCGAAGCTAATGGGTGTAATGAAAAATTTTATCTAAAAATAAGTTTTTTAAACATATGAAATTATTGTATAAATTGCAAAATATTGGAACGTACTCGAAACTCTCATCTATAAATGAAGAAACTTTTTTCATACTTATGTAGTTAAGATGGCTTAATTTTTTTTAATAATGTTAAACAGTTAACCAATTATCAAAATACATCAAAATCTCCGATTTTGATTTTATGTGCGTTGACACGTTATTGCTTATCAGCATCCATATATGAATAGTATAAATCGCGAAAGTTTAAAATACATAATAAATCTTCCTAGTTTCAAATTCTTGATTCTAAAAATTCCGAAGATTTCGTAATGAGTGATTCAATAAATGGCATTTCTACTTTATGTATAATATATAATTTATATTTAGTATGGTTTATAGAATGATAAGAAATATGCATCTCTTATCAATGAATCATATGTAAATGAAGCATTTGTTAACCATGTAATTATATAAAATAGTTATTATATTTCGAGTATTTATAATCAAGCTTGAGTTACGCTAAATTATATAGAAAAATTAGACAAAGTTATAAATTAAAAAAAAATCGTTATATAAAAACATTTATTAAAACATAAACCGACTTCGAAAATGAAAGTAAAATAAAAAGCAAAAAAAAAAGTATTTTCTATAACATTTTTAACCGACTTTCAAAAATAGAATAGAAAACATTTATTTTATGCCTAAAAGTTCATTTGTATCTCTTAGGTTCGTTTTTGAAAGTCGGTTTAATTTTTTGCGAAAAATTTTATTCCGTACTCATTTCGTTTAGATTTGAAAAACTTTTGCATAATGTTAAATACACGATGAATTATCAGAATACATCTTCGAATTCAAGTTTTTGTGGATTGACACATTATTGATTATCAGCGTCCAAATATGTCCTTTCGAAACAAAATGACGTATTTTACTATGAAGCCGATTCTCCATTATAAAGTCTTCTTCACTTCACAACAAGCTACAGACAATGCATAATTAATTTTATTAGCACCTTAATTTAGATAAATGAACTCAAATATAATATAAGATTATATACTGAACATTATTTACTTAACTTCACATGACGAGATATCTACGCTTCCATGTAAATCTGAATTATAATTAACTAGCTTTTACTCGCGGCGTCGTTTGTGATAACGTAAATATGATTATAAAAATTATTTTCTTTAAAGGTTATATTCAGGCCCCTTTTTCCCACTGGGCCTTTGCCCAGGAGCCCGTGATCGATGGGGAATAATAATCGATGCTATCAAATTAGGGAAAAGTCATTGATGATTTTATTTGTCTAAAAATTGAAGGATAGCTGGACACTGATTAACAATACTGTCAAGCCACACGGACTTCATTTTGAGAAAATGGCGTCTAAAGATGTCAAACCTATTCTTAATAAAATTAGTTTGAATTATATATCCATTTTCTTTTTTATGTTTTGATAAAAAGTATAATGAATTAAAAGCAGACTGATATTTTGAAAGTGTTATGTTATAATATGTTTTTAGACAAGACGAGATTCGACAGACAAGACAGACAGACAGACAAACATTTTAAAAATTGTGTTTTTGATATAACTTTCATATCCATTTAGTAAAAAGCTGTTTAAAATTACGAATATACACTTCAATTTTATTTGTTTCTATAGATTAATACTTATTACTTTTGAAGTTGATTTCCATTTTTTAAAAAAATGTCTCTTTATTGTTAACTTCAAAATCCGTGACATAGTTTCGCATTTCCGTCTCCTGACCTATCTTAATGAATCACTCTGTTTAATTTAGATAGTTATTCTTGTTATTGAAGAAGATCTATTTCGAGTGTTGCTATGCCAACAATTACGCAAAGACATTTGGATGCATAAGCAATAATGTGTCAACCCACAAAATGTCAAATTCAGACATATTGATGTATTCTAATAATGCTAATTATAACAACTAAAAGCCATAAACCAAATTGAATTAAATGCGTCACGTATTTAACATTATTGAAAATAAATTCAAGTCATTTAAACTGAATAAATATGACTAAAATCGATGTGTGTTCAATATTTTTAAAAAGGCATGAATTATATGGATGCTGATAAGCAATAATGTGTCAACCCACAAAAAGTCAAATTCGGAGATATTAATGTATTTTGATTCAGCACGGCCTATTTAACATTATTCAATAAAAAATAAAGTCATATAAAGTAAATAGGTACGGAAAAAAGTTTCTTAACTAATTGTTTCGAATTTCAAGGTCGTTCCATATTTTGTAATTTATACAATAATCTCATATATTAAAAAAAAACTTTTTATTAGGTAATATATTAAATTAAAAGCAGGTTGATATCAACCTGCTTTTAATTTATTACACCTTTTATAAAAAAAGAATAGAAAATGTGGAAAAATAATATTCAAACAAAAGTATTAAGAATACGTTTAACATCTTTAGACGCTATTTTCTCAAAATGAAGTTCGTGTGGCTTGACACAGTATTGCTTATCAGCGTCCATATATTTGAAAAACTTATTAGATAAAAACTTTTTATTAAACCAATCTGCTTTTAATTAATTATATATTTCATCAAAATAGAAAGATAGGTGTATACTTCAAGCAGATTAATTAAGAATCGGTTTGACATCTTTACACACTATTTTCTCAAATTGAAGTCCGCGTGGCTTGACATAGTATTGCTTATCAGCGTCCATTTAATAACTAGATGACCCGGTAAACGTATCGCAACTGTGTTTGTATTCCAAAAAAACAGATCAAAGAGGTCCTCATCCTGTAGCCATGAAATAAACAAATTTCTGAACACATCCATGTTTATTTGACAACCAAGTGACAAAAGACATCAAGCATTTCATAGCTAATAACAGTTTATATTGGAAAATTATCGTATTCAGTATTTTCCTTTACTGATTATTTAAGTTTCTTGCCGTTTAAACCTTGCCTCAACTTTTACAAATATTTCAAGATCAAAACTACCTAAATCGGTCCAGCTTTTCTATTCTTATTAAATCTGTTTAAAGGAGTTTTCTTTTCTATTCTGATAAAATGTATATTGAATTAAAAACAGGGCGGTGTACTTAAAGGCTTTATCTAATTATATGTTTTGCAAATATATGAGATTATGGTATAAACTGTAAAATATGGAAGGCACTTGAAATTCGAAACATTAAATTAAGAAACTTTTTTTGTACTAATTAGTTTAGATGACTTGAAACATTTTTGAATAATGTTAAATAGGTTAATGCATTATCGGAACACATCAATATATCCGATTTTGACGTTTTGTAGGTTGATACATTATTGCTTATCAGCATCCATTTATATAAATATAGATACTGAGGTAGACTTTTTATGACATTAATTGACCCAAACGTTTTTAGTGTAAACATCAATTTTTAATTAATTACTTTTCATTCAATTTTCCTATTAAGTATCATTAAATTATATATTCACCCGTGAAATGGTAGTTGAGTTAAAATACCAATATACACATCCGATTCAAGTAGGGAAGGTAAACATTATATAAATAACATTTTTCCTCAACACGGGTGAAACTGCGGGACATTGCTAGTTATAAAATGAATTTCGTACCACTAATTTAGCAATGAAAATAAGTCTGTACACTAGTTACGAGAAATAGCCACAAATAGCCAGAAACCGCCACAAATACCGCAACAGAGCGTTCAAACCGAGATGCACTTCAATTAAAAGCAATAACCGACAATGGAAGATAATTACAATTTTTTACATCACTGAACTCCTGAACTCTACGTTATTGTGTGAACGCATCGATGGCGTGAGATCATGATTGCTATCGCATTATAGTATGGCTATAACTAGCTAGCCACCCCGACTTCGTATGTACTTACTGCAAAACCACATATCTACCATTTCCTGTAAAATAATTTATGTCCTGCACGTTATATAAGAAAAAATATGTTCAAGTATTACATAACGCAATTTTTCCCCTTCATTAAACGAACCGCAACAGTACGTAAAACACTTAGGTGACCCCTAAAAGTCACAATAATCATTTGTACATCACAAAGTACCAAAGAATCTCTAAAATACTTTTGTTAATTTTTAATCTCGTCGCTGTTGTTTTGTGTCCTCTCAAAATTGCTAATCCTTGAATGCTTTTTAAGGCTACTTTCCTACTAACTCAATAAACAAACTGTCTAATAAAAAGGCAAAAAAATCAATTGAAAGTTTGAAATAAGTATGTATGTTTTAAAGAATAAACTCTTCAACGTAAATAATTTATTATATTCATTGTTCCAGATCAGCGCATTAAAGTTAAGATTTCCGTAACCAGAACGACGTCGGGAAAAGTGTCTTTTAAGGACAAAACCCACTTCGAAAATGGAATCACATGAGAAGATTCGCAGGATCGCGGCTGAACCCCGAGATCTTGTTCACGCCAACTTGGAATTGGAAAATACGAAAGGTGAAAACCATTTAACTTTATTTTGTTATAAAAGCTTAAAATTTTTCAAATAAATTCTTTGGTTAATGGCTTTTAGTTATGCCAATTAGACACATGTTATTTCGCCAATGTCACGTGGAATGGAGACACGATGGAGATTGATCGGTGGAGTCGAGAATCCAACCTTAACTAAATTTTGAAAACACCCTAAAATAGTGTCAATTTCATTGTTAGTCCTTAACCTTTAAAATTTTTATATTAAAAAAATAGATGCTGATAATGTGTCAAGCCACAAAAAGTCGGGTTCGGAGATATTGATGTATTTTGATAATGCGTCTCCTGTTAAACGTTATTCAAAAAATTGTCAAGATATCAATATATACTAAATAAGTAATGGAAAAAGTTTCTTAATGTATTCAAGTATTGGAGTCTGTACAATATTTTGCAATATGCAATAATCTAATATATTTGAAAAACTTATTGTTAGATAAAAAGAAAAGATCTAGATAGATTCAAACAAATTTATCAAGAATAGATTTGACATCTTTAGATGCCATTTTCTCAAAATGAAGTCCGTGTGGCTTGATATAGTATTGCTTACCAGTGTCCAAATAATCAATTTGAAATACCTGAGCTATATGTCGTCTCTCAAAGAAGTATTTGAAAACAGATATTATATAACTGTAGAGGTCGATTCCCGCTCAAGACAAAGGTCTATATTGGCCATACGAAGAATGTGGTCTGGGTATTTGTTCTTGTGTTGTGTGTATTTCCGGACCGGACACAGATCCCGTGTTACTATCAAAAATACCGAAATCGGTATGGGTGTGCCTATAATATTTGAAGAATTACATCAGTTTTTCTCAAGATGTCAATGGGACCTTGGAAGTATAGCCTTTCAAATAAAAAAAAATACAAAATCGGTCCACAATCGACAGAGTACTCGGTAATACATGAAAATCTCCAAGGAATTGAGAACCTTCTCCTTTTTTGGAAGTCGGCTAAAAAGCTTACAAATAAATGTAATTTATGTACGAATTTGTATTTACTTTTAAATGTATAAATCCTTGTTCCAGTCAATGGCACCAGCCCGAAGCCCAGACAGCTCAAAGACCTGGACGATCTTTTCCCTTACATCGGCGACTTCGGCTGGTACCAACGCATGCTGTTCCTCCTCATGATACCTTACGCATTCTTCTTCGCGTTCGTCTACTTCTCACAGATCTTCATGACCGTCGTGCCTGCTGAGCATTGGTGCTTTGTTCAAGAGTTGGAACATTTGAGTGTTGAAGATCGGTAAGTTAACAGGACTTTAAATGGACCGATTTTAATAGCACGATATGTAATTTAGTTTACTTATGTATTTTGAATTTAAACCCAAACTACTAAACTGATTTTGATAAAATTTCTATGGGACCAATTGGAAAGTGTACCTACCCTTTGAAACAAAAATGAAAAACCGAATCGATCATGTCGTTATTGAGTAATTGGAAAACATACATTAAAAAGTCCCCGAAACACTAAGAAGCTTCTCTTTTTTTGAAGTCGGTTAAAAGCTTAACCAGGTGTTTACATCATACATTTAAATACGAAATCTAATAAAAACAGGACATTTTTGGAGATTGTTGGGAAAACATGGATATTTTAGACATTTTTGTTTTTTTAACTTGAAAATAAAAAGTCGCCCTTCAAGGCTTTAATATTAACTTACAATAGTACAAATGATTATTATCAATTGTCAATTACTAAAGCGTTTTAAAAACATTGTTATTTGTCGTAAGACACGAAGAATTATAAGCGATAACAATATTTCATTATCTTTATCTCCATTTATAGCCGGCATCTTTCCATCCCTCAAACTGGTACCCAATACGAAAAATGTCTAGTTTACGATGTCGACTGGTCGAAAGTTCTAGAAAGCGGCGATTTCACACCGAACTCAACATGGCCGACGAAGAAATGTCAAGGGAAATGGGAATTCAATTTCACTGATGTACCTTATGAAACTATCGCCACACAGGTAAATAAATTGAAGTAATCTGGCTAAGCTTATCAAAATCTCAAAGTTACATTTTTATATTTTTATATGAAACTAGTTGAAACATCTCTTTTATTTACATGGAGTGTATAACTATTGGAATTTCCATGAGCAAGAAAATAGTAAGTAATTTCCTCACCGTCTGCGGGCCAACTGCCTAACGACGAATTAAACGATTCTTCTATCGCACATTAAGTCGATAATTTGTAGACAATTCACGTGCCCCACGGTTTTATTTTAGTCTAGTCCATGCATATGTTTATAATTCCACGACTGTATCTATTTTTTATTTCTTGGTTTTCAGTACATTTATCTTAAACATTGCAATGTAACATGAAACCGTCTAACTTAAAAAGATTTTTTTCCTATTTTTATTTTTAATAATCTTTCTAGCAGGCATCGAACCCGTAAATTTGGAAATAATTACACCTTATATTATTATACTTATGGTTTAACTTATGGGATGTAATAGTATACGGCGAAGTAAGGGAATTAGCTTATTTTTTAAGGGAATGATCGACACTCAAAAGTAGAAAATAAAAAATTAGAATGAAGAAGAACTAAAATGCGGGGCCCGAGCGTCCTTTAAGTATTTTTCGATATTCCTAATACTTTCGTGTTTGGCCTACGACGCCCAGTTAACTCAGCCTGTATAATAATGTTGTCTCTTTTCTGCTTCTAGCTTGGCTGGGTGTGTGACAAGGACGAATATCCGGCGACAGCTCAAGCAGTCTTCTTCTGTGGTTCCATTGTCGGGGGGTTGATTTTCGGATGGATAGCTGATAAGTTTGGAAGAATACCCGCTATTGTCGGTAGG
This sequence comes from Hypolimnas misippus, assembly GCA_037950945.1. Taxonomy (NCBI): domain Eukaryota; kingdom Metazoa; phylum Arthropoda; class Insecta; order Lepidoptera; family Nymphalidae; genus Hypolimnas; species Hypolimnas misippus. The sequence goes on from JBBEEQ010000021.1 coordinate 3,434,207, forward strand.
CTCTCTTTGGAAATAATATTTTTCAAGCAATTAAGAAATTAATTGTCCTTATATTTTTGGGTTATAAATACATATTTTTTAAATGCTTCAAAACTAAGTCCATTAATGTTTTAAATATCTGCATTATCTATAAAAATTATTTTGAACTCTATTCTAATATAATAAAGAGGTGAAATATGTTTGTTAATTTGTATGTAAGAGGTAATCTCTGAAACTACTGATCAAATTTGAAAAACTCTTTCTGCGTTCGATATAACAGTAATTGAGGTAGGCTATAGGCTATATTACATCACGCTACGACACATAGGAGCGAAGCAAGAGGCAATTACTTTTATATAACTTTAACTATAAAATACCATATAATCATAACCCAAAATTGCTTATGCAAATAAAATAAAGGAACACCTATATATAAAAATGTTCTACACTTAGTATTAAATACTCCTATCTATTTCCAGGTACGAATATGGTCGGCTTCATTGCTGGTATCGGAACCGCCTTCAGTAACAGCTTCTGGTCATTCTGTCTATGCCGGTTCCTGGCTGGACTCGCCTATGACAATTGCTTCATCATCATGTACATTGTCGGTAAGTTGTATACATCATTATAAGAACAGGACAACGCTTCTAATGATAGTGGGCGATATATTGTACCATGTGATTAAGCTATCTGCCAAATAAAAGAGTCTACTAAAAGAGAAATACAAATATAATATTGATAAAGATACCTATATATAGGTACTTTCTTGTTTATTTTATTTATGCAAAAACTCACTCACTCACTTGTGCACTTTAATAATGCAAAGATTACCTACGAATAATAATGAGTGCTTAAAAATCAACTTCGAGCTTAAATCACCTTAAAGTAGTCATACAAACACATTCGTAATTATATTTTCTTTTAGGACCAATTTGGTATCTTCGTCTGGTGCTTCTTAGCTCCTTAAAACAATTAAAAACATTAACACGTAACTTGGCGATTCGAAATAATTTTTAAAATCCTATCTGAGTAAGATATATTTTAAATTTTAATTTGTGGTTTGGTATAAAATGTAACAGTATTTACATATATATTATGATTTTTTTATTCTAAGGAAGCGTAAATAACGCAATTTGGGGGGGGGGGGCTGTTTCGTTTAATACGTTTCAATGCGTTACTGGGGCGGGATTGAAGGTATTTTAGCGACTGTTAGATAAAAATGATGACTTAAATGTTACGTTTAAGGGCAGGGCGGAAAAACTTTACTGCGCGTTTCATGGGGGAAGCAACAAAAATTCATTATTTAATACTGAAATGTTCTTTAATATTAAAAAGTTTAAAAATAAATTTCAGTGGTAGAATACGTCGGTCCAAAATGGCGGACATTTGTAGCGAACATGTCGATAGCTGTTTACTTCACGTTCGCGGCTTGTCTCCTACCCTGGATAGCTTTGGAGGTGGCTGATTGGAAGATCTACACCCTGGTGACCAGCGTTCCCTTGGTGCTTTCGATATTCACACCCTGTTTGGTTCCAGAGAGCGCTAGGTAAGTGAGCTATAAAGTAACAGCCTGTAAATATCCCACTGCTGGGCAAAGGCCACCTCTCCTATTAAGGAGAAGGTTTAGAGCTTAACCACCACGCTGCTCCACTGCGGGTTGGCGGATATACATGTGTCAGAATTTCTCCCGGCACATGCAGGTTTCCTCACGATGTTTTCCTTCACCGCCGAGCTCGAGATGAATTTAAACACTAATTTAGCACTTGAAAAATCAGCGGTGCTAGCCGGGGTTTGAACCCACGATCATCGGTCGAGATCGACGTATTCTAACGACTAGGCCATCTCGGCTCATAGTCCTCCAGCATCTAAGTGAGCTATGTCACTTCATAAAAGCAACCTATATTTTATTGTTTTCTATTAAGAGATGTATGTAAGAGAAAATTTATTGAACACTACCAAAAGATTAATTTAAGTCCATTTAGAAATACAAAATGTTTCTTTATGGTCATGGTTATTTAGATTTCACCACTAATTACACCAACACATACAAAGACTGTATGTTTTCCTGCACTATGATGCTTAAAGTAAAAGTAAAAATCACAAGAATAAAATTTTATCAAACAAAAATTAAATAGAAATTAAAGGAAATAAAAAAAAAAACGAATTAATAGGCTAGAAATTTTGACAACATTTTTTTGTGAAACTTAATTGATTTTAAGTCTCTAAAGGGATCTAAGACGGCACTGTGTTCATTTAATATTTTGCATAAAAAAGATTGTTAGATAATATCTGTTATATGACCTCTATCAAATAAGAATAAAAACAATATGCAATTTTCATAGTAAATTTGCTGATAAATAAGTCAAAATTTATAGAAATGAAAAATGATGACTTAATTCAGTCGAATCGAATTATTATCACTCATCTCCATACATTTAGATTTACCCAAAAACGAACTCCTTAACCACATTCAAAGCTACAAATGTTAATTTTTAAATAAACAAATAAAAATTATTGCTAAATCTCGCAGGTGGCTAATATCTCAAGGTCGTATCGACGAAGCCCTAAAGATTTTAAAGAAATGTGAACGATTCAACAGAAAGAAGATTCCAGATGAAATTATCAAAGAATTCAAAGTAAGTATGGTGAAATTTATGAAACTTAAAGGCATATCGCATACCAAAATTGGATTAAAATCTTTATTTGTATATATACGAGAATATATATTTGGATTCTGATAAGCAATACTGTGTCAAGCCACACGGACTTTATTTTGAGAAAATGAATAAAAAATTAATAAATTGCTTTGAAGACGTATATATCCATTTTTTCTTTACTATTTTGATAAAAGGTATAATTAATTAAACGCAGATTGGTATAATAAACAGTTTTATGTAAAAATAAAATTTTCAGATATATGATAGTATTGAATATCGCGAAATATGTAACACAATAGTCTAATCAATAAATTAAGACACTAATTTCCGTACTTATTTTGTTTAAATTACTTGATTTTTTTAATAATGTTAAACATGTTACGATTTACCAGAATACACCAACTTCACCGAATTAGACTTTTTGTGGGTTCACACGTTAGTGTTTATCACCATCCATTTATATATATATTTATAGAAATATAATTAAAAACTATATAAAACCTAGAAATCTATCGATGTCATTGTAACAAAGTGCCCAAAACATTGATGGCATTGCCTCTTTGAATGGCCAAGAATTGCTTGTTTAAAATATTGGTTTAATGTTTCATGAGTTATACGATTGCCCTTAAATTATTTAATAATTTCGACTTTGTGCACCCGCATTTCTTTGTTTTACTGTATTTAGTCTCTTCTGTTAACTGTGTGTATGTGTGTGTGTGTAAAATAAAGTTTTTTACTGAAATAAAACGGGCAAAAATTTTTATAGAAATCACGGGTAGAATACGTGACCACGAACGCTGTAAAGTGCTCGAAACGTCGTGATGATAAAAATAGTTAATATACGCGATTTAAATCTGTTTAAAATAGTTTTACTTCAATGAGTAATAATCGCTTAAATCTAACACAACATGAAGAGTTTTATATCTATATACTTTAAGGCAGATTTTAAACAATGATTTTGTAAATATATTATTGTTTCACCAGGAAACAGCAACGGAAATAGCGAAAGCCGAGCAAGAGATCAAGAACTATTCATTCATGGATCTCTTCAAGACCCCTCGTCTACGACGTCACAGCTGTCTCCTACTGGTCTTCTGGATGTGCATCGCGATGGTCTTCGACGGTCACGTGAGGAACGTCGGCTCCTTGGGGCTGGACATCTTCCTGACCTTCACAGTAGCCACTGCGACTGAGTTCCCCGCTGATGTCTTGTTGATATTGATTTTGGATGTGTGAGTTTTTATATTTTAATATCCAATGTCTACTTTTTTTAAGTCATTCTAGTTTTAAGTTTGTTTACTAATTGAGACAAGATTGTCACTCTTCCTTTAATTATTTTTATTGGAAGTTATATAAGAATAAGAATAAGTTTATTTGGAATATAAAAATAAAAAATAAAAAAATTATAACAAAAAAAAAGTAAGACAGACTAAAACTAAATATATTTACAAAATGACTAATTGGTACTATAGTACCATAATGAGTAATAATTTAGATAAAATTAATATTTAAAAAAACTACAAATCATAATAATTCAGTTTAAAGAAACGATTAGAAAAAAAGTCATAACTTGTAACGAACTATTACAAAATGACCAAATAAAAAGAAAATAAAAAACAAAAAAAAACCTCATATCTTTGATCTATTATAGGCCCATAATATTTTTTGGTAAATATTAAACACATAAGCACACCGTAAATGAAATGAAATAAAAATCCATATAGTCAAAAATCAGCTATATCGATCTCCAATGATAGTAACAAGTAAAAATATTAATAGTATAATATTTATTCCAGGATCGGAAGACGTTGGCTCGCATTTGCATCCCTGGTGATTAGTGGAATTTTCAGCTTCCTCGCCACCGCTGTGCCGCTTGGTAAATTTATTTCAGTAGATTTTAATCGTTAGACTAACTAAATTCTTGGTTGAGGTAACTTAAAAATAATGTATAAAACCCAATAAAATATGATAATTTGGAAAAAAAATAATTTCCCAAAATAATGTATTCATAGTAGTAATCGATTTAATCCCAATAATCAAGTTCATCTTTTGTTTTTTCTATTCTTGCCGGTTCTTCTCGGTCAAATATATACATTCAAAACCGACGGCAGTATCCATTATTTTTTGTTTCAACGATTTAAAAAGGCTCGTAAGTCCACTTGAATAATAAATATTGATTTCAAATCTGGCAATTTCTTAAATCTTCCAGGTCTTCCATCAGCAACCCTGGCCATCATCGGTCGCTTCGCCGTGAACATCTCCTTCAACATCGGCATGCAGTACGCGGCGGAGCTGCTCCCCACCGTCGTGAGGGCGCAGGGTCTCGCGCTGATACATATCGTGGGCTATGTGGCCACTATCCTTGTACCTTACATCGTGTACTTGGTGAGATTTTACAGTTACGGATGATTCCGTTTAGTCACCTCAAAGTACCCACCCTAAGGGAGATAATCCGATATTCCTCCTGACTATGTACAGTCAATAACGCGATTAATTTAATTTTTCGATTTGTGTAAAATGATTTTCGTTCAATCTCGTTACTAAAAATAGTTTGGTTTATTATGTTTAACGAAATTCTAAAAAAAATGTTATTAATACCTTAGTATACCTTGGGATGGATAATCGAAAGATCAAACAAAATAAAATTCCATTTATCACCCCACGGGAGGAGGTGGGCAAACGGACACGCCATTTTAGACCATTTTGGGGTGGCTAAACAGAATCTGATGTTTTTCTGTAAACTTCCTAAGTCGAGAATTCCATTTGTAAGTTTTACTCTCGTAACTGATATAAAACAACTCTGTAACCTAGCAACAGACACGTCGTAAGCAGTTACGAAAGCTGTGAATGTCAAAAATACACTGACAGTAAATTCCTTCAGGTGTAAAGCATTGAGAAAAAACTTATGTAAATCTTTATGAAAGTCTAAGAGCAAAACTTGCAAATGTTATTTTCGTCTAAAAAAATATGAAGAAGCCTACCACCGTCTTTCACGTGTAAACGTTTTATCAAACAGAAATATTAATTACTTTATTACTAACAATAAGAAAATTACTTTCAATAGATGTACAAAATTAAGAAATAAACTTCAGTTTCCATAGATCCTCCGCTCTTGTCAAGCGTAGCTCACGTATATCTTAGTCTTCCTCATGTACGCAATTTTTTTTTAACTTAACCTTAAAACATGATCAAACTTTTTACTGTCTCTAGAAAATACCAAAATAATTAAAGCCAAAAAATAAACAATGAAAAAAATAAGTGTTTGATTTCTACATTTAGTGATTTGCTAATTTCTTGCCTTTTTTATTTTTAAAATCTTTAATAATACAATAATCTTTATTTCAGGCAACAATATCACCAATCATACCGCTATTAATATTAGGCGCCATCGGCATTTTCGGCGGTTGTCTTTGCCTCTTCCTCCCCGAGTCCATGGGCAAGGACATGCCACAGACTATACAAGATGGAGAAGAATACGGCCTTAACCAAAAATTCTGGGACTTCCCGTGTTGGAAAAGGTTTGTTTATTATGAATACTTTTTAATTTATTTGCAATTGTTAAAAAAAATTGTATGAAATTTCGCAACACTTATACTTTATACAGAGAAGGAACGAGGAACGCTAATTTTTTTTATAATGCATAAAAAATACATTAGATCCAAAATAAACATTACACACACTACCGTGTATTTAAAAAAACACGTTTATATACTCTTTTGTTTATTCTTAAAATCTGTGGTCAAATTGAAAATAGATTATCTGTGGTCAATCTTAAAATCGGTTGAAAATTTAATGAACTATGGTCGAATTCCGACTGATAAAATGATAGGCATTTTATATTATTTATAGTCTAATTTTCTTAATTGTCTTATTTAACTAAATAAGGCGTACTTCTAACTACACATAAGAGTTAGAGATTAAAAACTATCTACCGAATGATTGAACCGAATCATTTATTATAATGAAAAATTATTATGAAAAATAAATTTCGAAAATTCGTGATTTTCGGTCCGAGTATGATTACCAAATATAAGTAAAAAAAGAAGACTATAAGTAACATTATTTATGTTATCTTCACAGAAAGGTGACCGACTCCAATGACGAACCCTGCAAAGCATGAAACAGTTTTTTATATTATATAATAATATATTTTATGTAACTCAAATATGTACAGTATTATATAAAATTAATTATAATTTTGTAATAAATAAAAATATTTAAAACTAATTGTTTTTAGATTTATCTATACTAATATTATTAAGAGGTAAAATTTGTTTGTACGTTTGTAAGTTTGTATGTAGGTAATCTCTGAAAATAGTTATCCGATTTGAAAAAATGTTTTAGCGTTGGATAGCCCGTTTGTTGAGGAAGGTGATAGGCTATACTACATCACGCTACGACTCATAGGAGCGGAGCAATAAACATAAATGCCAGTGAAACTAGGGGCAGCCAATACAGTCACATACACATTATGTTTATAGTGAATACTCGACTCGCAGAAAGTGTTACAGTTTACAAAAAAGAAATTTAAAGTACATATTAAAAAATCCTTAGTAGCTTAAGCATATTATTCTGTTCAAGATTGATGATAAAGATGCTTGGATTTAGTATAAGCTGGATTCACACAGCGTATTTAATATATTTGTAACTCATAAATGTATGTACCCATCGTAAAACTTTTAAAAAGAGTAACTATCGAATTTCTTGCCGGTTCTTCTCGGTAGAATCTACATTCCGAACCGGTGGTAAATTAATTAATTAGTGTTTTGTTTTCTTTTATTTTTGTATTGACGATTCAAAAGTGCTTGTAAAAGCCTACTTGAATAAAGCATATTTTGATTTTGATTTTTTGAATAGATTTCAATCATTTAAAAAGTCCCTAATAGCTAAAGCATATTATTCTATTCAAGAGTACGTTGACGATAAAGATGCGTGGATTCAGTATACGCTGATTTACATACAGGCAAAGGCGGATCCAGGGGGGAGGTCATAGGCCCTAGGTAGAGCACTAATTATATTTGTTTAACATGATGATGATCAACATGATTTTTAAATTTTTTGTCGCAATATATGTAGATTTTATATAAGTACCTTTAATATGTAATTAATTTAATATAATTTGTATGATTGAAGAACGTTTAACCGGACTGACACTTCACGTTCATAAAAACGTACTTATCGAAGTAAAAGAAGTGATAACTTTTTACCTATATCGATTATTATCAAACTTAAATTGTGACTTGACTAAAACTAGGTGACCCCCCCTGGCGGCGAAGCTGGATCCGCTCTTGCATACAGGGTGTTTAATTAATTTGTTTAATCATAAAAAATTGTATTGACTTAATTTTAAAAGACTATCGAATTTCTTGACGGTTCTTCTCGGTAGAATCTACTTTCCGAACCGGTGGTAGCTTCATTATTAATGTAATTTTTGTGTATTGACGATCCGAAAGTGCTCGTGAGAGCCTACTTGAATAAAGTATATTTTAATTTTGATTTTGATTATGATATAAAGAATTATACATAACATATTTTATTTACGTTATAAATTCAACAATTTTACAATAAAGACTTAAGCTATCAACTAAAGACGAATATTTTCAATTGCAAATAGAATAAAAATTCGAATATACGGCGGAACGATAATACATACAAAACAATGAATTGTAAACACCGCTAGTAACGTGCAGTTATCGATAAATTCATGATTTTTTTTTACATTTTGCTTATTGTATCAATTACATAAAAACATCGTGTAAGTCGTTGTCAATATTATATGCGTTAATTAATTAAATAAATTGATATACAATGTAAAATAATATATAAAAAAAAATCAGATCAAAAAGATTTTTCTGTGTATTTTTAAATATAATTATGAGCTTCCCCTAACTGTTTTTATCTATTTAAAAAATAAAAAAAATATACACAATCATAAATAGACAAAATACTATTAAAATGCAAAACTTAAACTTTATGATAATTTAACTGTGTGAACTGTGAAATAAAACTATTTTGAACCAACTTCTAAAAAAAAGAAAGAGGTTCTCAACTCAGTAGTGTCTTTTTATATGTATATTTTTCTTCGTTCTCCAATTAGTTTAAAGCGGCTTTAGTTGTGTTCACTTATATGGCTGAAGCAGACGTTAACTACATTCTCAAAATAAGTTAACTTAAATAAGCAATACCTTTTCCCTGAACTTAAGCTATATCTATGCAAAACTTAATAAAAGTTATTTCACAGTTTACACATTTAATCAAATAAAAAAATAAATAAAAGTCACTTTTTTTCACTAAATCAAAATCAATCAAAATCAAAAAATACTTTATTCAAGTAGGCTTTTAAAAGCACTTTTGAATCGTCAAAACAAATAAAAGTTGCTTAAATTAATGAAAAGCTACCACCGGTTCGGAATGTAGATTCTACCGAGAAGAACCGGCAAGAAACTCGATAGTTACTCTTTTAAAATTATGTTTTTAAGTGTATACATTTAAAAATTACAAATGTGTATATTAAACATCCTGTATGAAATCCAGCTATACTAAATCCATGCATTATTATCATCTATATAATCTTGTACAGAATAATATGCTTTAGCTATCAAAGACTTTTCAAAAATCGAAAAACACTTTCAAAACACCACTTATCGAAAAAACATCCCAACACTAAAGTATTTACAAACAAACTAAAATCTCAGATTACGATCAATACCCAACGGATCCAAGCATTTCATTTCAACAGTTACCTACAACAGAAATGTTCAAAACAGTTATAATATCGATATTTATCACGTTATCGAATTCATATTTAATTGAGGCGAATTACCTAAAATCTATGCTAGAAAGGAATAATATTGTAAATAAAGGATTATGGATAAGAAATAAAGCGGATATAAAAAATCCTGGTGATTTCATATTCAGAGCGAATTCACTTGACGCTGACAGTGTACTGCAGAATAATTTTGATGCATTTGGAGACAATAATGTACATAGTTCGCCGTTTTTGACTAGCTATGTTGAGAGGAACAAGAGGTCACTTTGTGAGTATACATTTATTTATTTTGAGGTTTAAAAATTGTTTAACAGAATTTAAGGGAGAGGTGTTTCGTATTTTATATGAATCCATTCTCAAACGGGAATTAAAAAGGGTAGAAAGGTGTTCTGGGGGTGATTTGCGTCATAATTGATATCAATACTTCTTAGTGCATTTCATTCAAATAACTTTTTATTTTGACATATGTTTGAAAACTCAAACCGATTTTGTTTAATAACTCTGTATATATAATTTTATAAAATCGTATTAACTCGATCTATAGAGGTTTAAAATTTAACATATTAAGTTAGATTGCGTCAAATTATAAATTGATGTGATGATAAGTGTTACTATGAAAAGGTCTTACAACTTGGAGATCGTATGATAATCAGGTGAGGCTTGAAATAATGGTATAGGGACTAGGGGGGTAGTAAGATAGACTAATAAAGGCTCTATATATCGATCTATCTATTTAGATATTATGTGCAATTACGTTTACAAGATTAAATTAAATTATAGTTATTTAAAGCGAAAAAGATTGCCTTAGTAGTTTATGTACATTACAAAAAATAATATGAAATATACGCTTTGAATAGAAACTTCTATTTCTTTTCAAAACTCGTGTAATAGTTTAAATTAATTAAGTGTAAACGCAAAGACGCATCTCGAAATGTTTACATCAATTCTAAATAGATGGACATTTAATCAGTTTTCTAAAACGCGTCTATCAAACTCGAAAACATATAGGGATAACGCCGCGAGCATCTACTAGTGTTAAATATATCGAACATAATTTTTTTTCCAGCAGCTAAAACAAAGCAACATTTAAAAGAAACAAATACCAGATGTAAGAATAAATCCCAATGTTTGAACTCAGATGAACGAACAGCATCAATAGTGAAGTCGAAATTCATATCAACACTTAAACCGGGATCTGTTTTCATCGACTATCCTATCGCAGTTGCTGCTTTAATCAATGATAATGATAAAAATGAGGATCATATTCCAAAGCAACACATTGAAATTATTAAAGATAATGAAAATAAACTTACAAGTCTTCTACCATCGGATCTTATTGTAAGAAATACAGAAAATTATCAAAAAGATGGTGAAGATACAATCATTGATATACCCACTACTACATCTTTTGTGAAAAGAGATATTAATGATACTCTAGTAATACCAATGCGAAAACATAATTACGAAAGTGAATTAATTAACAATATTGAATTTAAGGAATTTAATGAAACGGAAAAAGATAAAAAGGATACATTTAGAAATGTTTTCGATAAAGAAGATATTGTGTGGCAGAATTCCGCTCCGATGTCAAATACTAATGTGTATAAAGTTATACCGAAATCAAGAGAAAATATAAAGAATAAGCCTATCACAGAGAGAGGTCTTATTAAAGTTCTGTCGATGTTAACCAAGACGTTTAAAAAGATTATGAAACAGCATAACGATATCAAAAGAATTCACAATAGATTATACAATTTAAATGATGACTTTGTTAAAAATGTCGAAGAATTGACTAAGAAATTTGAAGATTTCAACACAAAATACTCTAAAATGGTAAAAGTTGACCAAGAATTGAAACAAGTTGAAGAAAAATTAAGAGACAAAGAGAATAATTTTCTTGCTAAAGAAAAAGAAATGTCGCAAAAATTAATTGAATTCGAAAATCAGCAAAAGAAGTTTTTAGCGCAACAACGACAGTTTTACAACGTACAAAAACTTTTACTGGCGCAGAACGAAAAGATCAATTCGAAGCAGAATCTAATAGCTAAAACGCAAAGCGACATTTCTCATAGACAGAATAATTTCGCACGAATTCTGAAAAAGGCCAAACAAATTTATATTGACACTAAAAATTTTCCCAACAAATTAAACATGGTTATAACAAAACCAAAACCGAATTTAGCTAAAGAAAAAAGTAATTCTGAAATTGATTCTTCAACCATAATACCTACAACAGAATCGGTTAAAATTAACCTATTTTCGATACCAACAACTAGTGGCATAAAAAATCAAGATAAAATTCTTCTAAACGAAAAAGATGATCAAACAATAGATGATTTAATATACAAATATTACTTTAACAATACATTTATAGATGAAGTGATGAAAAATAAAATACTATCTGCGCTTTTAGCTTCTGAAAAAATTGAAAATGCTAAAAAAACTAA